>JAYKKT010000055.1:1770000-2097500 GCA_036023115.1 Brasenia schreberi | reverse complement strand
AGGTTCAACCTGCATGAGTACAATAACTCGATCCTTTGCAGAAAATGGCTCTTTTCCTATAAAACTGCACCATGTGCAACTCGGTGAGAGAAAAGAAATCCTCCCATGGAGGCCCAAGTATGGTGACGTTTCTCATAAAAAAGTAGCGGTTTCTTATGGAAAATGCATCCGTAGCTACCCTCAGTTTCACCTGCTCTTGAAATCATTTGTTGAAAAATGCGTTATCAAAGATACGTCTCTTTCCCACAAGTTATAACCAACATGCCTACTTGGTATTTGGTAAGTGCTGCAAAACGAAAAAGAAAGGCTGAAATATTGGTAGCTTTACATACCTGAAGTCCAAAATTACTCGCATTACAGTGATGAATTCCCTCTTCAACAGAGGTGATCCTGATAACAGGCAGCACTGGTCCAAATGGCTCTTCCCATGCGATTCTCATGTCAGGCCGGACATGATCCAATAATAATGGCCAAATGAGGTTTCCCTCCCTCCTGTATTCTTGGCAGAACTTTGCGTTCTTCTCCTTGGCATCCATCACCAGACCTTCGATGAAATTTGCAGATGATTCTGATACAACGGGGGTGATGTCGCAATCTTCTTCTGGTGGTCCCACAGTTAATTTCGCCACCTTGGCATTCACTTTTTCCACCAATGTATCAGCCACCGATTCCATCACTAAAGCCACCTTTACCGCCGTGCATCTTTGACCACTGGAAAGAGGCAAAAGGGAAACAAGGGAAAGAGAAGGTAATAATATATAAGTGAACTTGACAAATTATCCGTGTAAAGTCTGTTGACCCACCATCACATCCTAAATTCCTATGTTAACAATATTTTACCTATCAAAATCACACACCAGCAATACAATGTCCCTATTATTCACGGTGGCATCTATACAAACATGAAATAATTCGAGTTCCTTGACTGGAAAGTCAAAAGGAAAGAGAATCATACTTCTGTCAATGTACTGAAAAAGATATACTGCCATATACCTGTAAGAGAAGCCTCCTTTCACCATGTTGGCAGCAGCCAAATCCAAGTCTGCGTCCTCAAGCACAATGCAAGCATCCTTTCCTCCAAGTTCCATCTGCAGTGGGATCATCCCAGCTTTCTTTGAGATAGCAATTCCCGTATCTCCTCCAGTAAAGCTACAAGATTTGGAGGGAAAAGTAGGTAAATAGAAGAGGAACAAATTTTACAAAACTATGCGCACATCCATGCAGGGCAAGAGAACTACCTTATACAGTTCACCACTGGATGCATTGTAAGGAAGTCACCTATTTCTGAACCTTTTCCAGTTATACAACTGATAAGACCTTTAGGGAAACCAGCAAGATGGAAGCAATGCACCATGTGTAAACCAGAAACCGCTCCCTACAGCAAATACTAATTAATATACATAAACCAAAGAAGGGTACAAACTTGATGATTAGCCAATCTGTATGACAAAAAGGCAGAGCAGAGTTAGGAACCAGCGTTTGCTATGAAAACTGACAATATATCAGGACCAGATTTCATAAGCATCAGCCGTGGTATATTTATTTGCAGTAGAAGACTGACTGTTTCCCCTCATACTCGGTGTGCATCATTTTAGTGTAGCATGGGAAAATCATCTTCTCACTGTAGCAAGGGATGCACAAATCCCAGACAAGTACAACAATTGATCATATTCCGACATGCATTTTCTTTCCATCTCAAGACAGTAACATAGCAATTAAAAAATCATACTAAATTACATATACCACATGGATACCTGAGTTGGGGGCTTAAGAACCAGCGAGTTTCCAGAAATAAGTGCAGGAGCTATTTTTGAAACTGCAAGGTTAACAGGATAATTGAAGGGTGGAATAGCAAGGATGACCCCAAGAGGAATCTGCAGTGAAAAGCACAGCATTATGAGTCCATGAAACCCAAACCATTCAAGGACCATTTAGTCCAGTCTTTCACCATGGGCATTCATTATTCTCAACTGGCTATAAATTTGGGTTCCTCCCAAAATGGTAAAAAGCTGCACCACTTTGCTGATTGGGGATACTAAAAACAAATAAGAGCGCACAGAAAGGAAGACATTTTTGTGTAACACGATAACCAATAAGCAGGACGTTATTATGCCCAGATATATATTTTGTGTTATTCTTTTAGAACTAATAGTATATCATTTCATGTTGGTGTTCAACTCAATCCACCATATTGTCACTAACTTTATATCCAGGATAAGTGCTAACTTTTCTCTACCTGCCATTGATAACATAAAGCAGGCTTTATCATGCCAATTTGGACATGATAAATTAAATGCTTCAAAGAAAGGATATAGCATCCATATTGCCTTTGTCAATTCTGGAGATATTATTTTGCCAAAGAGTATCCTTTAAATCACTGGTACTGGTATCCTTCCACATATAAACCATAAATCAAATTTATGATTGGCATGCTACTCATAATGTCATCATCACTTGTTGTCGTTATCCACTACAAAGTTTTAGACCAACTCTTCAATTCAAATGGTACATAACCAAAATTATGAACATGATTTACCAAAAATGGATTCCGCTTGCACCATCTCTTCATAGCAAAGCATTTCTTGGAGCTCGATTCTAAACTTCAACCAAGTTAAACTGAAGAAGTTATGTTCTTTGTGGTGTGAGTGTGTGTGTGTGTGTGAGAGAGAGAGAGACCTTCGAGGAGTAACAGTATTTGGTCCTTTCATTGCCAGGGAAACTGTCAGAGACGAGGAATTTCCCTTCACCGAGGATTCTAACACCTTCCTCTGCGCAGTAGGATACCAAATCCCCTGACCTCACCACCTACAACAGCCATCAATATAATTCAACAAAATCAACAGAAATTCTATCCACCATGAACGCATGATTCGCTTGTCAGCAAGAGAGAAAACACACACACACACCTCAGTAACGGCATCCTTTGCGGGTTTGGCGATCTCCTTGACGAGGCACTCTGCAATCGGATTCTTATGCTCTTTGAGGATGGCAGCAGCCTTGTGAAGCAACTCTGCTCTCTTCCATAGTGGCGTTTTAGCCCACACCTTCTGTGCGGTTCTTGCGTTCTCCATGACCTTGTTCACCTCCTCCTGCGTGCATGCTGGTTCCACAAACAGACTTTCACATGAAAACGAAGGCTTTCGCTGTATTCGGAGGAAAGAAGCGTGCAATCTTTTCTACTAAAGGAGAAAAACTCGAGCTTTCTCCTGTACTTTTCCAAGAGGTTTAAAAAAAAATCTATGCAGCACAAAATCTACTGGTGATCCAGTTGAAAAACACACTATTCTATCTCTATGTACCACAAGTTTTATGCGGGATCCATAAAAGTACATAATTTTTGATCTGTGCACATAACATCTACTAGGTGGCCACTTTCTGCTTTCGAACACCAGCGACTATTATGGGTGATCAAGATAACAAGGAATTTTGACTTTGTGCACCGGAAAGTGTTCTGGGTGATCCAGAAAAGCAGCAATTCCTAATGTGCGCACTTCAAAATCCTTTGGGTGATACAAGAGAGTAATAGTTTCTACTGTATGCAACACAAATTGTTCTGGGTAATCCAAAAAAGCCACAAATTCTACTGAGGGCGAGACAGAAACATCTGGGTGATTCAGAAAACAAACAATTTCTATCACCAGAATCAGGCAGATTACACATGCACCGATGTACATGCAGGAACTCTGAGAGAGAGAGACCTTGAACTTTGTACTGGGGCTTTCTGGTTGTGGGGTTGATTATGGAGACGAATTTGCCGGACGAAGACTTTTTCCATTCCCCGTCGGCATAATACTTGAAAGCTTCTCCGTCCTTAATCTCCGAGAACACCCCTTCTCCCGCCATCTGTTTGTGTGTGTACGTGAAGGAAGACACCCGGGGACAGAAGGCAAGGACGGTTTCTAGTGAATTTTAACTAACAGGGAAGGAAGGAAGCAACAGCAGCATAAGAGGCACAAAGGAGGCCACACACTGCCGGTCAAAGCGATGCGCCACGTTCTTAGGTGGACGAAAACGCGCCAAGCAGTCACTTACCCTTCTCCCCCCTCGAAGTTTTCACTCACTTTCACTTTTCTTTCATTTCACCCTCTTTCAATGTACTACCAACCTCCCCACCCCCCCCTCAAAACTCTCTCTCTCTCTCTCTCTCTCTCTATATATATATATATATATATATATATATATATAGATAGATAGAGAGAGAGAGTTTGGAATTGAAAATCCACTAAAATTTACCCAAAAAGAGGTATCTGTGACAAACAGTGTTCGTGTTGTGTGGTGGATCTTTGTGGCCATAAACTGCAAAAGATCTCATTCGTCCAAACGAAGATGATTGAATGAAGGTACGATGACGTTCAAAATGACTGAATCTACTAGAAAGAAAGTATAATACCAGTAAGGAAGATCTATCGACATGTTTAAGGTGGCTTAGATACTCCAAAGGCAGTAAAACAGAGCTCCAACTTAAAAAGAAAGAAGACAGAGAGGCTTCTGTATAATGTAATAAACAATAATTAAATTGATCCTAATTTATTTTAAACGCTAATATGAACAAGATCGAGCATCAAACCCCAGCTGAAAGTCCATGTGGGTTTTGTTTAGTTCATTGAATTATCTCTGTAAACAGTTCCATTGCAATTGCTTGGCTAGTGTCACCATGCATTCATTTACTACTATGCACATGACATTAATGAGATCATTTACTACTAACTACTCTGCACATGACATTCATGTGTGTGTGTGAGAGAGAGCTCCATTTTGAGGAACTCAAAAATGCAATGGATTTGGAGAAGGGTTGTGAGGATTCCACCCCAAAATCACCCACAAAGAAGGGTTTGTGTGAAGAGGTCAGGCATCTAGAGATCACTGTCCCAATAATCAATACATCCCCACCGTTCATACTCATGGAGATGGATAGATTGGTTGCCACTTGGCAGACTGGGTCCCACACTTTGCTGACAGTGCTGTATTGCCACATGGCAAAATTTCATTTGTTGAAGGACCACATTTAGATTAGAATGGGGGCCACTATAATTTAGTGTAGATTTTAATGATAGAGAAATAGTGGCACAGATGATGCAAGTTGTAGCAAGTACAGGGTAAGTTCTCTTCATACATTATGAATTTACTCAGCAATGTGAATATCATGCTAGATCCTAACTCTTTACATACATTTTTTTTTTGTTTAGTACAATTGGGAGGCTGATGCGAGAAGCAGGGTATCAAACTCATGACCTTCAACTTGAGAGTCGAATCCCTAATTCGCAAGCTATTGCTCGTTGTGCTCTTTACATGCAAGCACCGAGAAAGTTAGATCACCAAACCAAACCATGAGGCAGTTCACCTGACCATCAAGCTTTGAGTGATCCTTTTTAATGTTTCGTCCTAAGGTAGTGAAATTCCTTGCCATGTGCGAACCCCAAATATAGTTCATCTACAACAAGATGTATGCTTTGTTCTAGAAAATCAAACTTATTTTAATGTTTATGAAAAAAATTATGTATGTCTAGGACCAGATGCAATGTCAAATTGTGACATGCAAGACTGTAATGGTGGCTAAGGTGACGGTTTTTCGGTCACTAAGGAGGTGGTCGGAAGTTCGAATATTATGAGTAACAACTGCCCAAGCCAACACCCAACACATGCTTTGGTTGTTCTATGCCATAAGAGGTGATTTCTCTAAGTGAACATAAGCTACTTCTTGAAGTCATTCCTTTTGTTACGTAATTCTCAGTAGAACATGATCGAGCTCATCAAGAGCTGAACCTAGACATGGCTGTTTCCAACCGCAACAAAACCGGGGGAAGTTCGGACTAACTGGTTTTGGAACTGAGTACCACCCAGTTCGGTTCTAGTTCTACCTTCTATAGAACCGGAACAGGATTAAAACCAGAATCGCTGATTTCATATGTATCTTCCAGAGTTCCAGACAATGTAAGCCACAAACTGGAACCGGCCCCAGGACTGTTCTGTTTCATGTTTTAGTTATTAGGTAATCAAAATTGGAGATTTGGAACTGGTGGTTCTGGTTTGCCCGCAACCGGCTGTCTAGCTGAACCTATACAAGCAGCCCAGTTCATTTAACAGCTCTAACTGTCATGCCTTCATGAGAGAGGGTGTACGCTCGGGTTTTATGCCGGGCTGCCCGAATGCAAAACCCAAACGATGACAAAAGAAGGTCGGGTGAATTCAAGACTCAACTCTCTTCTACCATTCTAAATTTAAAATTTGCAACCCAAAAGTATGGGAGAATGATTAAACCTTAGGGGCCCATTAATCATAAAGAGAAAATGAACATACATGAACTTTCACACAAAAAGAACAAAGAAAAAGAGGAAAGAAGAAGGAAGAGACCCCCTGCAAGGAATGAATGTGGGGGGCCAAAATGATGCTTTATCAAGGCAAACATGAACCACTTATTCCTCTGTCTCATACCCTACGTACTGACAATTACATGGCAAGACTTCAATTTTCAAGTGGGCCTCGTCTGTGACCACCGTAGAGAGGCCTAATCGAACCGAGTCAAGCTTGAGTATAGCTAAGCTCTACTTGGCTCGAGCAACATTCAAGCAGCTGTTGCTTGAGCTCGTTAGGGCTCGTTTAAGCTCATTAGGGTCATAAGAAGAAAAAAAGAGGAGGAAAAGGAGAGAGTGAAAGTGGAAAACATAAATGGAGTGTGTGGGAAGCATTTGAAATGAGAAAGAGGGAGAGCAAACAAATTATATATATATATATATATATATATATAAGTTTGTGAGCTACTTGAGGTGTGCACCAGTGAGTTCTAGGTTGACTCGCTCAATAAGACCGAGCAAGGTTCGAGTTATGATTGAGCTGATCTCAAGTAGCTTGGCTCGATTCAAAAACTTGGGCTACACATGCACAAGTACATACATACACACACGCATAAACAATCATATATCAACATACATACACATACACACACTTTATACATGTCAATTAATTAAGAAACGGATTTCGGATCGGAAGATTTAGACGTAGAAAAGATTATCAAATTAATGTTGGGACAAGCAAATTGGTGTCAAGTAGATGCACTTTCAGTATTCAATTCCTGAACGAATATCTGTCCTACAACCAACTAGATGACTTATGCACCTTGGTGGATTAATTTTGGGCATTACATCTATACACCCCAATTTTTGTAAATACCAAAATTATTCTTCATATAAATACACTTTCTTCTCACATTTCATCCAAATATTTATCTCTTCTCTCTCACCCAATTCCACCAAAGATCCATCTAGTCGACGGATCTCTTTGCTATGAAAACGGAGGTTTCACTTAGTGTTGTTGTCTTCTTCGCAACTTAATTTACAAATCTCGTTGAAAAACAAGATAGAACAAAGGAAAAAAAACTAAAACTAAAATCAATAAAAAAATACAGTTTAATAATACTAAAACAACAACAACAATAACAATAAAAACCAAGAACAAAAGAATAAAAAAAGAAAATCAAGAAACATATGAAAACATTGGAAATCAAGAATTAGGACATCTCGATGGAAGAGACGGGGCTCGGATGCTTCTCTCCCGAGTCACATCTCTCCTAACGAGAGAGAGAGAGAGACATGCTTGAGCTGAGAGAGAGACATGCTTGAGCTGCATTTCTTCTGTCGGGATGCCCTAATTCTTGATTTTCAATTTCGGTTAAGATATTAGATAAAAATCAATCAAAACAACTAAAAATAGAAAACAAAACCAAATCAACAACATAAATCGACGAATTCTCTTTTAAATAGACCATTTTTATCTATCTTTTCCTTTATTTTTTGTTTCTTTCAATTTTTGACAGATTTTGATCCATTCTTTTGTTGAAAATGATGGTAGATCGAATAATACGTGGTTGGAATGAGTTGGGAGCGAAGAAATGGACCAAAAAATGACTCAAAAAAGAGACGGAAAAAGGCTAGCACATGAAGAGAAAGAATGTCTCATTTTTTGGTTGAGGGTATTTTCATAATTACTTAAAATGACCAGAGGCATTTTGAAAAAACAGCAAAAGAAAAAAAGAGTATGCCTATCAATCCTGTTAATTTTTATGTGTTTAACATTGAATTGTGTCAAGCTTCACTATCAATCAAATTAAACAGCTTACATATTAAACTGACCCACAACCTGTTTTGAACTCATTAAGTCATATTGCCCATGGACAATTTAGTGCAGTTTCATGTCTCTTTTCAATATTTTCAGTTGAGAGAGACCATGGGTGTTAATACACTTCAAGTACTAGCAAATTCAAACAAATCTCAAACATTCATCTTTGATTATAAATAGTTGAGATTTGAATAAAAGTAAAAATATGTGTGTACTTTTGTAGCTACACTTTATCCATATGAGTAATTTTGTTTTTTAAATTTAAAATCCTGATCATTCATCTTTATGGTTGAGATTTATTTGTATTTATTAATACTTAAGTATGTTAACATATATCGGTCTCTCTCTCTCTCTCTCTCTCTCTCTCTCTCTCTCTCTCTATATATATATATATATATATATATATATATATATATATATATATATATATACACACACATTTTCTTTGTAACAATAACAATGACACTTATATTACCTGCAAAGCATTGTGCTCCATATATTCAATTTCACCCAACCTGAATGGGGCTGAGACTAGTTAAAATTAAAAAGGAACCTGTTAGACCACAACTACGACAACAAGCACGATGAATTAGGTGGAGTCCATTGGTGCTATAGCGTGCGATCTTGTGCCATATCAATAGTTATCTCAAAAAAAGTCATTATGTTTAATAGTTAGCTTTCTTCTCACTTTTATGATCTTTTTCTTTTTCTTTAAAAATGTGAAAGTTTTCTTTGGTCGTTTTTTTACGTGTCGAAAGGTAAACGGTTCTAAGTCAAGAATAAGACTATGGAGATTTTGTCCTAATCACGAGTCGGTTGGGCCAACGGCAGATCTACATTGAGCCAAGGTGAGGTGGAAGACAATTAAAATTTGAAAATTGGTGAAAAGGCTTCATAGTGCAAGATAGAATTTAGTCATAAAACATTGTCCAACCACTCGAAACAAGTTATATTTCCTAATCACGAGGGTGGATCTATATAATGTATGGCTTATCTTGCCAATAATAAGAATTGTTCTTCTCTACAATGGCTTTTATTAGTACAACATGCCCATTATGTGATGATGGTGATGGTCATACCTAGTTGCCTCAAATTCAGGATAACCTTAATATCTCACTTTTATGGGGAAAATGTCACATATGATGATGATAATGATGATGATGATGATGATGACGACCACCGGTGAAGGGTGAAGGTGGTTGTAATTTTTTTTGTTATAACAAGGGGTTGAAGCTAGATGCACGCCTTGGGTATTGAAAACAACCCATTATCCAGGCGAGTATTGCTCCTTTTTTTTTTCTTTTTTGGTTGTGAGAAGAGGTCAAACCTAATACATACACATATACCCTTTAGGAGAGTCGAACTTTCCACCAATAGCAACAAAGCTAGAGCATCATGTCATTGAGCTAATGCTCAGTTAACCAGACTTGGAACCAAGAACCACCCAATTCAGTTCCAATTCCACCTTCTATGGAACCAAAACCGGGGTAGAACCAGTGGCGGCGGTTCTAAACCACCAGTTTCATATTATTTTTGAATTTCAAACCTTTTAATGATTTTTCTGATTTTGAGTGGTTTAGACTCGGACTAAAACCAAAACTAGCCTTATCCAGATTCGGCTTCGGTTCCTAGTTCCAAGAAAATCAGAACCGGCCATATCTACGTGAACCTATGGATCCTATTTAAGCAGGTCCATATCAAACGGCCTGTGACTTCACTGGTACGGTTTTTGCATGCTAAATATTAGCAAGTAAATGAGAAAATAATGGCTAAACTTTAGATACCTATGATCTCTAGGGTGGCAAATTTTTTTTAGGTTAATGGGTCGTGTCACTTCTGGTTTGGATCAAAATAGGTCGTGTCACTTTTTTCTCCAGGTCATTGTGAACAAGTTTAGCTGACTCCCACTTTTAACATAACATTAAGGGTGAAAAAAAGATTAAGAAAGAGCCTTCACAAAACATAAAGTATAAGAAAAAACCGGTTTTGTATGAATGAAGCTGGAGTGTATATATGGACCTAGTGATCAGGTACGTACAGGAAACGGGTTCCTCGTAAAAATAAGGATTTAATAGATAAAAAATCAAAGATTGTGAGCTCAGCGACAGGCCACTCTAGCACCTTTGCAGTTGGTGGGGAGTTCGACTCTCATAGGGTGCAGGCTTCAGCTTGCTCTTGTAAAAAAAAAGAGACTACATACAAAAGAACTTTCATGTGCCGATCTCCTTTTGACCCCTTTCTTCTCACAAAGGGGTTTCACACCAGTCTCGAGCGTGGGAAATTTGGCTTTTATGGCTTTTATTTGACGGTAACGGTAAATGAAAATATGGCTTTTATTTGATAAATTATTGAAAAGAAATTTAAGAAATAAAGAAAGAAAAAGCATAAGAATTACTAGTTAGCCTAAAGAGGGTTTGGTATATATATATATATATATATATATATATATATGTATGTATGTATATGTATGTATGTATGTATATTTATATATGCTTAGATCATGTTGTGAGGAAGATTCTAACAGTAGTAATGTTCAAACCATCTCAAACATGTTTCTCAGTTTTTCTTCTACACAAGACTGAAGCTTAACATGTTACATGCAAGAACGTCCTTAGAACGAAACTCGCCAACGTGGGAATGAGAGTGTATACAATTTGTTCTCCTAATTCGGTCTTCCCTTGTGTGACCACGAACAAATGGTTGACATTTTGCTTATAATGGCTTCGCAAGTCGAGAATCTTGAAGGAAAGATACTTGCTTTTGGCTCAATGGAAAAGATGATGTAAGGTTATGGGTATATGATTCTGTTTTTATTGAGTAGTGAGTCCTAATTTTCAAGTATACTTACTAAAAGCATCAACTCTTCTTGTCAATAAATAAATAAACACTTGAGAGCAATTTAGGAACTTCATGACAAGTGTGAGTGTTAGTTTTGGACCTCCTCTTGTAAAAAGAAACACTTTTGTGCAGTTCATCAATAATTGTAGAAAGGACTCATCAACAAAGTCATGGGGGTTTTCTACTTCCATTAAGAAAAAAAAGAGAGGAAAAAATACTTCACTTTAGTTACATGGAGGGCATTTTTTTACTAAATTTTAACCTCAAAAAACTTTTTTTTGAGGTTAATTTCGACTTTGGGAGTAAACTAACTGTTTTATCAAACCTAAGAAACAAAAATACGCCTCATCCCTTAACCTAATCGCTCTTAAATATTACAATGAGATGCAGTTTTATGGGAACCATAAGCTGTTCTTGTTGTCGCCACCACATACACACAAAAAAATCCATCCATTACATGGGCAGGTCACATCGATGTCAGGGATTTTTCTTTTCTTTTTGTTGGTTAAAACAAATGTGAGGCATCCAAAGCATAGCTCAACGGCAGGGCATTCCGGCGCCATTGTTGCTGGCAGAGAGCTCGACTCTCAGGGGTGCATGCATTAGCTGTGTGTTAAAACACTTAGAGAACACTTTCCTGAGAGCTAAGATGCTATAGTGTCATGGAGCAGCATCGGTCTTACCAAGATGGCTCGTGAGTAAAGCTATTAAATCAACCACCTTAGGCTCCCACATTTTTAACTCATCATAGTAACAATTTTAGGCCCCAATTTGTTTTAGACACTTATAACATAAAAATCCTTGGGCCCCAAATCTTTAGGTCACCCATTATAACAAATATTTTAGGCCCCTAAACTTTAAGACTTGGGCCTAAATTTAAGCCAGTATCCAATTTATATTATATATTACTTATATAATATAAGTTCACATAAATTTATAAATTTATATATATGAGTTTATAACCTTATATACATATTAAATTTGGACAATAAATATAAATAATATGATTGACATAATATTAAGTATTTAGTTAAATCATAAATAAGTACAACCATAGTTGATAATCAAACTAAACTAGAACCATCGGCTCGATTTTGTCACTGATTATGTCACGGCGGTTCGGTTTTCTAAATACTAAGAATAGTGAATAAGAGTTTGGTTCGAGGTTGAAGCTAGAACTGAATCAAACAGAACTGTAAACATCCCTAATATCAGTCGCCGTTGGTGGCAACCATAACCCGAAGCGAGCAACAAATACAAGACAGGACAGGAAAACCCACCGTCAACACGGCCCAAAATGCTAACTCCATTCACCAATCTTTGACACGAAGTAAACAAATACTAAAACATGAAATTACTTGCAATATAACCATAAGTAAATTAACATAAACTATGTCGTGCTCGGGTTGATTTGTATATAACACGAACACGACACGTACATGAAATGGCCACCCCGACAGGTACAAGATTTGTGTATCAACGAGTCCATGGTGACCAAACCTAGACAATCCATCTGTGGCACACCTTGTGATTCATGGCGACAAAAAGTGGTTCTCGCAAGCCCAAGATATTAAATGATTCACCTACCAGGAATCCCTCTCTTGATGACGAACAATCGTTCCCTCTCTCTCATTCCATCGTCAGGAGGTTCAGAAACAAACCATGTGTGGAAACCCCACCGCCGGATCTGACACTGCATTTTCTTGTAATTAATTTCTGTACAGACTACGCCAGAGAAGAGAGAAAGAGTGGGAGAATAACCATCTTCATCTCTGAAATTCTTTCAGAAAGGCACACTCTTGGATGTAGACGACGCAGTGAGCGACTTAAACCGCGCAGACTGAGTGAATTCCGGAGGCAGATTCGCACGCCTCGCGATCCTTCTCATATTGTTCTGCAAACTCTGCTCCACCAATTTCGCCACTGCCATTTTTTCCTCGCTGATTCCTTCTTCTCCGGCTTCGTCGTGGTCGCCGTAACCGGCATTGGTTCTTAATATAGGTTCTGAGACGCCACTAACACCACCAACATGATCTTCGTCGTTGTCGTCATCGTCGCCGGCTTCATCCAACGTCTCCTTTCTCTTTTCACATCGAAGAATTTCGAGAATTCTTGACGCCCTCTTTTGCGCTAACGGAGTTCCGATGAGTGTCAATTCAAGAAGTGCAGATGTGGCACCAGATTCCGATATAGCCCGGCGATTGCGATAACTCTTGTAAGCCAACACCATGAGGAGGTACACGGCCTTTTCCTGGCACTCCGGCAAGTCTGCCCAGTTGAGTACGTCGACGAGGAGTGGGATGGAATCGGGAGCGGTGGAGATGGTCCGGCGGCCGTCTGTGGTGCCGACGAGGTTGCCAAGGATGGCAAGAACCCCGTCGGCGAGATCGGCTTCGCCGACAATGTTGAGGAGAAGGGGGATTAACTGTGATTCAATGACGGAATTGGCGTTGCAAGGTGCGATGGAGAGGTTGTAGAGTGCACGCAGGGCGTCCTGCGTACATTGTTCGGTCGTTCGGTTTGAGGGGTGGAGGGCTCGAGCGAGGATCGGAACGGCGCCGGACGATCCGATGATGGGCTTGTTCGCGTCGAGCGCGCTCAGGCCCAGGAAGTTCGCCACCACGGCCTCTAGCGTTTCGTGATCGTCCTCCTTCGATTGAACCATTGATATCATCTTGTGCAGAGCTCCCGCTTTTACTATCGCAGCTTTATTCCTGCACAAAACGCACCATTGTTAATAGGGTTCTATACTCCTTTTTTCCCTTCCTTCTTCTTTCACTTTAGCGAGTTTCAATAAAAACGAGTGACGGTAATTTTTTTACTACTTTTAAGAAGATCCCACCGATTATCAGCATGAATTCGAAAGAAACTCACCTTCAGTTCATGGATAGACAAAACCCAGAAGGGATTTTGACAAATGAGCGAATATGATCAGTATATACAGCGAAAAAAGGTCAAATTTACTCTTGATTGCTCATAAAGAATCAACGCAGGTAGCAATTTAATTACCATAGACCTTATTAACAAGCCCCACGTATTCTGGTATGAACAAAAAGATGCAAAAATCCAAAGAAAACCAGATGACTACATATTCATAGCCATATTCACAAAATGTGAATCCCGAAAAATGAATGGTTGCAGATACCACCAACAATAAATCAGGAGATGCATTTGGTGACAAAACAGAAGGTCGAAAAAGAACAAAATCATGGAAGACCCCTCAAGAGAGACAAGGGGAGAATTAGACACAAATAATAACAGCACAAAAAAGAGAATCCATGGCGGGATTCCCTCGCAATCCACAACAAAGTCGTGTACGAAAACAAGGAATGCAGAACTACCCATTTGAAGGAGGGAAGAGGAAGCAGAGTTCACTCACAGATCGTTGCCGATGGCGAGATTGAGAAGCGCGTAGAGAGCAGGAACATGCGCGTCGGATGCTGAGGACCCGAGCATCCCGACGAGCGAAGGGATCGCACCGAGCATAGCTAGAGTCGTTCTTGCCTCCGCGTCGTCTCGGCAAGCCCGTCGGACGCTCGTCGCTGCTTCAGCCTTTCCCTGTTCATCTCCAGCCTCGCTCTCCAACTCCTTCACCGTCCTCTCGAATACCTGCAATCTCTCCACCTTCTTCTTCACTTCTTCTTCCTCTGTCTCTCTTCCTTCTTTCTCTTCTTTCGCTTCCGATTTCAGCAACTCAGCGAGACGCTCCGACCTCTTACCAGCGGAAGGATGGATGGGAGCTTCGGGATCGATGGTCCGGCGACGGGATCCGCCACAGCTCACGGCATAGAAGAACTTTCGCCGGAAGTTGGCGGCAGAAAACGCAGCCCATCGACTGTGATCACCACTTTCTCGTCTCCCCATCGCCGTGTCTAGCCGGAATTAGTAACACCACCAACCTACATTGCTCGGAAATATGCTCGCCGGGGGAAAGAAGACGGTGGGAAGTAGCAGGCTAGAGAGTGATGACCACTGACAAGATGCCTCCTTATGGAAGGAAGTTGATGCAGCGTCCTATACTTTCGCTTATTAATACTCTCTCTCTCTCTCTCTCTCTCTCTCTCTCTCTCTCTCTCTCTCTCTATATATATATATATATATATATATATATATATATATATATATATATATATTATATTTATGCTCGATAATTGTTTTTCAAACTGAATGTAATTTTGTAAGATTATAAGAGTATTTGAAAAATTGTACAAGATAAACTTATAATACTTCAGTCGCATCGGGAACAACTCGGATCCAGATAGATGCACAAAATTAAATAAAAGCTAGAAGAAAGAAGAAAACATGCTACATCTCTTAAAAATAAAAAACAAAAAAATAATCAAATCGATAGAAAAAATGTATAGATCTACTAGCCAAAATCAAGTCAAACCAAACTAAGTTTTTACCCATATTAAGTAAGGTCGGTTACGTGAACTCTTGATAATATAAAGCTTGATTTTGTGTCAAATTAATCTATAAGATCATGTTTTATTGTTTCTTTTAAATGAACATTAGTTGATTATTCATAGGATTGTCTCTCATCCAGCATTGGAGGATCTAAAAAATAGTGTTGGAAGGGGTGATGTACATATTTGATCGTGTTATGGGGGCCAAACATGAATCTCAACCATATACTCACCCAAAAACATAGGTTTTACTGTAAAATTTTAAAATTTTAGGAGGCAGCTGGTCCACCCCCTCCATGTAGATCCGCCATTGAACGCCATATTCGTATCGTGGTGGGTAGGGCGATCAAGTTACTTGAAATTCTGAAATTTTATATTCTAAAATTTTAAAATAATTAATCACTTTTAAAGCCTGCCTCACCCAAACTTGACGTCCGTTCCACCTAAGACAAAATTTTGAATCCGTTACTATATCCAATATAAATATATATAGCAATAATGATTTAGTACATGCATACATATAATTAAATAAATATATATATACATATTAGTCGAATATATATTATTAATTATTAGAATGACAATTCGTGAAAGGGAAATGACCGGATGGTTCACGGTCTTTTTCTTTTTTGTCAAAGGCAAGGCATTTTTGTCATTTCCACCACATAAGAACGCCGTTCACGGTCAACAACGGCCGCTGGAAATCGAGGACGCAAAGGCTGGTGTGATTCTGTCATAAAGAGCGTGTGCGGACTTCTAGCCGTCGGATAGAAAGGTTTCATGCGGGTCGAGTCTGATCGAACCATGATTCGAATTCGACCTGTTTCAAGGAAAACCCGACGTGCACATTGTCAAAAAAATTCGTGTCCGTGTCCACTCAAATGACACGGGGAATCTTTCGTGTTCACTTGACCCGTTTGAGTTGAAATAAAATAACAAGATCACAACAAGAAACACATAATCGAGTCTTTGATGCTTTAATATGGACTTATATTAAACTTGAACGCAATTCAATTAAAAATAATAAATTTTTTAAAATTGGAATTTCCTTAACACTTTGACTGAAGATGAAACACATAATCCAGTTCATGGGACAGGTCATGTTTCCGTGTAACATCTTACATTGGTGTTAGGGCCCTAGCCTTCGTGCTTGTGCTCTGTTAACCTTTCATATTCATGTAATTCTGGCCAACTCGAACACGACACAAATTATTTTTTCGTGTTCGTGCCGTACCTAAAACTGACACCCTCGGGAAACAGATCAAACACCACTACAGAGCACAAGACGGCGTAGCATTTTGACTTTTCGTATAGGCGGACGGATCACTACGTCACCTTGAAGGACCCAAATAAGATTAAACTAAAAAAATCGATCGATTTCTCTTGAAACCATCGACGCACATGAATCGATTTTTCTCGAATAACATTAAAAAATATTTCTCCGAAATTAATAAAAAAAGGAAAAGTCTTTTAGAATAGACTCGATCGAAAATACAGATCTTTCTTTGGATATGGATCGGGTCGTGTTTAATTTTGTTTTACACGGTTCGAGGGAGCCGAACAAGCGTGGTGAATTCGTACGGGCTTGGTGTCTTCGGTCCTTCTATTAAAGCAAGGAAATGGACAAAAGTGGGTCCGATTGGGCCGTACCCAAATATTAAAAGATGTGTCGGTGGGTTTAAAAGTAAGGCGCGGGAAGCACAGAGAGCCAGCCAGGCCATAACCGGCCCGTATAGCCTTCATGGATGCCGTCCATTTTCTCAAGATGTGCGGCGTACATCGGTCCCTCTTTTCCTTTTCCTTTCTATCTGAAGCGTTGTAGCCCACTTATGTCACAATACATGATGGCTAAAAGCAGGAACGTGAGCGGACAAGAAGCAGAATATTTAAAAAAAACACACACCAAAAGCGTTAACTCAAAGTCCGGAAGCTCTACCGCAGTTGTTGTTGGTGGGGAGTTCGACTCTCAATGGGTGTATTGCTCTTTGTAGAGAGTTCAACTCTTAGAGTGTGTAGGTGCATGTCAGGCTTTAGCCTCCTCTTGTAACCAAATGTGTATATATATATATATATATAGAGAGAGAGAGAGAGAGAAATTAATTACAATGATTTTAAATCCTATGAAATGCATTTATTATACTTACAAAAAGTATAAATATATTTTTTTGTTTTTGAAATTTGAATTAAACTAATGATATGATTGTTAAATTCTTGAATGTTCAAGTAATTTGTGTACATGAACTATCCTCTCTCTCTCTCTCTCTATATATATATATATATATATATATATATATATATATATATATATATATATATATATATATATATATATATATATAGTTTGTTTTAAGATGAAGTTCTAATGAGTAAATCACCTAAAGAGTTTGTAATGATCAAACGCTAAGGTATGGAAATTGTTAAAAGAGCACCTAATGGGTAAGCAAAATGCAGGAAGGCACCCAATCTTTGCAACTTGTTCAAAAACACACCGAATATTTTGCACTTCTAAACGGGACTCATTCATAGTCCACTTCACTGAATTGATAATATTGTCATTTTGAGCAGCATATGTTTAACCTTTTTAATTTTTTTTATAAAACTAATTATATTATATTGGTTTTAAATTTCTCATGCAATGAAATTGACTTAAGGTTGTCGTCGATGTCTATTAATGTGAAATAAACATGTCTACTGCCTCACTTGTCACAATGCAAAAAGGAGAGGACAGACATTCCTAATACTGTTGATGATCTCATTTGGTGACTGTTCAATAAACATAGAACAGGTTTGCACCCAGAGTGGTGGCTGAAAGGCATGGTGGTCTATGCCCCATGGAGTATGCTTGGCTTGGCCTCCTGTTGTAACAAAAGAAAATAAGAAGGAGAGAGAGACCTATGTGTGTTCGACCTAACTAGCGAGGTGAACTATTACTCTTTGTGTGCATTTTGTAATTATAAAGTTGCAACCCTAGTTAACAACTACATTTTAAAAGGGATATAGCACATTGGACAAAATCATTAGCTCAATGACAGGGCGCTCTGATACCATTGCTGGTGGTGGGAGTTCAACTCTGAGAGGATGCATAGGGCATAGCATATTGGACGAGATCATTAGCTCAAGGGCGCTCTAACACCGTTGCTGGTGGTGGGAGTTCAACTCTGAGAGGATGCATGTGTGAGTGTGTGCATGTGTTAAGCTTATGCTTCTTTGTGTAATCAAAACCAAAAAAAAGAGAGGCATAGCACAAAGTTTGTGTCTTTTAAGAGGTTAAGAACTCGACACTGAGTTTGAACTTGGTAGAGGTTACTTTTAACACCATCATTTAGATTTTCTTTTCTAAAGGTAAGCATGGTTGCGCATTCCCCAATCAGTTATATAACTAACAAATAACTATGTATGAAAAAGAACACAAACTATAGCACAGTATCCTTTGATGTAAATAATGCCGCTTCACTTCGTTCATGCCTAAAGCTTTATTCAGAGTGGTGAGGCTGTAGCGAGATACACCCCCTGGGTATCGAACTTATGACCTTCAACTTGTGACCGGACCCTTTAGTGAGGTGAGGCATTGCTCTTTGTGCTCCCTCAATATAGATTTTGAGAAAAGAAAATTCCAAAAGTCATATAATGTAACGTGCTCTCCAAGTTGCGGACATCATGTCCAAGATTACAAACATGTCTGTGTATCCAAACACCGGTTCTTTCTGCAGACGTCTTCGTGCCGTGCAGAGAAGCCAGTGGTTTCTCAAGAGACGTGTGTCTGTGCGTGAGAGAGAGAGAGAGAGAGAGAGAAGAAGCAGACGTGGTTGTGAGGATGTGGAGAATCGCAAGGTCGGCATTCCGTGCAGAGAAAACTCTTCAGTCTGCTCGTCACGGAGGTTTGGTCACCGGAAAGGGGTCTTCCGGTGTTGCCCACCTCCGTTTCCTTTCGTCTCAGCCGCTGTTTGCAGTGCGGCAAATGGGTCTGTCCACCAACGACATAAATCTGTTCAACGCTTCCGATCCCGTATTCTATAGACGAACCTCCGCCGGAATTTCCCGCCAATTCCATTCCTCGACTCCTTTGCGCTCGGACGCCTCGAATTCTGGCCAGGTCTGCCCTATCTGGTTCTTATCTTTCTGCTAGTTTCGTGCTTCCGACAAGCTTGACTATCGTTTCGCACGGATTCAATTGTGTTTTCTTTTTCTTGTTGTGAGAGCTAAATCAACCATATGTTACCCATTTTCTCGATTTGGAAATTTGGAGCTCGTAAAATATTAGGAATGGTTTTTTGTCCAAGGAAGATTTGTACGATGCTCACCAACTACATGTGGGTAGACTCAGAAACCGGAAATTAGCTGTTACTTCTAAGCGAATCTAAAAATTTAAGACTTTCAACGCCGATGTTGATATGAAAACATAAGAACTGAATTCTAACAAATGTGGGCCGTGAAAATATCTTTTCTGGCCGAAAGTAGTCGCACTTATTCAATCTGCTACAGTTCTTTATCATGAGTTAATAGGAAACTTGGTAGTGTTTTTTGTTTGGTAGAAGTCCTGCATATATTTACTTTAACCATTTCCGTAGCTTTTCCGGAGTTCTTTGTCAAGTAATGCACCTGCACGCGTTGGGTTCCACGTCTGAGGTTCGGTTCTTAAACATTTTCTGTTGAATAACTGTGTACACTTGCTAGTCTGTACGAAATGACTAATACGGGTGAAGATACTGCTTCTTATTCCTAGTTATGGCAATATCAGGTGTGTGAACGACAATAAAACCATGTGCTTGCAAAACTTAGTAGTATTCAAGCCTTTTCCTACACTATGTGGGGTTGGCACATGCATTACTAATCTTCGTGGTAGCCACTGTCACCTATCTCGGGCTGTACCCTTGTTTTACGGTTTCTTTCCCGACACTTCATGGGATCCTTCTTGTCTGTTTTATAGTGTTCAATCACACCTTTGTGCTGGACCTTTGTTTGGCTAAATCTCTCCAGTTCTTCAAAGTTCAAACCATCCGTTTTAGCGCATTCCCTCATTTGTTGATGGCATCAAATCGAGTAATTAATAATCATCTTTGGCTAATTCATTGGTGAAAAAGAACTAAAAGAAGCTATTTTAGCAGTTTGAGGGAATAAAAAAGTAACAGACCAGAGTAAGTGTCTTAAAATGGCACTTTGTTTCTTTTGATTTAGTACCATCCACATGCTCTCGCATGTACATGGTGGTACATAGACCTCTTTTTTACCACACTGCAATTCTACTGAAATATGGCAAACCATTTTTCTGATTGTTAGATGTCTACATACTACGGTTGTATGCTTGTTTGCTCATGTTCATGTCACGTGTGTTCAGGTTCTTGCAATTTCTCTAACCAGTGGGTACAGATAAATGTATGAAAGTCTCTTTTCTTTGAAGTCTTTGCACGGATAATATAGATAAAGACTGCTTCTTTTTACATTTCAAGTTTGAAACGTGTACATCAACACTCTTTTTGTTGCCTTTCTAATTGACTTTCCATCTTTGTTTCTCGACTAATCACTTTTTTTGTATACATCATTCTGTAGATCCGGAAGGAAAATATCCAGCACTAGAGAAATATGGAAATGACTTGGCAGAGTTGTCAAGGCGAGGAAAACTTGATCCTGTTATTGGTCGTGATGATGAAATCCGCCGTTGTATTCAGATCTTGTTGAGGAGAACAAAGAACAACCCTGTTATTATTGGTGAGCCTGGTGTTGGGAAAGCTGCAATTGCTGAAGGGTACTTTCCATAGCTAATCTATGCTCGCTTGTCTTTTTTAAGTACCATCTGGCTCTTATAAACTATATGCACAGAATGTGCAACTAATGAGATGTTCGATTCTTGTTTGATATGTCAGCACTTCTTCTCCACAAATTAGTTAAAGTATGTAAGATCTACATTTAGTGCGAATTAACAAAATTCTCGTTGTGTTTAGCTTATCAAAAGTTATGTAGTTCCTTCTTCTGACTTGACATGGCATTTGTTTTAAGATGTTAAAATATTTTTTTGGTATGTTTTGGAAATACCCTGGCAATTAAAAATTCATTTTCATGCTTTGTCTTTCCTTCTTAAATTCTCTTAGTTATAAGTTATGCATTTTGTCTTTCCGATTAGCAATTTAGCACAAAGGATAGTGCGTGGAGATGTGCCTGAGTCTCTTATGAACAGGAAGGTTAAATCTCAAACCACATTCTACCTGGTCATTTCTTTTCCGAATTATTTCTTATTACTTATAGCCGAATTTTATACGGTCACAAACTGCTAGAGTTACTACTTACGTTTCCTTTTTGTCTTATTCTATCTTTTGAGTTAATTGAGACATTGTGCTTCTTGAGAACATCTTTCTTTATCAGTTTCCATCTCTAGTTATTCTGATGGTATATGCCATCAGTTTTTCTTTAATTCTTATTAACTGGAAGTAACTATGGGTGAGGATAAAGGTTGCAATTTCTGGAAGGTCAATGCAACTGGGGCTTATGATAGAAAACCTAGAAGGGCTACTCGGCTCAACTTTAGGATTACCAACAATAGTTTGCGGCTATCATAGAACTGGTGATGATAGCGATGTGTTGATTGCTTTGTTGGTGCTTCCTATCTGTCTCCTGAAATATATATGAGGTTTGCATGGAAAGACCGAGTAGAATATATTGAACCTATAGACCTCATCAATAATCTCTGCAGGTTACTAGACTCAACCCAGGGACTGAGGCCCTTGTGTAGGCTAACCTCAAATCTTTATCAGGTCATGCTGTTCCTTCGTCAAAAGCCTTATGTTTTCTGCTCCTGGTGATCCAATGTCGGTTCTGTGAGGAGCAGGTAATAGGATCCTATATCCAGCCTAGGATACTGTATTTTATCATATTCAATCTCCAAATCTATCAGACCTATTGTGTTAAGTCCATTTCTATTTTCCAGTGTTCTAAGGTCCAGGTTGCATTGATAGGTTTCTTTCAATGCCAGCTCAGTCGTCATTGTCTTACAATGGGTGTTGAGATAGTGGGTCGATTGGATTAGACACCCCCACCAGTATACTGTATAAAGGCTGCTCCTTTTGGATTTAGATAAAGAAGTTGCTAACTTGAAAATGCTGTCGGCTTGTTGTTAGATATCAGACGGTAACATGTCTTCTATGCCAAAACACAAGAAAAGAAACATCATTTTTTGGTTAATCAGTCTAGGTTTCTCTGAGAATACACTGTTGTGGAACATCAATGTTGTTTACAGGTGATCTAACTATTTATTTGTTTTGTTATTCTTGTGCTTTAGTGGGATCACCCTTGCATGGCCGGTCCCAAGCTCGGATAAAGGAGGAGGGTTGTGTTAGGCTTCCAGCAGCCCGCGTAAAACTTTGTCAGACTTATTTTCCATGGATTCTACAGATTATGATAGGGCTCTTTGTGGAACAAAGAATCCATGTAGCCGACCTCATCCAGTATGGGAAAAGGCTTTAGTTGTCGTTGTTGTTATTCTCGTCCTTTCAGCTCATGCTGCCTTCTTTTTCAGCTGATATCCTTAGATATGGGTTCACTGCTTGCTGGTGCAAAATTTTGTGGAAAGTTTCAAGGCTGTTCTAAAAGAAGTTACTTCATCAAATGGTCAAATCATATTATTTATTGATGAGATCCATACAGTTGTTGGCTTAGGTTCATTGGATGTGCCTCTGCTAATGTTTACATTTTGCTCTTTAGTGTCACTGTATGTGTAGTTCATAAACCATGGGTCCAAGCTTCTCAGTTTCATTAGGGGCTAATGAAAACCATTTATATGCTGAGTGATGATGAAGAATTCCTAGAAGATGGTCTTGATCTTTTTGTGAAGATTTATGTTGAATATTTTGGTAAAATGTCGGGCAATATATTAGAAACATATGCGAGAAATAACAACTAAGGAAAGATAAGAAGGATCAATAAAATAGGAAAATAATGTAGTAGTGGTATTAAAACCTGTCAAATTCCTCTAATCCTTTATCTTTCTGTAGTTTCTTGTTTTCCTTTTCTTGTCAATCTTCTGTATAACAACTGAGAAAAGATAAGAAGGATCAGTAAAATAGGAAATAAAAATACTAGTGGTATTAAAACTTGTCAAATTCCTCAAATTCTCTATCTTTCTGTAGTATTTCTCTATTTTTTCTTTTGCCTTTTGGTTCAATTGTGTCCTGCACCTTGCATCTCAATAAGAGAGGGAGAACATGATAATTACAACCATAACTTGAACTTTTGTTGGTTGATGGTCACATTATTAAGATAATGTGTTAAATCCAAAATATACTAATCTCCCACATTAAAAGTTACTGTGAGTGGATCTAGAAAATAGCTAGCGCAATAATCATCACAAAGGTTGCATGTGCATCTCTGAAGTTTTCAGATTAGAGATGAAGGTGGGAGTTTTTAAAACTTTGATCTGAAACTTCTTTGTGCTTTCGAAGCTCATGGTCATGGTATCAGTTTGGATTGGGTTCTTCTAAATCCAGTGAATGATTTTGCCTTTTAAAGATCTATTTTGGGTATATGAACCAGTGATTCAGAACTTAGAATCCTCTTTGATTTGAAAAAACGTTAATATTGGGAGGTCTGGTTGTTTTAAAGATACGGCTGGTTGTTTATCAACCCTACCTTTTGATGGCTGTTGGTGCAATGGTGCATCCTTGATCATCTTCAAAGTTGATTAATTGCAACTTTCTTATGGTCAAAGTCATAATAACTCTTTTCTTGACACCTTCTAGGTGCCATGAATGGAGCGTTGGATGCGGGAAACCTGTTGAAACCGATGCTGGGACGAGAGGAGCTCTGTTGTATAGGAGCCACAAGATTGAATGAATATAGGAAATACATCAAGAAAGATCCTGCTCTAGAACATCGGTTCCAACAGGTGTACTGTGGTCAGCCATCTATTGAAGATACCATTTCCCTACTTAGAGGATATGGAGTTAAAATATCTGATAGTGCGCTTGTTTCAGCTGCAATCCTTGTTGACCGTTGAAGATCAAGTTAAATCTTGATTAATTAGTGTTATTATTTAGTTATAAGTGTATACATAGGGTCATAGGTAAGTCTGAGTCATGTATATTATGGTATTTTGTAATACGGGTCCTAATTGATCCATTAGGAACTGTAATCCAAGAGTCACTTACTAGGGGTATTATAGTCTTTTAAGTTAGATCAGCCATATAAGTAGCCATTAGGGCTGCCATTAGGGCTTAACGAGAATTTGAGGGTGGCGGCAAGGATTGGCCGGCCAACACCTCAGTGTCTTCTTTTTGAATTTTGCTTTCATCAATAAAAAAGTTAATTTCAACATAGTATCAGAGCCTCTTGTGGCCGTTTAGCATCAAGCATCGAAGGAAATCAACAAAAAGAAGTCGTGGGCACAATGAAGAACCCGCAGGACAACAAGTCCATCTCTTTCTTGTTCTTTCAAATTGGTATTTGAGTGATTTCATTACAAAATCATTGTTAGATTCATTACCTCTTACCGTGAACATTTGCTTTCGTAATCTATGCTTTCGTAATCTATAAGTGATACACTACAATTGTTCGATGAAATGTCCAAGAGGAAGTGAGACATTTGTTTCATTTAAAAAAAATCGTGTTTTCAGTGGTCAACCGATTGTGGCAGATTTAAAGGTATTCCTTCAGTGAGATATCAATCCGAATATGAAAAGAGCAAAGATGGTAGAAAGTAATGAATTCTCGTCAGATAAAAGTGAAGTTTTTCAAATCACAAATTTGAAATTAGATGGCAAGAATTATCTACAATGGACCAGATCTATTGAACTGTATTATGACAAGGGGGCGATGGGATTATTTGACAGGTAATCTTCCTCGACCCCCAATTTAAGATCCTTCCTATTCTCGGTGGTGCAGAGAAAATGCCTTAGTAAGTGCTTGGCTAATACGATCCATGACTCCCTCCATCGGCAATACTTTTATATTTTTAAACACTGCTAGGGATATCTGGCTGACAGTTCAGGAAGCTTACGTCCAAAGAAAAAATATTGCGAAGAAATATGATCTTATAGAGAAGATTCAGAAATGCAGACAAGGAAAAAGGTCAGTTAGCCAGTATTATGCAGAGCTCAGAGGTCCGTGGAAAGAACTACATCTGTACTCTAAGACTAAATGTCAAACTTGCATACTAGAACGGAATGACGAGTTTGAAGAGCATAAAGTGTTTGATCTTCTATGAAGTATATCATCAGAATATGAATATGTAAAGAATAACATCCTCAACAGGGAAGAACTTCCATCTTTGAGTACAGTATACTCACTCCTCCTTAGAGAATAAATCAAAATTAATTCTGAGACCTCAGCATTTGTAGGGAAAAATACTTATGTTCCTCCTTTCGCTAGAGGAAGAGGAGGTTATGGTAGAGGCAGAGGTAGATCTTGACAGACATCTTAAGAGAAAGATAAGATCAGCTGCTCTCACTGTGGGAAACCGTGACACACCAAGAAAACTTGCTGGGAGTTAGTTGGGAAACCTAACTATTTTTCGAATAGAAACAACAGAGCATACTTTAGTAGTGATCAGAATGAAAAGCAGAAGACTGAGGAAAGTGCATCTTTTTTAGCTGATATGAGAAATGAAATTGAATTTTTGAAGGCACGTTTGACTGATCCGCAACAACCTTCTTCATCCTCTCATAGCGAGTCACAAGCATCTATTGCCTATCCTTTCTCATTCCTAACTCAGTGTAATATAAATTCTTTTTATTCAAAGATATGGGTTATTGATAGTGCTACATATCACATGGTCAACAGAAGAGATTTTTTTGATAACTATGAATTGACACAGGCACAGATTAATATTAAACTGGCAGATGGATCTCTTACGCCAATAGTTGGAATATGAAGTATTATCACATCTTTTGGCACATTGAAAAATGCTTTATATGTTCCAAACATATTAGTAAACCTATTATATGTGTTTGCTATGACTAGGATTTAAAATGTCGTATAATCTTTGATTCCACTGGATGTATCTTTCAGGAACTTAATACGGAGAAGATCTTTGGTGAAGGTAATGTGAGGAGTGGCTTCTACTTTTGCGAGGATAATAAATGTGCTGGACTACAATCAATAATTTAGTGATTGTAATGATTTGAACTTGAATTGTGAAACTTGCCAGAAGGCAAAACACCATCGTATTTCATTTCCTTTAAATGAAGAAAGATCTTTCATTCCTTTTGATATTGTGCATTCTGATATTTGGGGCCCTAGTTCGATAACTTCTATGCAGGGATATAAGTATTTTGTATTATTTATTGATGATTGTACTATATTTACTATAAATTACCTTATGAAAACTAAAGATGAAGTGAAGGAAATTCTTTTTATATACTGTCAGTTTGTACAGACGTAATTTAAGAGTACCATTAAGATCTTTTGCAGTGATAATGGTGGAGAATTTATGTCATGATCCCTTCAATTGTATTTTCTACAGCATGACATCTTACACCATACCTCATGTTCTCACTCTCCTCAACAGAATGGTGTAGCTGAAAGAAAGAATTGGTATATTTTAGAAGTTGCAAGGACTCTCTTAATTGGATGTAATGCACCAAAATATTATTGGGGTGAACCAGTCTTAACATCAGTTTTTCTTATAAATCGTATGCCAAGCAGGGTGCTCAGTAGTAATACTCCATTTCATTCCCTATGTCCTTCTCATAAACAATTTCATTTATTATCGAGAATTTTTGGTTGTACATGCTTTGTTCATATTTATCAAGGTACCAGAGATAAACTTGATGCAAGATCAATCAAGTGTATCTTCTTGGGATATTTGACTACTAAAAAATGTTATAAGTGTTATGATCCTTCTAAAAAGAGGTTTTATGTTACAATGGATGTCATCTTTCACGAAGACATTCCATTTTATGGAGTGCAGGAAGAACCTTAATTAGAAATACAGTCTACTCAAGTGATCCCACTTCCTCCAGCTGAAATTACATTTACTCATGAAAATGCAGGTGAATGACAAGTATATAACAGAGGAAACTGAGGGATTGTCTTTCCATATCAGACTGTCAACCGAGATCAAAATTTCCAAAGTGAATCAGATTCACTTCCTCTTCAGATAACCTCTCATAATTCATATATCTAAATGAATGATTTACCTATTGCAATTAGAAAAGGGAAGCGTGCAGCTGCAAAATGCATTGGACAAAATGATATCATTCTCTAATTATCCTAGAGAATATCAACTATTTGTGATGAATACAGAGAATACTTTTGTACCAAGGACCTATAAAGAGGTTAAAGTACATCTAGAATGGAAAGCAGCCATGGAAGAGGAAATTTCAGCTTTAGTACGCAATCATACTTGAGAATTGATAGATCTACCATAAGAAAAGAAGACTGTAGGATGTAAGTGGGTATTCTCAGTCAAATATAAGGCAGATGAGAATATAGAAAGATATAAGGCAAGATCAGTTGCAAAAGGATATAATCAGTCCTACGACATAAATTACACAGAGACATTTGCTCTAGTAGCTAAGATGAACACCATCACAATCTTGTTAAGCTTGGCATTTAATAAAAGATGGGAATTTTGACAGCTGGACGTGAAGAATGCATTCCTTCAGGGTGATCTCAGGGAAGACATTTATATGGACTTGCCACCAGGATAATTTAAGGGGAACGAAGAAGGGAAAGTGTGCAAACTAAAGAAATCAATTTATGGATTGAAACAATCCTCACGGGCATGGTTTGAGAAATTTAGTGATGAAATTCTGACTCTGGGGTTTAAACAATGCATCAACGATCATACACTATTCATTAAGCAAGGTCAGAGAATAATTATGTTACTGGTGTATGTTGATGATATCATTATTACAAGAGATGATACTGTAGGTATTGGTGAGCTAAAGAAACAACTCAATATTTTATTTGACTGAAAGATTTGGGAAGATTAAATTACTTTCTCGGTATAGAGGTGATTCATAGCAACAATGCATTATTCTTGAGTCAAAGGAAATATATTCTGGACTTGTTGAAGAAAACAAAAATAGAAGATTGTCGTGTATGCTAAATTCCTATGGAGTCTCCCAAGGAGGATAATAATAATGTAGAACCATATAAGGATATCGAAAGGTACCAGAAATTAGTGGGGAAGCTAATATACATTACTATTACACGTCCTGATATCAGTTTTGCTGTTGACTATGTGAGTAGATGGATGCATAATCCTTTCAAACATTATATGAGTACAATCTTTCATATCATGAGATACTTGAAGTCTACACTAACCCATGGTTTATTATACACGACAAATTCATCCTTGGATTTAAAGATATATTCAGATGCTGATTGGGTAGGTTCGAAGACAGACAAAAAATCAACCACTGGGTATGTGGTATGTTTGGGAGGAAACATTGTATCATGGAAAAGCAAGAAACAATCAGTTGTGTCTAGATCGAGTGCAGAAGTAGAATATCGTGCAATTGCTTCGGGCATGTGTGAAGGGATATGGATTTTATCCCTCTTAACAGAACTTGGCTTCAAAGTGAATACTCCAGTTACCTTTTATACTGATAGCAAAGCAACTCTCGAGATTGCCTTAAATCCTGTTTTTAATGAACGAACGAAACATATTGAGATAGATTGTCACTTCATCAGAGAAAAGATTACACAAGGCATCTTCAACTTGATTTATGTATGCTCAGAAGACCAATTGGCAGATATTTTAACAAAACCTACTTGAGTAAGAGGATTTCAGAAAGCTCTCCATCAAGAATTACAAACTTTCAAGATTCCACTTGAGGGGGCGTGTTGAAGATGAAGTTAAATCTTGATTAATTAGTGTTATTATTTAGTTATAAGTGTATACATAGGGTCATAGGTAAGTCTGAGTCATGTATATTATGGTATTTTGTAATACGAGTCATAATGGATCATATTCGAACCGTAATCCAAGAGTCACTTACTAGGGGTATTATAGTCTTTCAAGTTAGATAAGCCATATAAGTAGCCATTAGGGCTTAACGAGAATTAGAGGGTGGCGACAAGGATTGGCCGACCAACACCTCAGTGTCTTCTTCTTGTATTTTGCTTTCATCAATAAAGAAGTTTATGTTGTTGATTAATTTCAACAGCCGCTACATCACATAGAGGTTCCTACCTGACAAAGGTTACGCAATAATAAATGTTTCATCTATTTAAAGCTTACCCATTTTCTGCTAGTATAAAAGTATTCTCTATGGACAATTTGTCGGCTGGAAAAGGAAATGTTGATATGAGCGTGGTGTTTATGGTGTATGCAGTTATTGATCTTGTTGATGAGGCTGCAGCAAAGCTGAAAATGGAGATCACGTCCAAGCCAATTGAATTGGATGAAATAGACAGGGCTGTGTGGAAGTTAGAGATGGAAAAATTATCGTTAAAAAATGACACAGATAAAGCTGCTAAAGAGCGATTGAACAAGCTGGAAAATGACCTTGGGATGCTTAAGAGATGGAAGCTGCTGAGCGTGATTATGACCTGAACCGTGCTGCTGAGCTTAAGTATGGAACTTTGATGTCCCTTCAGCACCAACTAGAAGAAGCTGAAAAGAACCTAGCTGACTTCCGTAAATCTGGGCAATCGTTACTTCGAGAAGAGGTCACTGACCTTGATATTGCAGAAATTGTGAGCAAGTGGACTGGAATTCCATTATCAAACCTACAACAGTCAGAAAAAGAGAAGCTAATTCACTTAGAAGAGGTCCTTCACAAGAGGGTGGTTGGCCAGGATATTGCTGTTAAATCTGTTGCTGATGCAATTCGCCGTTCAAGGGCTGGATTGTCTGACCCAAATCGGCCAATTGCAAGCTTCATGTTCATGGGTCCGACTGGTGTTGGCAAACCGAGCTTGCCAAGGCTTTGGCTAGTTACTTGTTTAACACAGAAAATGCTCTAGTTAGAATTGATATGAGCGAGTACATGGAGAAACATGAGGCAGACATTCCGTCCAGAGTTCATGAATCGTGCTGACGAGTATATCGTCTTCCAACCATTGGACTCCAAAGAAATCACCCGTATTGTTGAGATACAGGTAAAAGCTTCTCCATTATTCAAATTAGTTCACGTGAGATACTCATCTTTCAGCATTCAAATTTGCCATCTTGTGAAAGCTTCATTAAATGAATCTTGGTTTGGTAATTCATGTTGAACCTTTTTACATCTGAAGTAATTTAGGTGTGTCATGCATCTACATGTTGCTTTTCACTGTTTATTCATGTGAGATTGAGTGGTATTGTTCTCAATACAGCTCCAACGCCTGCAAGTGTGGCTTAAGCAGAAGAAGATTGACCTCAATTTCACTAATGCCGCTGTTCAGCTCTTAGGAATGCTGGGTTTCGATCCAAATTTCGGTGCACGGCCTGTTAAGAGAGTGATACAGAAGATGGTTGAAAATGAAGTAGCACTTGGTGTTTTAAGGGGTGACTTCAAAGAAGAAGACTCCGTTTTGGTTGATGCGGACTCATCACAATGCAAAGGATGGCAGTCTTCAGAACCGTTTGGTGATCAGCAAAATTGAGAATGCTTCTCTCAAGGATGAGTTGGTAGCAAGCAGCTGACCTGTGTGTGTGCGCGCGCGCGAAACTGCTTGTGTGTGGCTGCTAGTTATAGTATACAATTTAACTGCCGTCTCTAGATATTTGTCTAACGAAGGTATCGCATATCAGCTGGGTGGTATGCATTTGTAGTTCTTTGGTTGGTTGTTTTATATTAGCTTTCTAACCTGTTGTAGACTCATACTGGAATTACAACAGCTAAGCCTTTTCCATAATAGATGGTGTTAGCTACATGGATTCTTTGTTTTCATAATAAAAGTTGATCGTTTGTCATGCTAACAGTAAACTCAACAAAGCTAAATCGTTCTCTATTGTTTGTTCCTAAACATGATTTCCTTGGGATGGAAACTACAACAAAGGAAATATTGATCTGTTCTCTCACTAAGCAATTTAAGAAGTCTACCGGCAGGCCAACGGCTAGTTAAAGCATAAAAGATTTTCTCACCAGGAAGCAATAAATGTGAACTCGTCGTCTACCGGCAGACCAACGGCTACATTGTAAAAGTTGATCGTATTTTCTTTGGCAACAAACCACTACAAGAATGCTGTCCAAGTGTTCATGATCCCTTGTTCTAAGCCTTGAAAGGTAACTTGTCCGAGTCACCATTGACATTCTTTTGAGTCTGATGAACCCGATTCGTTCTAGCTTCTGCGATCGGGATTCTGTCACCGGAGCAGGATCCGACGAGAAGGGGGCTCGCCGTATCCTGGCGAAGAGCGCCCTCCTGAGGGTTGAAGAGGAGGAGGATCTGGTGATGCTCATCATATGAGCTCTTCTTTCTTCTGTGGAAGTGGCTTAAGTTTCGGTCATGGTGGAGCGGGTACGACACGGATATACCTATACCCTACCCCATACACGAAGCCCAAGTTTTCGTCCCTTGTCCGCCCAATTACCCAGGAGAACTGGCACTCGAGCGCACACGCCACTCTAGTATCCAATCGCCAAATGCTAGAAGGAACTTAGTGTTCTTGTTAGTTGGTTTATATTTTGGAAAATTCATTATGTATTTATATATAATACATGGTGAGGCGTTAGGGCACTAGCATATTTAAAGAAATCTCAGTCATTCATTTTGGATTTATAGATATTGAAATCTAAATTTAAAAATAAAATATATATTTTCTTTTCCTGTTATACTTTATTATATACATGTTTTTACTTTTTGAATTTAAATTTCAACCCTCTATTAACCTGAAAAGAATGGTTGAGATTTGTTTGAATATGGTAGCACCTTTCTTTTTATATATATAAAAATTAGATAATACTTCTTATATGCTCATTCATGTCTATTTATTGTTTTTTAATATGAGTATAATTTTAAAAGATTTAAAAGTTTTCAAAAAAAATATAATGGTATCATGTTCATACTCTTGAAAACCATTGTTAATGGTGAGCTTATCCAACCGATATATATATATATATATATATAATATATATATATATATATATATATATATATATATATATATATATATATATATATATATATATATATATATATATATATATATATAAAGCAATTTGGATGTTGTCTTACTTCTGGTTTATGTTCATCCTTTATTTGTACGGTATATCTTTTATATTTCTTCAAATAAAATATCGTTATGTTTGTGCTCTCGCCTTAGTAGTATGTAACCCTATAGTGATTGTTAATTTTTTTTTAAAGAGGAAGAAGACTCTTCTTTTAATTGGTAACGATATATTGATATTTCTTTTTTTACTGGTGAAGAAATCTTGATCTAGCATGACTTCAAAATCTTCAGTAAATTTTATGAGGTCGCATCTCCACATTCGGTAGTTGCTTATTAAGAAACTAAACATTGATAGCATGAAAATTGCAAAATTTCACATGGTTGAACGTCATTGTTTAGCCAGTTTTCAGCATTCGGCAACTAAATTCTTTCAAAACATGAATGTGACATGCAATACATTTAACAACATTCATCTTCATTGGACAGTGACAGTCTACAGCTGAACCTCTCAAAAGATAATCGCCGAATGCCGAGTATCAAAAGACAAACCACAACTAAAAGCCAACATTCAGCTTTAGGTATCATTGCAAAGTCAATTATGCACATATTAGCATAATGTCAATTATACAACATTCTTTTAATATAAAATATCTTACTTGCATAATCAATCGAAGGGCGGCTCGTGGGCAAGGCTACAAAGGTGACCGCGTTAGGCCTCCAAATTTTAAGTATTAATTGTGTAGGACTCAAATTTTCTTGACTCTCATGGCTTCGGGCTTCAAGTCATTTACAACAACTAAGCCTTTTCCATACTAGACCGGGTCGGCTACATGGATTCTTTGTTTCCACAGAGCCCTATCATGTGTCATGTTAGCAGTTAACTCACAATAAACTGGATCATTCTTTATTGTTTCTTTCCAACACTTTTGTGGTGGTCCTCTACTTCTTTTAATACTTTCAAAATCTAGTTTTTCATACCTTCTTACATCTTCTTTTAATTTTCTTTCTATATGTTCAAACCATTTTAAACAATATTCTCTCATTTTATCCTCTATTAGTGTCACTCCTAATTTGTTTCTAATAACCTCATTATATATATGGTATTTTCTTATATGACAACTCATCGATCTCAACATCTTCATTTCTGTCACAGGCATCTTTTGTACATGTTGATAATTAACTGCCTAACACTAAAAAAAAAACTTTAAGTCATTTACGGCAATCAAATTCTACTTTAGGCAACTTGTGTGGAGCCAATCAAGAATAGCTGGCCTATATTTTGATTTCTAGCTTATCTTGTGACTTCTTGAATAATTATAAGGTTTGATTTAAGTTCAATTCAATATCTCATACAATTCGAATCTTCATCCATAATACTTTTTAACTTGCTTAATTTCCTCAATATGAGCATATTCCCATTGGACTCATGAAGGAATGAGAGACTTCTTTGATCATACTTATTTATAATGTTGATTGATGAGTCAACAAAACATATTCAAGATGAAGTGCCTTGGTGTATGTTATTTGCATATGACATTGTGTTAGTGGAAGAGTCTAAGGAAAAAGTTAATAGAAAATTGGAACTATGAAGAGAAGCATTAAAAAGCAAAGGCCTCCGACTTAGTAGAACAAAGACAAAATATATGGAATGTAAGTTTGTTCATTTGGTAACTTTAGAGGACATAGAAATTAAAATTGACACACATTGCATACCCCAAAAGGAAAGTTTTAAATACCTAGGGTCAATTTTTCTAGAGTGGTGAAAGAATTTATGGAGATGTTATGCATAAAATTAATGCTTTTTGGTTAAAATGGAGAGGAGCATCAAGTATTCTTTGTGATAAGAAGATATCATTAAAGTTAAAAGGTAAATATTATAGAGCAACAATTAGACCTGCGATGTTTTATGGTTTTGAGTGTTGGGTAGTTAACCATCAACATGTATAAAAGATGTATGTGACAGAAATGAAGATGTTGAGATGGATGAGTGTTCATACAAGAAAAGACCGTATACATAATGAGGTTATTAGAAACAAATTAGGAGTGACACCAATAGAGGTTAAAATGAGAGAATATCGATTAAGATGGTTTGGACATATAAAAAGAAGATTAGAAGAAGAACCTTTAAGAAGGTATGAAAAACTAAATTTGGAAAGTATTAAAAGAGGTAGAGGACAACCACAAAAGTGTTGGAAAGAAACAATAAAGAATGATCTAGCTTATTGGGAGTTAACTGCTGACATGACACATGATAGGACTATGTGGAAACAAAGAATCCACGTAGCCGACCCCGTCTAGTAAGGGAAAAGGCTTAGTTGTTGTTGTTGTTGGATGAGCATACTCACACTATCTATTATTTGATGACTTTCTCTAATCCTTAGAGCCTTGTTGATTTATCGCTACGACATTGATTCGATTCTCAATTACTCGAGAATCAGCTTTGGATGAGAAATCGGTCCGGTGAGGATCTCCATCCACCAAGGGGTTAGTCCAGGAGTGACATAACCCAAGTTGAGACCTAAGGCAAAAATTACATAATGTAACTTAAAAGTTTGGAGCCTAAGTTTAAAAGCCTGACTTTTGGGAGCTACTACAATAAGTTTATCTTTCAAGGACCAGAGGCAGTTGCCTTTAGTGACCTTACCCTCGAGCCACCCCTGATCCAATGGCAGATCTAAAAACTCTTTTGGGGTGGGACAAGGGTTTTGGGTGGAGTGAACTATGTATTATAGCTCATGGATTCTAGCGTGGGCTATGGGTTATAGACTCTAAGTTAATTTTCCAAATTTCAGGTAGGGCGAATGCTCAATGTAGATTGCCACTGACCTGATCCCACCTGCCATTGCTCACGTCGAACAGTAGCTACTGGTAGCTTCGGCGAACCATTTGCCGCCGGAACCCATTGACCTGCAAATATCCATTTGCCTTAAACAGCATGCATAAAATATGGGCATGAGCACAGTGACTGGGTTTATAAAACTTAACCATATTTAAATCACCATGGCGTTCAATCCTGTGTGCGTCTTTAACTTCTAATTTATCTGTTCAAACCCTATAATTTTTTGTTGGTTACACAAAGTGTCATATTTCCCTCTTTACAGCCCCTGAAGGGTCATGTTTTGAGTTAATTGATCGAGTATTACTATTTATACACTCTTTTTTACTGAACATATGTTCTTTCCCTTCTTTTTTTTTAAACCATCCTCATTCACGTATATCTTTTTCCCATTCTCTCCATCGGCATACCATCTTTTCGAGAAAAAAAAAGACACCCATCATGAATCACTCTTCAAATAGCAACGTGTTATGGTGTGTCCGTCCTTTAAACAAAACATATTTAAAACACCTCATCATCGACCATCGTCCTTTTTGCTCGCCAGAAATATCTGCTATCGACTTTTTGGAGCTTCATTTTCTATCATTGTTTTTATGATAATCATCCTCGCATCGAAATAAAGGTTGAGAGTGCTAGAGAAAGAGGTCGATAGAGATTGATAAAGAAAACAAATAATTAGAGAATGTTTCAAAAAGAGAGTTTGAACAGTGCGAGTTCTAGAGAGAAATTAAACTATTAAAAGAGGGAACGGGATTAAAACAGATCTCTAAGGAAGAGAGATTAAGAAAGGTCGTTTGGATTGAAGGAAGAAAGAAGCTTACGATACGCAGAAGGAAAGAAGAGAGATTAAGAAAGGTCGTTTGGATTGAAGGAAGGAAGAAGCTTACGATACGCAGAAGGAAAGGGATCGTTGACAAGAGGAAAAACCAGTAAACAGAGAAAAGAGGAAAGAGAATGATCGAGCCTAAACTTGTTTCTGTGATGGCAAGCACCAAATAGGAGGAATAGATATTTCCAGAATACTAGTTGAATATTAACTTAACTGCCATGTACCATCTTCAGGGAGCGGTAAGTTCATAATTCTGCAGCTGTTTGACTCTTTGTCCCACTGATAGGGTAACATAGACATGGGCGGTTTGGGTGTTCCAACAGTTCACCTACATCGATTCATATTCTACCTTCTACAAAATCGAACTGGGGTTCACCTACATCGATTCATATTCTAACAGTGCGAGCCTAAACCCGCTGGAACTGGAACCGGTCAAATCAGATATGTAACTGGGGTTCACCTACATCGATTCATATTCTACCTTCTACAAAATCGAAACTAGCAGTTCCAAACCGACGGTTCACATTGATATCTCAAACCAAACCGGTCAAAAACAAAAGAGCTCAAGGACATGCTCATCTCTACCAGTGGAAATTTGAGACACGACACAAGGAACCCGACTTGAACAGCTTTGTGTACCGAGAGTATCACAAACACAACCTAAAAAGTCTGTGTTCTTACACATTGTAAGTCACAAGAATGGTAAGTTGGTGGACTTCTTCCTGATACAAACACAAACACGATACAGAAGCATAAATTGAGACCTGCATTTGTCTCATTTGAAGATGCTAATGGACAGTTTAGGCAGAGTTCCAAAACCAGTGAATTGCTCAATTAGCAGAATTAAAGCGGGCAAGGGAAATATTCCAAAAAAAGGACGATGGTTACAGGAATTAGTGGGGAAGTTGTGAGAACCTTCAGCTCAGCTGAAAGGTGACGAGTTCGATACCAGGAGCGTGCATTTCCGGTAATATTCCTAACCCCTGTTTGTCAATGAAAATCAACTAAAATAGAAGGAAAAATCTTTCAGGAGCTTCCATGGGCCCCTCCGACACAAAGCTGAACCTGACAAACCATGAAAACCATAATGTAGTTGGTCAAGGAGGATGATAAGTCTCATAACTCCATGGATGCCCTGCCTTGAATCTAGATGCTCTCTTGTTTCAAGGCTCATTCCGTGAATGGTAGTGATCAACTCGACTCGAGAATCTGTCAGGAAAAGTAAAAAATGAAGAGCAAGACCAGCAAGAATCCATTCGCCAGTCGAGGATTGGATGAATTCGCCAAGGTTTCTGCAGAACTCCAAGCGAAGAAGAAGGAAATTATCTCTCGGATTGGCGAGAATCAAGCAGATAATGTCTTGGTCAGATTTAGTTATTCCGATCGCCGCGGATGGGTTCCTCTCGTCGCCAGATTGAACAAGAAGGAAGGAACAGAAGTTGGTAAGAATAAAAAACAGAAAACCAAGAAAATTGCAGAGGAAGAGAAACCAAAAACTGCTGTTGGTGATCACAAACTCCCAGAATCTCCAAGGAAGATTGCAGAAAAGAAGGGAAGTAAGAGAGGCGCCGAGGAATCGATGGATGAGGAATCGAGCTCGGTGCCGAAGACAGCATGGCCGGTGTGGTTGTTGTCTAAGGACGCGGTTTGCTTTGCTCTGCTGATGGCGTTGGTTCTCTTCTGCTTGGTGCTGTTTGGTAAGATTCTGGCAATTCTCTGCACCGCTCTTTGGTGGTATTTGATAGATTTCATGAAGGAGACGAGTGACGAGGTGAAAGAATCCAAAGGCTGCGTGAAGAAGACGAAGTCCAAAGATAGTATACAAAAGAATGTTGATGCATGAAGAATCCTGCATCAGAGGCACCATTTGGACATTACCATCATATGATTTGATGGTCTTGTTTGAACTTTTCGAACTTGTGTTTCTTTCCCAGAAAGACTGCAATCAGAATACTGGTCTTGTTACAGCAATTGTAAATCAATCTTTTGTGTTTTGATAAAGATATCAATCTGGGGATTCTGTTTCTGCGTACTGAAATCTGTATGTTCAAGTGAGAAAGGCATGCACGCAAACGATCTAGGAAACAATTTAGGTGGATAAAACTGCACACACCATTTTGAAAATGATCTTGTGATTTCATCGACTCTGAACTTTTATAAGGAGGGTTGCTCTAAGTAATCTGCTGCCAGTGTAAAACTAAGTCGAATCTTCTGTCATGCACTAGATAACAATGGCTTACGTTTGACAATGGTACAGATCTGCACAAGTTTGGGATTTCTGTTCCTGCAAACTGCAGCGTCTATAATTAAAGGGCATGCATGAAGAAGTTGAACCAGGAATCTTTTGCAGAAAAGGTTTAGTCTGATAATGCAACCAGTGTTTTAAGGGATTTGTTTGGTTTCTTTCTCTTAAATCAAGGATTTAAGAGATAATTTGCAATGACAGAATGAATTTGTGATGTAAGAGGCAAGCTACCTTTAGCTGACATTATACTAAAGCTGTCACTCTTTATCCGATCTGTTAGAATAGGGGCCGATCCACATTGTGGCAGGGTGCGGTCGACTGCTCTACTCAAACTTCAAAAAATTTTCAATTACATATTAAAAACTAAAAGTTTTTAAAACTGTAGGTTCAATTCACATGTCAATAATCTTTTTATCCGATGCACAATAAAACTTGAAATTAAAATTTATGAAATTAATGGTAAATTTTATTTTTGATGCACAATGAATTGAAATGTTTTATCAAATACAAGGGACTGAAAAAGTAATAATGAAAATCTTAGATAAGATCGGATATATCAAATCAAATGTGCTGGAATGCTAGTGTTTTCGCATTCTGCCGTTCAAATGAGCACATATGGACGGCTAGGATTTGATATAGGATACAACTTGTGATACGTTAGATATATGAACCTCAATCTTGCCAACTGCCATTCTTGTCCTCATCAATGTTCGATCATAAATGTGTTGTTACTTTATGCATTCATTTTACCCCTGGAGTATTGAAATGACGACCTTAATATTGTGAGTCAAGGCCCATGCCAGATGAACCAACCTCTCAATACATTTTTTCTAATAGGCAAACTTGTTAAAGGCGTCATTGCTTACGTTTATAAGTTACAAAAGCCTTCACGTTAAATTAATCATTATTAGCACCAAGAGCGTTAGCTCAAGGAGAGGGCGCTGTGACGCTGTTACTGTTGGTGAAAAGTTCGATTCTCAGAGAGTGCATATGTGGGTGTGTGTGTGTGTTAGGCTTCGGCTTCCAATTGTAAACCAAAAAATATAATCATTATTAGATTTAAAGAAAAATATGAGATAAACCAAATCATGGTAGATCTTAATCCGAATCCAAACCTCAAAGGGCATCTGAATCTGGAACTGGATCCACAAGATATCCAATCGGCTAAGGCTGAGTGTAGGTTCAGAATACGCCTGAGAATAGTATAGATTTTAGAGGATGGTAAATATTTTAACATTTAAAGTGAAATATATCCAAAAAAATCAATGCAACCAGTCTAAATTTTTTGAGAAAACTTTATGGACGACCTCATCCTAATTGAACTTTGCCTGGACCCAACAAACCTTTTGGGTATTTCACTTAGAACACCCTTGCTGAAGTAAAATTTATTTATATATATAATTATAAATAGACATTTAATGATACTATGTTGGTATTATCCGGTAAGCTAATAGAGGTGGTAGATACTATGATTCGGAGAAAGATTCATATTCTATGTTTACAAGAGACGAAATGGGTTGGAGAAAAAGCAAAGAAGATAGAGGATATAGGTTTTAAATTATGGTACTTAGGTAAAGAAAATGCTCGAAACTGAGTTGGTTTTATCATAAATAAAGATTTAAAGGATAGTGTAATAGACATACAACGATATGGTAACCGAATCATGATGTTGAAATTAGTGTTAGGAGCAAAAGTTTTGAATATAGTTTGTTCTTATGCATCCAGAGTAGGATTAGAAGATAGTATAAAGACAGCTTTTTGGAAAGAGTTAGATAAGGTGATTCAAAAGATTTTACAAAGGGAGATGATTTGTTTAGGAGGAGACTTAAATGGACATGTTGGTAAAGAGACATTAGGATATCTAAGGGATTTATGGAAACTTTGGTTTTGGGGATATAAATGAGGAAGGTAGGGAGATTTTAAATTTTGCTATGGCATTTGATCTCTTTATAGTCAATACAATCTTCAAAAAATGAGATGAATATTTAATTACTTATAAGAGTGGCTTATCACAAACACAAATTGATTATTTTATTTGTAGAAAAAAAGATAGAGCATGTTGTAAAGATTGCAAGGTAATTCAAGGAGAAAGCTTAACCACCCAACATCGACTTTTAGTTATGGATTTACAAATAAAAAAATAGACAAAGAAGAAAATAGTGCATCGAGCTATTCAGACTAAATGGTAGAACCTCAAAAGCGAGAAAGAAGATATATTTAAACAGAAAGTCATTCAAGAAGATATTTGGAATTATGTTGGGAGATATTTGGAATTATGTTGGTACACCCTGTGATATATAGAACAATATGACTATACATATTAGGAAAGTGGCGAAAGATGTGTTAGGGGTATCTAAGGGAGGCGTACCGGTACAAAAAGAAGCTTGGTAGTGGAATGAAGTAGTACAAAATAAAATCAAGGCAAATAGGGCATGTTACAAACTACATTATGCTAAGAAAACTAGTGAAACTTTAGAGACTTATAAGAAAGCAAAGAAGGAAGCGAAAAAGGCCGTGAGTGAATCAAAGCTAAAATTTGGAAGAACTTATATAAAAAACTCAACTCAAATGAGGGTGAACGAGATATTTTTAGGATAGCTAGGGCTAGAGATAAGAAAACTAAATATCTTGATTATGTTAGATGCATCAAAGACGAGGATGAAAAAATTCTAGTGGCAAATGATGTTATAGAAATAGATGAAAAAACTATTTTTATAATTTTTTTAATGAAAATAAAGATGTTAGTATTAGCTTAGGAGAGTTAGCCAAATCAGAAAAATATATAAACCACAATTTCTACCGACGTATTCAAAAGAATGAAGTCAAAGAGGCTCTTAAACATATGAAGGGTGGTAAATCGGTAGGACCAGATAATATTCCTATAGAAGTTTGGAAAATACTAGGAGAAATAGGAATCACTTGGCTCACAAGACTATTTAATGAAATATAAAAAAACCAAAAGATGCCCGAGGAATGGAGAACAAGTACACTTATATCAATATATAAGAACAAGAGAGACATTCAAAATTATGTGAATTATCGAGGTATCAAGTTAATGATCCATACTATGAAATTATGGGAAAGAATTATCGAACGTAGGTTAAGACAAGTATCAAGTACAACAGATAACCAATTTGGATTCATGCTAGGCAAATCTACTATTGAAGCGATTCACCTTTTGAGACGTCTTATGAAACATTTTAGAGCAAAAAAGAAAGACTTCACATGATATTTATTGATTTAGAAAAAGCTTAGAATAAGGTACCAAGGGAGGTTCTTTGGAGAACTTTGAAAAAAAGAGGTATCCCATATGTATGATGGTGCAAAAACATGTGAGGAGTCTTAAAGGAACGACAGACTTCTTTGAAGTTAATATTGGGTTACATCAAGGATCAACTTTAAGTCCATACATATTTATAATGGTGATGGATGAGTTAACAAAACATATTCAAGATGAAGTACCTTGGTGTATGTTATTTGCAGATGACATTGTATTAGTGGAGGAGTCTAAGGAAAAAGTTAATAGAAAATTGGAACTATGGAGAGAAACATTAGAAAGTAAAGGCCTCCGACTTAGTAAAACAAAGACAGAATATATGGAATGTAAGTTTGATCATTTGGTTACTTTAGAGGACATAGAAATTAAAATTGGTATACATTGCATCCCCCAAAAGGAAAGTTTTAAATACCTAGGGTCAATTTTTCAGAGTAAGGAAGAATTGACAGGGATGTTACGCATAGAATTAATGTTGATTGGTTAAAATGGAGAGGAGCATCAGGTATTCTTTGTGATAAGAAGATACCATTAAAGTTAAAAGGTAAATATTATAGAGCAACAATTAGGCCTGCCATGTTTTATGGTTCTGAGTGTTGGGCAATTAATCATCAACATGTACAAAAGATGTTTGTGACATGACAGAAATGAAGATGTTGAGATGGATGAGTGGTCATACAAGAAAAGACCATATACATAATGAGGTTATTAAAAACAAATTAGGAGTGACACCAATAGATGATAAAATGAGAGAATATCGTTTAAGATGGTTTGGACATATATAAAGAAGATCAAAAGAAGAACCTCTAAGAAGGTTAGAAAAACTAAATTTGGAAAGTATTAAAAGAGGTAGAGAACGACCACAAAAGTGTTGGAAAGAAACAATAAAGAATGATCTAGCTTATTGTGAGTTAACTGCTAACATGGCACACAATAGAGATCTGTGGAAACAAAGAATCCATGTAGCCGACCCCGTCTAGTATGGGAAAAAGCTTGGTTGTTGTTTGAAAAATAAAGCTTCATTTACTTGGCAAGTTTAGAAATTCATGTTATTAAATTAAACGAACTGGGGGCACACTGAGAACGTCAGTTCACCTAGTTGAGTCACAAGTTGAAGGTCATTAGTTTAATTTTCGGGCCTGCATACTTGGCTTACGATTCGTCGTCGTAGGAAAAAAGAAAAAAAGAAAAAAATGGAGGCAACCTTTGGAAGACAAGCATGGCTTGAACTACAGACATCAATGAGTACCTCCAATCCGTCATGCTACATGCTACATGAATGATTAAGATTTGAATTTTAAAAGAAAAAATGTACGTATAAATAAAGTACATCTGTAAAATATAAATTTACTTTTTATTTTTAAAATTTAAATCTTAATCTTCCATCTCTCATTATGAACAATAGAAATTTACTTCAATATGTACCTAACATATACGAGTTATTTCTCTCTCTCTCTCTCTCTCTCTATATATATATATATATATATATATATATGTGTGTGTGTGTGTGTGTGTGTGTGTGTGCACGCGCGTGTGTCAAACCTTTATATGGGCAACAATTGCATTGACTACACACTTAAACACAAATCCATTTGAATTGGTAATATGCTGGCTTGAAAGTTATTAAAAGGCTCCACTACACATATTGATGTTAACATGTTTATAAAATAAGCTCAAAATATTTGTATACATCAAGAAAAACTATACTCTTGTAAGCTTAGTGACTTGTGTTTTCACTATTAACAATTTAGTGATATGTGGCTTGCATAACAACATTTAGTGGCTAACAAGTGACACGGTTGAAGTTTACATGATATCCGTTAGTGTCATGTCAAGCACAATAGGTAAAATATGTTGATATGGTGTTGATGTGACACGCTTAGTATTTTATATCAGCAAAATTAACGGTGTTAGTGGTTGACCGACAAGTCTAAGAACAATATAAACCATAAATATTTATAATGTTAAAAGAAACCATAAACTAATAAGCATCAATAGGGTACAAAAATGAAGTTTTTTCTTATAAAAATATACTAGGTTGACCATGCAAAATTTTTATCCTAGATTTTCATAAATATAAATAAATATATTTATACTTATATAATATAGAGAGAAAAGAGTAAAAGATTCAAATCACCTATATGCAGCAATAAGTAACATTTTTATGCTTTGATCGAATAATTAAGATTGATTTGAATAGAGTTTCATACGAGCTGTGTACGTCAAAAAGAGAGAGGTGCTTGTGGCCGGTATGGGAGTTCACGTCAGCTGACTCTCCGTCAATGTATTTGGCATCATTTGAAGGGAACCTGCAAGAATTACGAGAGCCGATTGAGGGAGAGAGATATTTAAGGTTTGTGAGAGGTTATTATAACTCATTTAATATCATTATGAGATGTCTATATCAGACGGGATGTTTGCCAATTCTTATCATATGAACGATCCTTTTATAATATATGGGCAAGTGCAAGCCAGTAAGACAAACAAAAGCTTTAATAACTATGATCGTCGAACGGTCTTCTTTGGCCAAAAAAAAAAGAGCAAAGAAGAAAATATGAAATTGATCCATAAAGATTTAGTGATGGGGAACAGCACTGGCATTTCTATCACTACTGCAAAGAGGTGAATAAGTATCAATCAATACCCTTCAAATACACTCCCGATCATCATGTGCATTTGGAAAAACAAAGTGAAAGGATAAGATTATAGGTTTCTGCCGAATGTCTTCCTTCAAGAACACATTATGCACCTTACGGTGTTGACTTCAAAAAGCCTTCAAGAAGTCACGAGATCGATAACAAAGCTTTTGGGATACAAGTTTTGATAACAGAAAAGCAGCCTCTGGCCACTCAATCAAACCCATCAGATCCAATTAATACACAGAGCTAGATATGGTTTATAAAACTGATAGCAAATCCAAATCCAATCCAAGTTTCATCTAAATTATGCAAATTCTCAAATACGAAATCTTCTAAAAGCAATATGGACTTTTAGCTGTGGTTTAGTCTTACCTGCATTAAAGCTCAGAAGAGAAAGGTCATGTTCTGTGGTACTTTTTTAGTACTTCCTTACCTCTTTCGTGTTGCACACCCCATAAACAAATCATGGTCTTTTTCATTTGTTCTCTGAGAATTATTTATGTTACTTGTATAAAGTCACAGTTTGGTTTTCCAAATGATAAACCCAATAAGCTCAGATCCTAGTTTGGTATTGGCGTTCAAATGGAATGAAAACCAACCTGCTGACACCCCTAGGTACTTCCATGCAGATGGCTTCAAGAATGCAAGATGACTCTCAACTCAAGATTCAAGCACCTTCACTGCAAACGTAGTTTGTCGCCAATACCAGGGTCTTTGCTTAGTACTGAGAAAGAGTAAAAAACAAACCTGGTTAGGCAAGTATCCCCTTGATTAGGACAATGTACTTCCCTTCATCCCAAAACTTGTGTGCCTCAGTGCAGGCTTAAACTATGCTCTTTTCACCTGTCAGAAAGCATTAAAGTATCAAAAGGTGAAAATACAATGGCATCTTGAAAGGGGACACTAATTTCTTTGAGACATTCCAGTACAGCAGATACCAAGGAATTCGTTCTTGTACACATCAGAAAAATATGGAAACCGGAAGCACTAGATAAGCCTGAAGCAGCTTTCTGCTTGCAGTAACTTCTGGCCAAACAGAGATTTACATTTTGGCATTTTCATTGGTCATCAAATTAAACCACGGCAACACAAGATCCATTTCATGAGTTGGTTTTCATAGACAAAGAGCTTAGACTCAAGTCTTCCACAGCTTTTGCTAATGTCAAGTTTCCGACCTCCAACTTTTCATGTTCATGTTTCATCTCAGTTTTGCTGGTAGCCTTCCGTTCTTCCTTGGCAGCCATGCACTCGCTAAACCGGTAACAGCTTACAAGATGGTCGTTGGCTAAGTCTGCTACTTGCATGAATGTATATATGACCGTTGGGCTCACTTGGGAGACCCCTTCGTACCATATCCTTGCTTATGACTTCTGCTTTTGGGGTTTTCACAGGCACATGCTGTGTGGGTAGCGGAAGCTATTCACAATAGTTTTGCCATTCACAAAACTCCAACAATAGCTCTGGAATGATCCAAATTCTTCAACAATCTACAGAAACAACACCAAATTGTTGAAGGCTGTGTTAACATATATAATAAAGATAAGGAACTGAAGCAGAATTGTTTGGCGATGTTCCAAGAAGATTGTCAAATAGATGCATGAATTCCTGCTGCTGTTGATTGTCAAATAGATACATAGATCATATGTTGAGCAACGTCTTCCCATCAGCAAATGAGCTTTTTGTAAACTTATTGAACTTAAGTATTGAAAAGACCAGTCAGAGGATGATGTTCATTTACTACGAATACAGTTCGAATCAATGTCGAGCACAAAAACTTGCCAAAAAAGTTAAATATTTATCTATGCAAATCAGCAGAAAATTTATAAAGCATCAACTACCAATCAGTAATCAGAACTTCAGAGTCCGAGCACAAGGAGCACAGCAATAGCAAAAAGGACAAACCCCAAGTTACCTTCAATATCCGCCTAGAATTGTCAATAATGGAACAAAGCTTTAGTTCAGATAGCAGGGAGCTCCCAATGCTTCCTGGTACTATAACTTTTTTCTCATTCATTTTAGCAACCAACGCTGGCTCAAAATAAAAAAACACTTCCCTGCAGAACGACAAGCCAGAAAACGACAATCAGTTAAAGAATATACAGCTTGTGTTTGAAAAGGAATGGAAATATTATTACCGAAATACATGTCTTTTACTAAGGATAGAAGGCCATGTAAGTTCAGAGAGCGCTCCTGAGGGAAAGATATTCAAACAACTTCCTGCATGATCAACGAGAAAAAAACTTTGAAAAATCAATAACTTGATGTTCCATTGATTCCGCTAGCCACAAAACCGATGAGAGGCACTCACTTATCTTCATCGTGAAAGGTAACATAGCATGGATCTGTGTATTTGGTGGAGTAAACAACATCAAGATTAGTAAGTTGAAATGGATTCAAGAGAAGTGGGAGAATGCTCTAACAAAACACTGCTTTTGCACCAATGAACAAAAGTGTAGGCAATAAGATTGCTAGGCACAAAACCTGTAATGCACCTTCAACATCAAACTTTTCCGAAACCCACTATATACAAATTCCAAAGTGTTCAACATCTTAATTTATGAAATTTCACCACATAACTAAAGATTAATATCTAATAAATAACGACATAAAATGAAATAGTTTAGCAGCAAGCAACATTACGTGACATGCCTACCAGTACAGATATAGGCACCGGCAAGGGTGGAGAGTGTGTGACTTGTATCATACCAAAACAAGCCCTATCCACAATAAGTAGGTTTAGCTACTGGACTTTTAGTTGTCATTGTGCACTATCGTATGCCGATGAGCATGACACTCTGAAAAATGGTACCATATTTTATTGCCTTCTTCCAACGCTTGTGAGGCCTTACTCTGCCTATTGTTCACCATCTAATTCATCACTCCTCATCACAGCTCTGTTTAGGCACCTTCTCAAATGTTCAAATCACCTTAGGCACCTTCTTTTTTGTCTTCTACGAGTGCTTCAATCGCTTTTTCTCTAATGACTAATTACAGGTCAGGCCTTTCTTTGTATGGCCGCACACACGTCAAAATCTTCATTCCTGCTATTGTCATCCTTTGCACATGTTGAAGTGTGCTACCCAACAGTCAGACCATATTGCATCATTTTTATATAATACTTATCTTTTAAAGTGATATCTTTCTTGTGACACGCTCCCTGGACAACTTCAACTTGCAGCATTCCAATGGGTAAAACAAAAGTTTATTGATCGGTATGTGAAGAGATCCTGGAATATTTCCTTTCAACTTATAGTTCAATTTATATGGGATAAAAGGAATCAACTGATGTTCAGGCAACAGAAAAGTTAGCCTCACTAGTTGGCTCGAGAGGCAGTGTTCTACTTCGAGAGCATAGGAAATTGGAATTATGAAGAGACGTTAGAATGTAGAGGCTTTTGATTTAGTAGAGAAAAAAGACAAAATACATGGAATGTAAGTTTGATCATTTTGGTACTTCAGAGATATAGAAATTAAGATTGGCACACAGTGCATCCCTCATAAGTAAAGTTTTAAATACTTAGGGTCAATTTTTAAAAGTGATAGAAAAATTGATGAAGATGTTACGCATAGAATTAATGCCGGTTGATTAAAATGAAGAGATATTTTTATGTGATAAAAAGATATTAAAGTTAAAAGGTGAATATTATAGATCAATAATTAGACCTACTATGTTTTATGGTTACGAGTGTTGGCATTTAATTATCAACATGTGCAAAAGATGTCTGTGGGAGAAATGAAGATGTTGAGATGGATGAATGGTCACACAAGAAAAGACCGTATACATAATGAGGTTATTTGAATTTAGAAACCAAATGGAAGTAGCACCAATAGATCATTTAACGAGAAAAAATCATTTAAGATGGTTTAGACACGTAGAAAGACGACCCAAAAAGATATGAAAAATTAGATTGTTAAAAAGTTAAAAGAGGAATTGGACGAAAACAAAAGTGTTAGAAAGAAATTATAAAAAATGATATAGTTTATATTGAGTTAACTTTTAGCATGACACATGATAGGAGTCCGTGGAAACAAAGAATCCATATGTAGCCGACCCATCTAGTATGGGAAAAGGCTTAGTTCTTGTTGCCCTTGTATTAAGGGCAAGTTAAAAGAACACCAACCAAGTGAAACTTGAAGAAAAATACGGGAAAGCTTGAGATGAGAACACGAGAAATTTCCATTGTTCTCCTATACATGTTTATAAAACATTTTTCTATGAATTGCTGATCTCAAAACAACAGAAACTTCTAACAAGAATGTATCACTAGAAACACCTTACATATTCTAAAATTTGTTGGGATACTTAGTCGGCTATCCAACTAATGTTGTTGCATGACATCCTACAGATATTCCGATGTGATCTTATTTCTGGGCCTTTGGGCCTCCTTGCCACCAAAAAAGAATATTATTCAAAGCCCAATAATGTGTGTATGACAAATTTCACGTATATGGAAAGCATTCCGTGATTTGCTAGGCCGTCACTGATACCAACTAGAAGATTACTCGTGCTTACCAGTGTTTTCCGTTACCCACGCGCAACGCTTTCTGAACTGAATCAAAAGAGATGGTGGAGGCATCGAAGCATCGACGACCCCATCAGGAACAACTCTGCCCGGTTTTGTCCGGTATCCTGTTTCCGGCGACTCATGACGCCCGCATTCCTCCTCGAAATTGTCTTCTCCGTCGAGGCACGGCTACCCCCAGAATCTGTCGAAGCGTCCGAAGAGCAAGACGTGTTCAGGGAAAGGTTCGAATGCAACGTCTCATTCCCCCGCAGTACGTTCGCCGCACGCGCAGGACCCAAATACGCCACCCTCTCCGGCCGCTTCGGCGACAAAATGGAGGGTGAATCTGCCAGAGACGGAACCGGCACGGTGGTGGCTTCTTTATCGGCAGAAAGAGGAGAGGAGGAGAGGTTTCCGTTTTCTCCTCTTTCTTTACCGGATTCGGCGAAGGTTTCCTTGCGACCATCGTCCTCGTTTTGTTTCCGGCAGGACCGAGGACCGGCCGCATCTCTGAATCAACGGAAACGTTCATGGACCTGAGCTAGGGAGGCCCTGACATTGAGCTCTCTCTCTCTCTCTCTCTCTCTCTCTCTCTCTCTCTCTCTCTCTCTAACAAAGTATCCAATGCAAAATGAAGATTAAGAGCAGAAATCGCTTCCTTCGATAATCGGGATTTTCATTATAGCTTCACAAAACCCTGTAATGGGTAACCAACACTGTTGTGAACAAGAAACTGAGAACTCTTCCCTCAAAACCTTCCTTTCTGAAGAAGGAGAAGATAAAAGGATGCAGAGGAAGACGAGGTCTGATTGGTGGTGGGATTATTTAAAATATTCCCGACGGGGACGACCGAAAAACCTGTGCCAGAACAGGTGGGATACAGGACGCAGCCGGTAACAGTATCCGATGTGAGCCCCCAACTACCTGTTTTCATTTCTCTCGCCAGATTTCTAACCAGATTCTATGTTTTGGAATCAGCGACAGATTTTTGTTTTTCTAATAGTTATGGTTTCAATTCTAATAGTTTCTTAACACGGTTTGGTTTCAATTGCAACCGTTAGGCCTTTTTGAAGGATGAAGACTGACCCAACCCACACAAGCTAGGTGATGGTCATGAGTTGATGAGTTAACCTTCTGTAACCCCTTTTACCGCGAACTAGTGCCATGGTTGTATAACCAGGGCCCATGCGTGGGAACCACCCTGACAACTCCATTAATAAACCCTCGTAGAGGGAAGGCGCCCCAACTTAATCAGTGTAGCACGTCGGGGTCGCGCACTCCTTTCTGCTATCAATAAAGCTTTTGCCGTATGGCTTTGCATTAGTTGTGTTTTTATTGACTTTACTCTTATGTAACCCCTTTTACCGCGAACTAGTGTCATGGTTGTATAACTAGGGCCCCTGCGTGGGAACCACCCTGGCAACTCTATTAATAAACCCTCATAGAGGGAAGGCACCCCAACTTAATCAGTGTAGCACGCTGGGGCCGCGCACTCTTTTCTGCTATCAATAAAGCTTTTGCCGTATGACTTTGCATTAGTTGTGTCTTTATTGACTTTACTCTTACGTTTGCCGTGTTGTGGTGTGAGTCAATCGGATGTTAAGTTCCATTCTAGGCTCTTAGCATCAGGGGGAGGGAGTCCAGATCATATTCCCTATCGGAGGCCGTCTGAACAAGTTAATTTTGCTGGACTTGTGAGATCTGTTGAGGCTGACTTGACATGTGTTGGTTGAGCGCCGGTTATGTTGAGAGGGCCGTCGGTCCTGTCGACGGTTAGGGCGTGACAAAATTGGTATCAGAGCCTGTGCGGTCTCGTTGGACGTTCGGTTGAAGAATCGTGGGGATGTATTAAAGCTTACGCACGATAGAACAAGAAGAGGGTCAGGAACCATCGTTTGCGCCCCAGTCGAAGGGAACGTTACGGTAGTGAGAGACCGGAAGCCCAAGGCACGCGGAGCGACCCTTGATCAAGCTATCGGTAGTGGGGTGGTGTGGCCCCCTATCGAGACGATAGTATCCGGAAGCCTAGTGTTACTCTAAGATCGAGACTCGAACTATCTCAGCTTCATTTGCTCTTTACAGGGTGCACTACGGCCATTGAGATTAGAAAGGAGGATTGGAGGATCGACACACGAGGTGTTGTTCTTCTGGGTTACCTCTAGGATGATGGTCATGCCTAGAGTTTAGGACGATCATGTGGTGGAAACGTTCATGCGAAGGGGGCGCACTGAACCCCACCGGACCTTGGACATTGTCACCAAGTATAAGCCGCGATGAGTAGCTCAGGGATGAGGATGTGTGGTTGCACGAGAGTGCTTGGGTTGACAGGGTGGCTAATATCGCTCGCGCGAATGGTTGCGCAGGACGGTGAAGTGTTTTAGGACTGTTACCCTGTACATTGTCACCAAGTGTAAGTCGTGAATAGTAGCGCATGATGAGGACGTGTGGTTGCACCATAGTGCATGGGTTGGCCAGGTGGGCCAGGTCGCTCGCGTGAAAGGTTACGCAAGACGGTGAAATGTGTCAAAACTGTTGTGTCAGTCGTTACATTGGGACTAGGCACGTTGCGAAGGCACTGAGGCACTTTTAAGAGGATATACGTGTCATCACAGTATGCAAGCCACAGAGGTGAAGGTAGACAGTGCATGGGCATTGGTGATTGGCTTACTGAAGGACATGTGAGGAATGCTCGGACCAGAGTCTAGTCCTGGTAGCCTCGGTGAGGCGAGGTGCCATCATGGAGATTCCAATCGGAGCATAGGCGTGATTTAGCAGCGTGAGTATGGAAGCGTGTGGTTGCACGTAAGTCGTGCCGTCGCAGTGGCCAACGTTGTCCTAGCGTGAAAGGTAGCGTCGTATGGGTTGGAGGGACGTAGCACGCCCATTGACTTGGGGTGCCGATAACGTAGATGGAGGCTACCTTCGGTGAGGTGAAGCAATACCTGATATGTAGTGTCAAGGTCTTGGACGATGCCACATGACACAGGGTTGTGTGGGCGATCAGTCACAGTGGTTGCGTTGGTGATGTGGAGTACCAGAGGTTGAAGCACCAATGCAAGTGCTAGGTAGATGGATGGAGCTCATTGATAACATGAGACCTCAAGGGCACCATCCCACCTTGTGGCCAACTTAAGTGCTTCGTGAAAGTTCATGCTCCAAACCCTTAAACTTCCAATGGATTACATTCATGCTGGAGGATGCCGAAGGAAGTTGTTTAGAATGTGGACCAAGTGGAGACGGGGATGAGCTGATGTGGAAATGGTAGGGGAGTAGACTGACTGTGGTGCATCAAAGTTCATGAACTGAAAGACGTTGCTGGGGGCTGCGATGTGCAAGTATTAGAGAACTCCCTTTACCAGAGGATGAAGGAGAGAAACTGGCGCATGTGGCCAGGTTTCTCGAAGATGACGTCATGTGGTGTTGGCGTCATGAGGAGGAGGATGGTGAGGCAGGATGCTCTCACATCCGCATTTTGGGAAACTGGCGAGTGTGGCCATGTTTCCGAAGACGATGCCATGAGTGGTGGCATCACAGATAGAAGGATGTGGAGGCAGGAGGCGCTCGCATCCATATTTTGAGAAACTGGCATGTGTGGCCATGTTTCTGGAGGACGATACCATGAGGTGGTGGTGTCGCCGGAAAGAGGATGCCGAGGTAGGACGCGCTCGCATCCACATTTTGGGATCTGTACAAGTAGGCTCTACGAGAACGTTTATCCCACGGAAGACTGCGGTAGCCGAGAGAAGGAAGCTTGATGGCTTGAGGCAGAACAAATCATGCAAGATGACATGAAGGAATGCCAGATCCTTATGTTGAGTATCCGGACGTGGAGCCCAGAAGATCGTTTAGTTCAAGTTCCTTGATGGGTTGGAGTCGTGGGTGGAGAAAGAATAGAACAGGATCAACTTACAGACCCCTTTATGAAGTGATAGTGGTGACGGAACGTCTGTGTGACAATCATTGACCAAGTAGTTCGAAGAAGAACAGGCATGATACTAAATCACAGAATGGTTGGAAGAGTGGTAGTGGCACACTTCGCGTGATAGCCCAGGCGAATCTTCTATACCAAGAGACTATAGGACCATACGAGTGTGAGCATAAGAAGGAGGACTTTGCGCGTGCTGGTAACGTTGTGCAAAGGACAGGTGCTTCGGATGGTGAATCAAGGGAAGACACTCTAAGGATTGGTGCAAGGAGACAGTTGAAGGCCCAGGTGGGGGGATCAACGTCATGCAGGCCCAGGGATAAGACTTTCATGTACATGCCGAGTATTGTCAATGATAGGGATACCGTAGGTGTGGTTGACAAAGGCGCAACTCGGGGTGAGTTGGCGTGCGGAGGTAACTAACTTGACAGTGATGCCGCTTGAGAAATATCGGGTGCTACTAGATGGGAGTGCGTTAGGTGTGTGCAGAGTTGTGACCAATCGCGAATGCAGTGGTCTTCAAGGATTGCAACCAACTGTGTATTGTTCGCACGTCAGCTTTGGATGATGGTCGTGTTCGGAAAGTGTCAGCCCTTCGGCTCAAAGAAGATCAGAAGCAGGGGAACGCCACAGGTTGGGTGGCGCTACAAGGTGCGGAACAGAGGATACCTCGCGGCAGGGTGTCTTCGAAGACGGATGCCGTAAAAGAATGAAAGAGTGTGACAATTTTGTGTATCACACGGAGGAGTATGTCATCAGTAGTGGAGGACTGACAGGCAAAGGTAACACAATGGTACCAAGTTCAGAGGCTAGAAGACGCAAAACATGTGTTTTGCTGGCAAGACAAGGCGAAGAATGCAAGGTAAGTGCACAGGAGCGAAGAACTCAGAGGGCAGTTGGAAGCATGACAGAAGATGTTGTTCAACACTCCCAGATGCTGCCAATCGTAGACAACTTCTGCGTTGAAGAACAGGAGCGACGTGATTTGCCCAATCGCTCGATTGTGAAGGCAATGACATGCATGAAGAAGTGGACGAACCTGAAGTGGTGCGATGGTCTTGTGGTTAGACAGCGTACTGCAACGGTCTGAAAGGATGATGGTCCTCAACCAGTCATCTTGAGGGTAGGGGATCGGGCATGCCGACTGGAGCCCGTCCACGACGGATTGCTGACTGCCTTCTATGCGAGCATAAGGCTTATCATGCGGACGTGGAACATGCAGGCCGTAGCTACTACGGGCACCTGCGCCCTGGAGGACAACCGGAGCTGCAGAAGATGAAGGTACAACGGGTGGAGAAGCCGACGAACGAGCCAAGAGCTTCAGAGTTGCAGAAGCATCACCGTGGATCTTGCCGAGGACGTCAAGAGTTTAGGTGGGGGAGAATGTAACCCCTTTTACCGCGAACTAGTGCCATGGTTGTGTAACCAGGGCCCCTGCGTGGGAACCACCCTGGCAACTCCATTCATAAACCCTCGTAGAGGGAAGGCGCCCCAACTTAACCAGTATAGCGCGTCGGGGCTGCGCACTCCTTTTTGCTATCAATAAAGCTTTTGCTGTATGGCTCTGCATTAGTTGTGTCTTTATTGACTTTACTCTTACGTTTGCCGTGTTGTGGTGTGAGTCAATCGGATGCCAAGTTCCATTCTAGGCTCTTAGCATCCGGGGGAGGGAGCCCAGATCATATTCCCTATCGGAGACCGTCTGAACAAGTTAATTCCGCTAGACTTGTGAGATCTGTTGAGGCTGGCTTGACCTGTGTTGGTTGAGCGCCGGTCACGTTGAGAGGGTCGTCGGCCCTGCCGACGGTTAGGGTGTGACGAGGAAGAACACAAAAGAAACGTCTACTGTGAACCTAATCGTCATCGCTCTTGAGACCCGACTATAAAGACAATGAAAGAATCATCGTTGATGGTTTATCACAAAAGTTTTAGTATTAATGCATCTGGTAGGGGTCTCCTAACCTTTGTTGCCTTAAAAAAAAGAAGAAGAAAGTATGCGTGTCCTTGTGACTTATTCATGTGAGAGATGTTTGGCTCTTTAAATTATTATGGTGTTCTGTGGAGCCGGAGGCTTCTGTTTTGGCTCTTTTTCCCCCTCTTTTGGTTCTTCTTTTTCACTATTCAATAGTGTCAGCAAACTAGGCGAACTAAACAAACCCATATGAACCGAGACCATATAAACCGAACTCACTTGAGACAAGATTTTAACTTGTTTAATTCACCGTACTTAACTTGGTTAGCTCTAATGTTTGTGTTTGGACCATCTGATTGATAAACCAAACACAAGTGAGCTTACCATAATCCATTAAAGACGAAGAATGAATTGCACTGCTTGTTTACCGGCGTCAATGGCGGATCAAGAAATCTGTATGGGTGGGGTGAATAGGTTACCAGGCTGTTTAAGGTGGGGCGAACTATACATTATGGTTACATATTCAACCACGAGATATAGTTTTTTTCATTCATTTTTTGAATTTTGGGCGGGGCAGCCACTGCACCTTGGATCAGTGTAGATCCGCCACTGATCGGCGTCATTATTGAGTTGCTGAAGAACTTCAGAGTCTAAAGCTTAGGCACTATATACAAAATTCAAGTGCTAATTCTACCCGTGAGTAGCTTAATTTGTTAATCAACTCTACTCTCGAGCTGCTCGTAGGCTCGTTCGCTTCATCAACCGAACATGAACGAATTTAGTATGAGCCTGCACGACCCACTCGCGAGTCGCAAGAAAACATGAAAGGTTATACATGGCAGATACTCAACGTAGAGCATGGCTGCTGCCATCAAGACCCCATATGAATTGCATTAAAGGTATGCTTGGCTTGTCTTTATATTTTGAATTATCCAAAATGGCTCAAATTAGTGTATATGCACGCCCACCTATGCTCAAATCTACTTAAATATTTCTGTTTTTTGATTATCGTGATCAACAGTAGAGATTTGAATTAAAAAAAATATTGTATTTTCATTTCAAATTCTACCATATGTTGATCGAAATGGAGATCTGGATCTAATATAGATGTGTGTGTATGAATTATGCTCTTGAATATGATCATTCTTTCGGTATAATGGGAAGACCAAAGCTAGATGAACGATCTCATGCACCAAACTCATGACCTTCGACTTGTGAGCCGGCCTTCTAGCTAAGTGAGCTGTCTTTGGTGGTGTATTTACGATCTTGCTGAATTCCCAATGTGACACTAAACCACCTTGAAAGCGTATATGAAGCTTGCGAAATTTTCGATTGAAATCGAAATGGAGATCTTTAAGTGGATCTAAATATAGATGTGTGTTTGAATTATGCTCTTGAATATGATCATTCTTTCGGTATAATGGGAAGACCAAAGCTAGATGCACGATCTCATGCATCGAACTCATGACCTTCGACTTGTGAGCCGGCCTTCTAGCTAAGTGAGCTGTTGGTGGTGGTGTATTACTATCTTGCTGAATTCCCAATGTGACGCTAAACCACCTTGAAAGCGTATATGAAGCTTGCGAAATTTTCGATTGAATACCCGATTAAGTGGTGACTTCAAAGAGCCTTCAAGCTGAAAGGAGTCATGAGTTCGATACCGGTCTGAATTTCGCAGCTTGCAAGTCGAAGAAAGAGAAGGCTCAGAGTTCATGTGAACCATAACAAGTTTGCACACCCCGTATCGAACTCGTGACTTTTGATGTAAGGTTCTTCTTTTCTCTTTTTTGTTTTTTGCATGTCATCGTTGTGGTGGCTTCTCGATATGTAGGTTTCTTTGTTCTTTTTTTGCGTCATGCAAATGCATTGGCTTCTTATGGATTTGTATGCTCGGGGTCGCTCGCATTGTTCTTTCGGTTTTCCGGATCATATCGTTGTTGAATTCGTTCTTTCTCTCTATATTCTAGTATTTCTACATGGGATTCTTAGGTTTTGGGCTATTCTGATGAATGATTTGTTTCATTTTTTTTGTTCCTCGGAAGTGAAATCATGGGCAATTTTTGGTCTCTAGGTATAAGGTACACAAATTCTGTTGTTCCCCTTATACAGCCTTGGTGGGAAGAGCTTTGCCACAGATCTTCAATTGCTGCTTCTTGGTATTTTAGTCTCCCTTTTGAGTCAATTTATCCTCAACTGCTGCTTCATGGTATCTGTTTGCTTCTTGAGATTTTCATTTTCGAGAAACAAAATAGTTTGAATGCTAGGTGTATTTCAACCTTTGGTTCTTTTAAATCATGAAGAAAACCACCATACAGGTCAGATTTTGATGATTTAGGAGATTGATGTTCATTAATTTTCAGATTTGACCAGAATGCTTTTTGGATAATTAATGAAAAGGGGTGTCACTAGAAGGTCTTACCATATATGTCAAGTTAATCAACCATATTAAAGTAGTCTGGTTGATTATTGGATATCAAAATTATCAAGACTTAGTGGATCAAATTGGTTCTCATACCTTCTTGAGTTTAACTTTCTTAATTACATGTAAGAATGATAAATAAATAAAAATTAAAACTAAAAAGTTCAAGAATAAAAACTTAATTAGTAACTAATCTTTAATTACCTCTATCAAAGCCCCATATTGTAAGGGATAAGAACTAGGTCATTGAGCTCACTCATATTCTAACGTGTTGTACTTTTTTGTGTAGATATGTTTAAAGATACTTCAATTCCTTTCATAACCAGTTGCATTATATGTTCAAAGAACTAGGTCATTAACAATGCTTTGTATGGACAAAAACTTAGTTGCAAACCGAGTAATAGTCATATAAAGGAGCTTTGCACTATTAGTATATCTCCTCATCATACATAATACAAATGCATGATTATAAATAAATTTAGTGAAATCTTGAAAATACTCAGTTGTTATCTTTACCTCATCCATCTCTCCAATATCCTAAGGATGACATATAGACAATGGGCTACACATAATGTTCAATAAAAAGTACCATAACTCTTAGTTAGCTCATTTGTATATGCTTTATAGTTAGTTGCATTATTTATAATTAATTAGACTACATTTTCATGTCCAACCTCATGTAGTTTATATTGAGTTAACTACTACCATGGCACATAGGGCTATGTGGAAACAAAGAATCTATGTAGCCAACCTCATATAGTATGGAAAAGGCGTAGTTATTGTTATTCTATTTTCATGTCCAACCTCCAATATCACCTTATCAAATCCTTGCCTTAGAACCTACACAGTATGGCGCGCCAAGTGAGCCTTTAGGACAATAAATAAGGAAGTTTAATAAAGTACTTTGCTTATGTATTCATCCATATGTCATGATAGTGTATCATGTCTTCTTTAATGACTCTCTCAACATCGAACAATATTCTTGGACTGTAAGGACGGTATTATCCAATAATTTTCCTCTCAACTTATTATAAGAAATCGTCTTATACCTTGGACCAATGTTAGCAATGATGTTGCATTAAATAGAGTGCATGCATCATAAAACCATTTCCCCATTGAAAGGTTTGTTTGCTCATGTAATTGCTCTAAAGTAATAGCAATACGAATTCCTGGTTGAATATTAAGTACAGGAGACAAAAAAGAATGCATGCCAGAATGAGATCTTCCTCTACCCCTTTCTCTTTTATAACTTGCAACCTCTTTAACAACTCTCTTTCCCTTGATTGGTCAATAACTACTACTACCAACTTAAGTTCAAGCATTAGAAGGGATGCTATCACCACCATCAAACTCAACATCCTCTTCCTCAAACATCATTTATCTTTTTTTTCTTTTCTTTTCTCAATTATACTCTTAATCATTTATAGACATTGCTATTTAATGACATCTAGTACTCTTCTAACTCTGCTCGTGCAAGAAAAACCTCTTTTCTAGTTTTTGCTAGTGATGTTTCAATCAAGAAACTCTACTACATCACATTCTTACAAAAATTACATTTGATTTTTAATATGCTTCCCTGAATTGTACCCCACTATCATGCCGGATCATCAGACCCTCTTCCTGCCATCTTAATTTACTACTTCTTAAATCTTAATAAACCATAAAATAAAAACAATTCGTATCGAGTCTCCCACTTCATAGATCTTCAATCTCCATTTTATAAACCACCAAAACACTCAAATTGTGTCTCCCACTTCATAGATTGTCACAAATACAATAAAAAGGTATTCACTCACTAGATAGAAAATAAACATAGAAAAAAAGAAAAAAGTTCTATACCATAAAACAACCACCGCTATTGTCGTCATTGGAGTAATAGTGTTGTTATAGGTCAGATCGTTGGAGATGCTTTTCCATAGCTGAAAGTCGTCAACGGAGTGTTGGAGCTGTTGAAGCACTCAAAAAGAAGACAAAACCCCGAGGGAGGGGGATTTTATAAGTTAGAGGGTGTATCGCCCGTATCGCACGATACAAGTTGATACATCACGTTATGCAATACAAGTCATCGATACATTACATCCTGTATTATACGATACAGGTACGATATGGGCCTATACATATAACACTGCTTCACAGTAATGCTACTTGTGGAAATGGTATATGCCTCTGTGTTCATTTTCTACAACCTCATGAACAAGTGGAATTGAAAAGAGATCACAATTTCTTTCCCTAGTAGCTACTTCTTGATTTTGAAGAACACGGAGCAATACGCATAACACTGGTTCACAGTACTGTTACTTGTGGAAATGGTATATGTTTCCCTGTGTTCATTTTCTACAACCTCACGAACAAGTGGAATTGAAAAGACAGCACAATTTCTTGACCCAGTAGCTACTTCTTGATTTTGAAGAACCTGCTATTGCAGTAAGGAAGTTGTTGCCCCTTGTGATTACAGGGATTGAAAGTAGCTTTACATTTTGGGTACTAATTGGATTATTCCAATAGCATAAGTCATTATATGTGGTTTATATCTTCATGGCTTATGTTTAATTGGTTTTGTCCATGAGTTAATAACCTAATAATCTGCTTGTGGTATCTTCTAGATGCTGTCACTGCCAACCAGCACTGGGTGATGGTGATGCAACACAGACTCGGAAATAAAATTTTTTTTATTGTATTTTGAGAAACTAATTTTTTTGTTTGAGTTAACAAACATCACCAGGATCCTATCTCAGTTTGATATGAACGCGGCAATGCTGAAAATCTACCAAGAGTCGGTATCTGTTTGATAAAAAAAGAACTGTTAGAGTCTAGTGCTCAAGTTGGTTATATGGATCAAATCCATCCTATCAAACACAACTTGCAATTTTGAACTTTCTAAGCATATCGTAGGTTGCTTTGCAAGAAAAAGTAGGCTTTGTTGTTCTGTTTATTTGTATTTATTGTTAAATCGTCTGTGTGTAACATGGATAGGTTAACATGGGCTACTGCGTTGTGCGCTCTATGTTCTTTGAATGGTTAACAAGGAAACGTGTTGTACACTTAGTACCCATGATTCAGAATCAGGGGTTTCAATGATTTTGAAGTTTGTTCATGTGTCTGCTGATGTGGATTAAAACTTGGCTTGAGTTCATCCATTTAGTCTTTGCCTCGGGATAAAAATTTTCATCCCCTTGCCCTATTGTATGTGTGCACTCATGTGCGTGCCGGCAAACTGACATGTAAAACCTTGTGGTTGGACTATCCTGAGCAAGTTAGAGTTCAGTGAGCTTAACTAGTTTATCTCTTGCATGCAGCAGGAGGACCCAATTATTGAGGATGAGGATGAGGATGAGGATGGTGACAATGATGACGACGACGATGATGATGATGAGAAGGATGAACAAGATGGTAAACAAAGCATTCATCTCATGCATTGCAGAACCACATCTAGCCACCACTAATTTTCTTTCCTTTGCCTATTGGGTGAAAGCACTCATGTCTGATAGCTCTATTTGTTCTTTCTGTATAAACAGGCCAACATGAAGGTGATGGAACCAGCAAGTCCAAACAAAGCAGAAGCGAGAAAAAGAGCCGCAAAGCTATGTTGAAGCTTGGTATGAAGCCTGTCCCAGGAGTCAGTCGAGTCGCAATCAAGAAAACCAAAAACGTCGGTTCACCTTTCCACCCTCTCATCCACTGTCTCGGTCCACAACTCCGATAAATATGTTTCTTCCTGGTTGACCTGATTTAATAGGTTGAGTTATAAAATTGGGGTTTAACCTGGACAGATCGAGCAATAAATCTAATTTGTTTTCTTTTAATTGATAGACCTGATAGTCTCCTTGTTGGCATGGCAGATATTGTTTGTCATTTCAAAACCAGATGTCTTTAAAAGGTCAACTTCAGATACCTACGTTATATTCGGGGAGGCAAAAATAGAGGATTTAAGCTCTCAACTGCAGACACAAGCAGCTGAACAAATCAAAGCTCCTGATTTAAGCCATGTCGTCTCAAAGCCAGAATATTCAGCCATGGCTCAAGAAGATGAAGATGTGGATGAAACTGGAGTCGAACCGAAGGATATTGAGCTTGTGATGACACAGGCAGGAGTTTCAAGGCCCAAGGCAGTCAAAGCTCTCAAAGCAGAAAATGGTGACATTGTTACTGCAATTATGGAATTGACAAAGGAAAACCGAGGCATAATATCCTCTTCTCAGTCTATTTTCATCGTTCAGCTGAAGGTCGGCCTTGTTTTACTGTTTAAATATGAGTTTGATAGGTAAATTGTGATCCTTTGTTGTATGAGACTATGAGTCCCTCTTGGTAATGTTTCTGGATTTTGTTGATGGTGACATTGAAGTTTTCAAATGGAAGACAGAGTAGCTGATTTTTGTTTTCCCATGGCGTTTGGTTGATAATTGCTAGCAAAGCCTGTTCAACTCCGGAGTACATTTGGACCTAGACAAGTAAACATTGAACGTAAAAGAAAAGATAAAAGAAAAGGAGGAATGAAGGGACTCTTCTTCTAAACAACATGCTAACTGGATTCCTCGCTCAGAAGCCTAATACAAAATTTCAGCTGCAAACGAAACCATAAGATCCCAAAGAAACGCAATAAAAGATGCTTGTCAGGAAGCACAAAGAGAAGAAATTAACATGAGAGAGAGAGAGAGAGAGAGAGAGAGAGAGAGAGAGAGCTGGCAGACCAGAGGGAAGTTGACAATTTTTCCATACATGAAGTTGAAAATTGTTCCTTATTAACCCCAATAAAGTTCTTTGTTAGGTGTGTTGAAATACAACCCAAATAAGAATAATAACAAACCAAGAAGAAATACCATCAAAATAATGCAAAGAGGTGTCGGCGTCACTATGGGCTACTGCCCCCCTCTCTCTTATTCCATTCACTTGAAAAACACAGTACACTTAGGGCATTACTTATACTAATTTATCACTTAAAAGACCTAAATACCCCTAATTAGTAAAACTTACTTAGCTGGATCAGAATATGATCCATTGGGATCTGTTTGATTCAAATACAACAAACAACAACAACAACTAAGTCTTTTCCCATACTAGATAGGGTCAACTACATGGATTCTTTATTTCCACAGATCCCTATCATGTGCCATGTTAGCAGGTAACTCACAATAAGCTAGATCATTCTTTATTGTTTCTTTCCGACATTTTTCTGGTCGTCCTCTAGCTCTTTTAATACTTTCCAAATTTAGTTTTTCATACCTTCTTAAAGGTTCTTATTTTGATCTTCTTTCTATATGTCCAAACCATCTTAAACGATATTCTCTCATTTTATCTTCTATTGGTGTCACTCCTAATTTGTTGCTAATATCCTCATTATGTATACGGTCTTTTCTTGTATGAACACTCATCCATCTCAACATCTTCATTTCAGTCACAGACATCTTTTGTACATGTTTATGGTTAACTGCCCAACACTCATAACTATAAAACATGGCAGGTCTAATTGCTGCTCTATAATATTTACCTTTTAACTTTAATGATATCTTCTTATCACAAAGAATACATGACGCTCCTCTCCATTTTAACCAACCAGCATTAATTCTATGCGTAACATCTCATTCTTCCATCACTCTTAAAAATTGACCCTAGGTATTTAAAACTTTCCTTTTGGGAGATGCAATGTGTGCCAATTTTAATTTTTATGTCCTCCAAAGTAACCAAATGATCAAATTTACATTCCATATATTCTGTCTTTGTTCTACTAAGTCGGAGACCTTTGCTTTCTAATGCTTCTCTCTATACTTCCAATTTTCTATTAACTTTTTCCTTAGACTCTTCCACTAATACAATGTCATCTGCAAATAACATACACCAAGGCACTTCATCTTCAATATGTTTTGTTAACTCATCAATCACCATTATAAATAAGTATGGACTTAAAGTTGATCCTTGATGTAACCAATATTAACTTCAAAGAAGTGTATCATTCCTTCATGAGTCCTTACACATATTTTTGCACCATCATACATATCTCCTATAAGATTAATGTATGTCAATGGGATACCTCTTTTTTCCAAAGTTCTCCAAAGAACCTCCCTCAGTATTCTATCATAAGCTTTTTCTAGATCAATAAATATCATGCGAAGGTCTTTCTTTTTTGCTCTAAAATGTTTCATAAGACGTCTCAAAAGATGAATTGCTTCAACATATATCTGCTTGACATGAATCCAAATTGGTTCTCTGTTACTTGATACTTATCTTAACCTACGTTCGATAATTCTTTCCCACAATTTCATAGTATAGATCATTAACTTGATACCTCTATAATTCGCACAATTTTGAATGTCGCCCTTGTTCTTATATATGGGTATAAGTGTACTTGCTCTCCATTCCTCGGGCATCTTTTGGTTTTTCCATATTTCATTAAATAGTCTTGTGAGCCAAGTGATTCCTATTTATCCTAGTATTTTTCAAACTTCTATAGGAATATTATCTGGTCCTACCGATTTACCACCCTTCATATGTTTAAGAGCCATTCTTTTGAATACGTCGGTAGAAATTGTAGTTTATATACTTTTCTGATTTGGCTAACTCTCCTAAACTAATACTAACATCTTTATTTTCATTAAAAAGCTTATAAAAATAGTTTTCCATCTATTTCTTATATCATCATTTGCTACTAGATTTTTTCATCCTTGTCCTTGATGCATCTAACATAATTAAGATCTTTAGCTTTCTTATCTCTAGTCCTAGCTATCCTAAAAATATCTCTTTCACCCTCTTTTGAGTTGAGTTTTTTATATAAATCCTCCCAAATTTTAGCTTTTGCTTCACTCACGGCCTTTTTCGCTTCCTTCTTTGCTTTGTTATAAGCTTATAAAGTTTTACTAGTTTTCTTAGCATAATGTAATTTGTAACATGCTATCTTTGCCTTGATTTTATTTTGCACTACTTCTCTCCACCACCAAGCTTCTTTTTGTGCCAGTACACCTCCCTTAGATACACCTAACACATCTTTTGCTACTTTCCTAACATGTATAGCCATATTGTTCCACGTATCATAGGGTGTATCAACATAATTCCAAACATCTCCTTGAAGGACTTTCTATTTAAATATATCTTCTTTCTCGCTTTTGAGGTTCCACCATTTAGTTCGAATAGCTCGATGCACTCTTTTCTTCTTTGTCCATTTTTTTATTTGTAAATCCATAACTAAAAGTCGATGTTGGGTGGTTAAGCTTTCTCCTGGAATTACCTTACAATCTTTACAACATGCTCTATCTTTTTTTCTACAAATAAAGTAATCAATTTATGTTTGTGATAAGCCACTCTTATAAGTAATTAAATGTTCATTTCGTTTTTTGAAGATTGTATTGACTATAAAGAGATTAAATGCCATGGTAAAATTTAAAATCTCCCTACCTTCCTCATTTATATCCCAAAACTAAAGTTTCTATGAATACCTTGATATCCTCATGCTTCTTTACCTACGTGTTCATTTAAGTCTCCTCCTAAACAAATCATCTCCCATTGTGGAATCTTTTGAATCACCTTATCTAACTCTTCCCAAAAAGTTGTTTTTATACTTATCTTCTAGTCCTACTTGGGGTGCGTAAGCACAAACTATATTCAAAACTTCTGCTCCTAACACTAATTTCAACGTCATGATTCAGTCACCATATCATTGTATGTCTACTACACTATCCTTTAAATCTTTATGATAATACCAACTCTGTTTCGAGCCTTTTCTTTACGTGAGTACCATAATTTAAAACCAGTATCCTCCTTTGCTTTTTCTCCAACCCATTTTGTCTCTTGTAAACATAGAATATGAATCTTTCTCCGAATCATAGTATCTACCACCTCCATTAGCTTACCGGATAATGTTCCGATACAGAACAACTTGTTCAATGAGAACTCACCAACATCCTAATGCCGCTCCCAAGTCACCGTCCGGTGTTACCAAATCAAGCCTCAACGTGGAACTAATTGTTGCAAAATGAATATCAGGACCTCCTTTTTCTTTTCAACAAAACATTTAACAGTCTCTCTCTCTCTCTCTCTCTCTCTCTCTCTCTCTCTCTCTCTCTCTCTATATATATATATATATATATATATATATATATATATATATATATATATATATATATATATATATATATATATATATATATATATATATATATACGCAGCAACCAAACACATCAGATTCGATCGACCAGCTTGAATAGCCTTTAGAGTTCTTCAAGGAAGCAACTAATCATCAACAGTTTCCGACAATCTTGGAGCTTCTTTGAGACGTTGGAGCAGAACACAAAATCTGATACCCCACTTTGCTCTCATGTATGCCTCTTTGTGTGTGTGTGTGAGAGAGAGAGAGAGAAAGAGAGAGATTTTATAAATCGTACGCCTTGTTGTCTAGCCTCTACGAACAACATATTGGTATAACACTATACCAGTGCAGAACTTTACACGCTCTAAATTGTAGCGACCTCAATGTACATGTTTTGTTCCCTTCTCAAGGATGATCCTTGGTTTTAATTTTCTTCTGGGGCGGCAGTCCTGATGATCGCCGCGACAATGGTGGATGTACAATCATATCATCACCATCGGCACCACGTTTTTCTGCTCCATCTGAAGTTACCATCCAAAGGCTTTTATCAGGAATTGGGTGAATGGGTTCTGAATATGCCTTCCTATAATTCTCTGCAGTAAAGCACTTATTAACAAATTGATGCGCATCTTGATGACAAGAGATAAGTGCTGCAACAGCATGAGTGCATGGGATGCCGTATATCTGCCAACCACGACACGAACAATAACGATCACAAATGTTCACTCCATGTGTTCCTTGTGTAGAGAGGACCTCAAACTCGACTTCATTCGCCTGAAACACTTGGCATCGATGCGCATAGCTGAGTGTTTCCGATAGTCGTTTCTCTATAGACGGGACAAACATGGATGTCCATGCTATAGACTCTTCGATCCGTTTCTGAAAACGGTTTATCAAACCCTGGTGAATGTGCTCAATCAATTGCACTATAGGAAGGTCTCTAGCTTCAAGAACCCAACTGTTGAATTGTTCTACCATGTTTGATGTCAGATGTCCAAATTGAGCTCCTTCAATATATGATGTGGCCCATAATTGAGGAGAAATCTGCCTAATCCACTGAGCTGCCTCTACTGAGATTTCCTCAATTTTCTGCATATTGCTTTGGAAGTCGGTTATCGTCAAAGAATAAGCTGCATTTAGAAACAGCCTGACCAATGCCTTATTACCAAACTTTTTCTTGAGATTCTCACTCAAATGGCGCAAGTAAAATCCATGGAATGCTGAGGGAAAGCTCGCTGCAACTCCTTCGACCACCGCTTTCTGTCTGTTGGACAGTATAGTGAGCATTGGGATGCTCTCCATGTGTTGCTCCAATAAGTTCCGAAGTTCTGAGAGAAACCACATCCAATTTTCATTGCTTTCAATGTCAACCACGCCGAATGCCAAAGGAAACAGTCCACCTTCGGCATCAACAGATGTAGCTGAAAACATAACTCCGAAATATTTTCCCTTCAGGCGAGCACCATCAATTCCAAGAAGTGGCCGGCAAGCATTCACAAAACCATAGATTGAAGCATGTATAGCAACAAAAAGGCGTTGAAAACGGTTGTCAGTCGGATTTGTGAGCACAACTGCTACACTTCCAGCATTACTGCTCCTAATCTGCTTGCAGTAGACATTTAGAAGGCGATATCCTCCCTCATAGGATCCATATATGTTCTCCATACTGCGCTCTTTTCCACGGTAAGCTTGCTTGTAAGATATAACAATACCATGCTCTTGAAGAATATCTTGAACAATTTCTTTAGGTTTATATCGAGGGTTTTCTCTCAAACGCTGCTCTACAACACTAGCAACCCAGTCAACCGATGCTTGTTTATGGCTGAGGTTGCTGATCCCTCCACAAGTATGTATTCCTTTAAGAGTTCTGATTGTGAAACTTGGACCACATGGAAGCTTTGAAGCATGTACCCGCCATGGGCATCCTTCCTTAGAACATTTTGCCGTAAAGCAAGTAGGGTTGGATTTAACGGTTTTAAAATCAAACCGTAATGCAATGGCTATCTCTTTTATGGCTCGCCGACAACTTTTAGCATCAGTGAATTCTTGTCCAATAGTCAACGCATGATTTGTCATGACTGGAAGAGGACGCGGCTCCTTTGGCACAGTTGCTGGGTGCGACAATGCTTTAGTGTTAGAAGAGTTGTCAACAGCCTGTATGAGAATAAACATTTCATTGTCAACAGCAATGCTAAAACCGGACAAGCGACGTTATCTTATCTGAAACATTAGAATATCCAACATCAAAGGACATGAGATTAAAAATGTCCTTGGAAGGGGCATCCATCTTTTTGCTATGATATGATCATACAGAGCATTAGATTTTATTCCACTTTTCTTAGTAGAACAATCAAATGAAGTTACGCGGCAAATGATAAGAAATAGATTAAGTTACATCCTGGACAACATTTTCCAGATACAATACAGTTTATTTCATAGCGTCTGTGGATACAGATAACGATGGTCACTGAATAAGGCACAGGATAGAGAAGCATGCTCGGTAATATACCATGACTACAGAAAAAAAAAAACTAAATACGGTTACCAAATGTGAAGTGGTCTTAAGGGAACAAAGCCAACATGCTTCTTAAGGCAACCATAAGTGCCACAGAAACGAGATATGTTAATGTATGAAAAGGACAGAAATATAGCACCAGAGTGCCGAAGGAACCAACATAAAGTGATGATCATGTTATTTCCAGAAATCCAGTTGCAGGTACAACTAAAGTATTCAAAGATGTATGAGGTATAGAACACCTAAGGTAAGTTTATGAGTTTAAGATGCGACTCATGAGCTCAGAAGCCATAGTAATTGATTCACTGGGAAAAAGAGTGTCGCATATGCTCATAAGTAACATGCCAAATTTTCTAGATCCTAACTTTGTGGGCATCTCGCTTATAAACCAAACCCAATCACATGACACCAGTATCGTCACCTTCTACTAGAAGTAGTGATCAGTACCATCATATCCTTAAACAAATATAACAATCATTGATGCAGGAATAATAAAACGAATGAAGAAAACATAATTCAATAAGAAAAGTTCAGGTGCTTACTATACTAGATGTATGGTTTCCATCGTGTGAAGGTTGTTGCAAAGAATTTTGGTGTTTGGATCCTGCAAAAGATTTAGTATAGGCTGATCCTGTGCCCTGACCTTGGTCACTTTCCATTTCTTTAGCAGGTTGATAGGCAATGACGTGTCCACCATGAGCTGATGACGCCTGCTTTGCTGAAGACTGCTGAACGGCAGCAAATTTAGATGATTTCAACCTTTTGTCAGAATCAACACCAGAACTGACTGGGATATCAGCACTAGCACTTTTAGCAGCAGGCATATCGTGGTTGTGTTTTCCCTCATAAGTGGTGATGACAACATTTGAGTCATGTGAAGATTTCTCAACATGTTTACGAACGTTGCATCCCATATGCGTACATTTGTAGTAGCTCCTAAAAGAGTAAAAAGAAACTATATGAACCATGATAGTTGAGGCGCCTAAGGAAGGCAATTTCCAAATAAAAATAAATTCTCTAACTTCTAATGGTCTCTAAAAATCTAATAAGATAACCAGTGAATAAGGTCATGGTCCCCTTGGCATTCTTCATCTATTACATAGCTAACATAAAGTGACAAATATAGAGGGGTCATGAAATAAAAGTTTATCGAGTTTAGCTTTCAGATGTAACTACTGATGCATTATAAACAGGATGTATTTCTTCAACAGTATGACATAATTGACATTGAACGAGGGACCATACCATTTGAAGAGGATATGTTTATGATAGACTGATAGTATTCTTGGTGTATTTCTTCAGACATAATTGTTCAGTTTCATCAGAAAAGATATCATTGAGTTAAGACCAAGAACAGGTGTACCTTTTAGTTAAAAAGAAGAAGATAAAAGAAAAGCAGAAAGAGTTACATATTGAGCTTCTACCGTCCTGTTCTAACTGGTACTTTCATCATGGATATACAAATTAACATGCCATGTCCAGATCCACCTAGGTGTTATGGACACCAGGATTCATACTTAAAACTTTACAGTTTAATCCTCGTTTACTAGTTTCAGGATGCCTCTTTTCCTGATCATCTCAAACATGGATTGATTGACCAAACACACAAGCATCTCAACCTCCAGACCTATGTGGCTATGTCCCAATTTTGATCAAATGGCAGTGAACAGCATTACAATTTATGAAAACGACATCAATGATTGGTCATATAGGAACCCTCCAAAAAACTGATAAGAAAGACATACACACACTGATGCAACATAAAAATTATGTAGATCCAATATCAGTGTTCCAACATGAACAAAGACTTGGGCATACATACAAATAAGTCATCAATAAATCAAATTCATTATATAAAGCCACTCTTCTTGCTCCACCAAATCATTTACCTTGTAGTGCACCTAGTTCTTCTGATTACAGATACAAAATCTACGAGAGGTAGCACCATTACCCCTGAACTGACACTTCAATAACATGTAATCAGAAAATTCTCAATGTGTTGGGCCAGTAGAATGGGAAAAACAATTACTTGAGGGTCAAAGGCACCGACCATCCTATCCAACAAAAACCAAAACCAAGCCTCAACCCAGGCTAAGTGATGTCATTGTCACCAACACTCTTTTTTGGTAAGCAAGCTCCACTGAAAAGCACCAAGAGGTTGCACAAGTGGGGTCAGCTACATGGGTCCTAGTCACCATTGTGCTGTATATTCTGTAGTATTTAACTCCAAAGAAGCAAGATCATATTTTATCTTTTCTTTACAACACTTTTGAGAAAATTATCGATCATTGTCATACACGTTCCAGGTGTCTACAATCTTTACATGGTTTTGGCTAAAAATCTATTAGGTCATAATAACCACATAAAGCCACCCCTATGCCACATGGGTGCAGGTATAGATATAGAATACGACAATTTCAAGAATCATGGGTGAGAGTATACTCAAAAAATGCAAGTGTAAATTATATACTTTCTCGTAAAACTAAAAGAAAAAACCAGTCTCTATTGGTTATTATTCACCAAAATACTAATATTATATTACTATTTTGTGCAGTGTCGTGGTGGCAAAACGAGACTATCTTTAAGTTAGAACTTATAGCTAAAAGTCTCCAGAATGGTTAGTGCCAAAACATACTTTTCCATCTTGAAACCATCTTCTGTTTTGTTCTTGTCGTATGAAAAGCTAAGTAACCAATATGATGGAAGAGGTCCTTTAACATGAGTGCAAATTTTATCAACCATAAGGTGGATAGCAAGTTCCAAAGAAATGGAAGTGACTTTATTCCTACTAAAACAAGGAGTGATGTTGACAACCCCCCACCCTCCCAAAAAAGGAAAACTGTTGCACTAGTTTTCTGCAAGAAAATGCGCTGACCATGATATGATCTAAAACAATGTTAATAGAAAACTTGGATTTCACATAATCACATTTCAAAAGATGAAAGTAAAATCTACTGTAAGTAACAACAAATAAATATCATCCAAATCCAGCTTACTGTAACTTTCCTTACAAAAACTTCCAAATGTAGAAAGATATGGAAGAAAAGCCAAATAAATTAATAATAACATAATGAAAACAAAAACGATGTGCCCACAAACACATAAGAAACCTAAAATCAACTCTGAATCACGCCGTGCTTCTTAATAACCAAAAAGAAATGTAAGTGCATGCACAACTACAAATTGATGCCTTCCAAGTTTCAAACAATTTCGTACCACAATCCATCAAACTAAACAAAACAAAAATATAAAAGGAAAGTGTAAACATATGAAAACCTACCTTCCTCCAATGCAACCTACTTTTTGTTCGATAAATAAGTTTTATGTGACCTACTATGATGATTCTTGAGAAACAACTCCAAGTTTCAAAGCATGCAGATGACTATGACCCACACAGCCTTTCAAAGCAAGCAGAACCAATTCTGTAGGCGCACATTCAGCCGCCTTAGTTCCATTAGAAATCATTCCCACAACCTTACCATGAGCCCCTGAACACAGGCACACGCCAAAAAAAATCTGTTCATGAATTTGACAAATCATAAGCAGAAATTTATTTTTCCCTATGTTCTACAAATTGTTTGCAGAATGTGTTTCCTCTCTAGAGTCTAGTGAATAGCATACAAATGATTGGTAAATGTAAATGATAAGCTGAAGCAAAAAAAAATCTGAAGTACAAGTTCTAATTTTGCACAGATTTACTTCCCCTAGATCCAACATCTTCATTGCCTGCAAACCTTAGTATGCTCTTCTAGTTAGGAGAACCATGATCATACCGGTTTTGGTCCCTCTGTTTTCACTGCCCTGACGTTGCCTTGATTATGATCTAAAACCTCTCAAATGCTTCAGCACTCAGACAGAAGAGAGATAGAAATGATACCAATCATGCAAATAATAAATTGAAGGATAACCATGGAGTAACTCCATTTACACTTATGGTCCCTATGTTTTAACTGCCTGACCTTGCCTGAATCCCCATTAATCTAAAACTTCACAATTGTTTCATCACTCGAATACAAGTCATTCATCTAACTTATGAGTGAATCAAACAAATATTGATCAATACAAGGGTTAATGGAAGTGGGTGCAATTCGCAATCTGAGGTAAGAATTGCACTACAACTTCGACAATAAATTCTAGCATAGTATTAACTAACATAGCAAGGAAACAACCATCTAAATGCTTGAGGGCATAAAAGCACTCACCTGGGGTTGGGATTTCCCTTCACAATTTTCTGCCCATACTTGCGCCATCTGTAGCCATCATCCACACTATCCTTTTCATTAGTTGATTGGACTACAACTCGAGGATCCCTTGGTGTTTTGGGAGTAGTAGGAGTTGAATCAAGCAACAAAGTGTCCATACTCCTGAAACTTACGAACCACAAGCATCTCAATGAATTTACACATGATAATAGAACACAAGCAAGCAGTTTCATGGACCATACTTTTGCACCAACAGTGGCTCAAGGCCATGCTGCTTGTCCCGCATAATGTCAGCATCACCCTCATCATCAAACTCACTGGATCCGGATAATGGTCCGGGAGATGTAGTCTGGCCATCGTGATCTCTCATTGATAAGGAAGATTTGGTTTCATAGAGAACTATGTACTGATTCTGCGATGCCTCATTTGTTTTGCCATATAAGTTTTCATTGATACCAGTGTTTCTAGCAGATGAATCCCGTTTCCCAGTGATAATCATGTGCACTTGAGATCCTGTGTTTGCTTTTTCATCAAAAGATTCATTCCTTCCAGCATTCCCACTAGAAGCTGCCCTTTTTGCAAGACTGACAGAATTGGTCACCGAAGCCGAATGGCTTGTCTTTTTGTCTAAACTCTCGCTCCCAACGAAGTGGGAGCCAATGCTCGAATGTTCTTCACGAGAATCCAAATTATCTTCTGCCAATACCATGTTGTTCTTTCCACCAGATGCAGACTCACCATGTAGGCCCGTGCTTCCCTCATTGTCCTTTCCATCCAAACCCTGGTTCTTCGCACCCGATGCTACTGCACTTTCTTTGGCGCGTCGACTCTGCTGCGGCGGTTCGTGATTATGTTGACCCTTATAAACGATCTCCGTCACAAGGCCATCTGGCGATCTCCCGACCTTCTTCTTCATGAAACAATCAGGATGGGAGCATTTGTAGTAGCTCCGAGGATAGTCTGTCCCCTTAACCTGCTTTTGCCCATACTTGCGCCAATTGTACCCATCATCCGACGGTACGGGAGCTGGGTAGTTCTTGTTATCCGAGTGTGAAACGAGTCCCATCTCCGAGGCGGGCGTTGAACTCCTGCCCTCCTGAGGTTTCTGCTGCACCGGAGTAGACACTACCATGCGCGCGTTTGCCGCTGGTCCTGCTGCTTGCGAGCATTCGGAGTGGATTTGAACGTGTTCTTCCGCTTCAGCAGCTCGAGCAATTTCATCCAATATTCGTGGAGAAGAGATATCGAAATGACCCTGCTCACAGCAAGAACCATACACTGTAACGCCTACCACACCTCAATTTAAAACACACACAACAGGCGCAAGAATCACTATCTCTAATGCCTGCCAACACCTCAATTACAACCGCAGAGAGAATCACGATCATTTCAGACAGTAACAGAGAGAAATTTCCTGCTAATTGCACAAAAACAAGCTCCCAAACTCGATACCCAGCAAGAATCACCATCTTTAATGCCTATCAACGCCTCAATTACGACCACAGAGAGAAACGAAGATCATTTCAAGAAGTAAAACGAAGTAAGACAGTGAGATTTACTGAGAATTTCACAAAAATGAGCTCCGATTGGCACACAAGTAAAGAATAACCGAAGGAAATAAGAAAAATCGAACTTTTCGAAACCCTAACCCTCACGAAAACGAGGCCATTCAGCCCCAATCTCCTCGAAAGATCACTCATACACAAACCCTAACACTTCGAACTCACAAAATTAAGCTCCCAAAGCCCACATGAATTCCTCCACAAACTGAGAGAGAGAGAGAGAGAGAGAGAGAGAGAGAGAGAGAGAGAGAGAGAGAGAGAGAGAGAGAGAGAGAGAGAGAGAGAGAGAGAAAGAGAGAGAGAGAGAGAGAGAGAGAGAGAGAGAGAGAGAGAGAGAGAGAGAGAGAGAGAGAGAGAGAAATGAGCTGACCTGATCGGAGGGGAGAAAGGCAGAGGAATCCGGCGACGGTATGAGCAGTGACTGCGAGGGAACAGCTAGCGATTTGGAAACGAGGACGGAGTGTGCGGTGGAGGCCATGGCACCGGAAAGGTGGCCGGATAATAATTGTGAGCCGGAGCCACCGGAATCGTTGCCGGAGAACATGGCGGAGAGTGGAACGGCGCCGGCGGCTGGGGGCTTCTCCGAGACGGAGTGGGCGATCCCCGGCACCCGGTTTTGGGCCATGGGCCAAGGCAGTATTCAGGGTGCTCCAGCGCTTCCTCGGACGGTCGTAGCCATGGGTGGGGGGCTTTTGGTTTTCATGCACGATAACGAGTGAGTCTCGTTTCTCGCACTGACATCACATCTCTCTCTCTCTCTAAAACTCTCTCTCAGTCCCCCTCTCTCTCTCTCTCTGAAAGGTAAAACGTTGGTAGGGTTATTCGAGGGAGAACGATCGGTTCTGTATTTTGACTTTTTCATTCTCTCGGTAATTACGGTTTTACCTGTCTCTTGCCGATCCCAGATTTACTGTTTAAACAATTCTAGTGATCATCCGGTAGGACTGGTTTGAATGAACTGATCCGGTCTTTATTCGGTTTGGTTTGGTTTGGTTTGACTTGGTTCAGTTCAGTTTGGTTAGTGCGTGATCTTTAGAACTAGAAACATGCTCTTAAAGCACGAAACCTTATTCATAATAAAATAATATAAAAAATTGTGAAAGAGTGAATCAAGATCCACGTCCAACTCTATTAAGGTATGAGGATAAGATTAAGGTTGACCATATCAAAGCACTAAGTGAAGTAACTTATTTAACTTGTTATCATTTTGATAGTAAGTATAAAAATAACAACAACAACAAAAAGTCTTTTTCCATACTAAATGAGGAAATTATATAAATTCTTTGTTTTCGTATAAGTGTTCAATTATGTGATATACTAATAGTTAACTCAATATAAGTTAGATAATTTTTTATTGTACCATTCTAATACTTTTGTGGTTCTTTTATTCTTCTTTAACAATTTCACATGTTCAAATCATTTCAAATGATTTTCCCTCATTTTGTCATATATCATTGTCATTCTTAATTTGTTTTTAATAATCGCATTATGTACCTGATTTTTTCTTAAGTGATTACAGATCATTTTTTATTGTATCATTCTAATACTTTTGTGGTTCTTTTATCCTTCTTTAACAATTTCACATGTTCAAATCATTTCAAATGATTTTTCCTCATTTTGTCATCTATCATTGTCACTCTTAATTTGTTTTTAATAATCGCATTATGTACCTGATTTTTTCTTCAGTGATTACTCATTCATCTCATCATCCTCATTTCTATCATATAAATCTTTTGTATATGTTAATGATTAGCTACTCAACACTCAAAACCGTAAAATATAATAGGTCTAATTATTGTTATAAAATATTTATCTTTCAACTTCAACCTTATCTTCTTGTCACCGAATAAATCTTTTATATGATTTGATTGCTTCTTACACACATCCTCCTCTTAGACATAAAAGGGACAACGGAGAGTGAACACAGAGTGCCAATTTTGAATGATGTGTGTCGTATGATATGAGTCAATACACATCCTCTTCTTAAACCTAAAAGGAACAACATAGAATGGAGACAATACTAATTTTGAATAACATGTCGAATAATACGGGCCGATACTAGCAACCTTACTGAGCTCGATACATCTTTATGAGCAGCATGTCTCGATATTTAGGTCGCCCTCACCATGAGAGCCCGGGTCCATGCAAAATGAGTTCAAATTGAACGAACACCAATATGAGTTTAGGAAATGTTTAGTTGTCTTCTTGTTTGTTTTTTGTGGAGGGTTTGCTGTTGTTTACTGTTGTTCTCATGCCTAATTTTCTTAGGAACAAAGAGGTTCCTTTTGAAATTTGAAAATCTGAATTGAATATGGACAATTACATCAGATGCTGTATTAAATTCAATGAAAATCATTCTAAAGTTAAGAAATCCACCAGCTTCGTATTGATTATTATCTACCAATTCTTCTTCTACCCCAAGACTAAAGGATTATAAACAAAGCATTCTTGATGGGAATTTGCAAAACCAGGATATTTTGGGATTTTGAATATCAGGATAATGACCCATGTCTTCAGGCATTTGTCTTAAATTTTTCTCATTCTTTGGGGAATTTACAAAATCAGGATATTTTGGGATTTTCAATAGAAGAGTTTTCTTAAGAGAAGCAAAATCCAAAACCGCTCAGGTTGATTCATTCTTCTTCTACCTCCAGAGAAATTCTTATAGATGGGGCATCATTTATAGTTGATATACATTCAACCAACAAAAGACTATCTGGTAAAAAGCTAGTTCAACATGTTTTGGTGCCATGAATGGGGCATTCAGAGAACCGATTCAAGCCGGCGAAACTGACAGAAAACCAGTGGTCTTGTTTGGCTTCGTGCAACTTGAAAGAAAAAATCCTTTGTGTGGTTCTGTTCATGTTTTGAAGTTCGAATAGGACCGTTAGTTCCAAAGAAAAATTACATTGAAACATATCTCTATTTATTTATAAATAGAGCCTTCTCTTTCATATCGTTCAGTTTCCAACTTTTAACTAATATAAAAGAAAAATTACACTATGGTATCAAAGTATTTTATATGTGAACAACTTATTCTATAGTTTTGTGAGCACTTTATGTTGTATTAGTACACTATAATGTCATGTATAGACATATTAAAATATAATGAACCATGATTTTGGACTGAGCCAAACTGGAACCAATGGTGTGGTTTGGTTCAGTTCCCAAAATTGAGCTTCGAGGTTGATTTAGAAATTAACCGAACATCATCAACAACACACCCTTAATCATGAAGAAGCTTTTCTTCTTGTGATTTAGATCTAATTCTGTTCCATAAACTTGACTTTTAAGACAAGTGAGCCATGATAATACATGGTTACTGGTTGAACCGAACGAACATTCACACAAAAGGTCACTGGTTCGAAATCCAGGACACACATACCTGGTAGGGATCTGCGTAACCCGGGTTGCCGGTAATGAAAAAAAGGATGAGATCCAAGATGGGATTCTGGATCCAATTAACAGAGTTTTTTGGGGTCCAGAAAGAGTCTAGGTTGCATGTACCAGGTCTCTTTAGGTAATGAAGGCATAGGTTGCTTTAACTGTCGGTGAAAAAACTGCTGTTTGGATATGTAGGAATTCCCCAAGAAGGTACAAGGAGGTCAACATGATGTAGCCCGCAGAAAAGTAATACAAGGAAAGTGCATGTGATATTTTGAAAAACTAGTTAAGCATCATCATCATCGTCAATAATTGGATCCCCCTGCCAAATGCAAAAGATAAACTAGTTAAGCTCATTGAACCCTAACTTGCCCAGGATAGTCCAACCACAAGGTTTTACATGTCAGTTAGACCGGTGCGCACGAGTGCACACACATGTGTTTGATGAGATTCATTTGATCCATATAACCAACTTGAGAACTAGACTAACAGTTCTTTTTTTTAATCATACGGACTACCGACCCTGGGTAGATTTTCAGCATTCCCATAGATCCTGGGGATGTTTGTAAACTCAAACAAAAAATTTAGTTTCTCAAAGTATCATAAATTTGTTGATAATTTCCGAGTTCATGTTGCATCACAAGTAGATTATTATTAGGTTATTAACTCATGAATAAAACCAATTAGACATAAGCCATGAAGAATAACTTATGATATTGGAACAATCCGATTAGCCACCCAAAATGTAAAGCCACTTTCAATCCCTTTAACCAGAATGAGCAACAACTCTGTTACTGCAATAGCAGGTTCTGCAAAATCAAGAAGTCACCACTGATTAAGCAAGTCGAAAAGACGATCATGGGGTTGACCCGGCGTCGGGAACACTGTGCAAATTGACTGTGAAAGTCAGCAACTTGTCTCGTCGAAACCAGCTATGAACGGGGAAACAAGTGCTGGTTTAGCACATGTAGAACATGCCCAGCAGTTCATGTTCAAATACAAGACGAGGGTCACAACGAACAAGAACAGATGGTAAGAGGAGTGCGTTTGCATGCCAAAAGCCACAATGGTGACATTGCCAATGACATAAAACTGCAGTGTCTACAAGAAAATGGTGGACAACAGAACCAGAAGTCACGGGCCTTGAGTTGGCCATTCCGGAAAACACACACGGTCATCTCAGATGTGAACAAGGGCAGGGGGAGCAGGGGCAGAAGCGAACTAGCACATGGATTTACAACATCAAGCTTCACATGAACTCAACTTGTTGGGAGGGCCCCTGTAGTAGGCCAGCAGAGTCTTGGGAAAGAACATCTGCCTAACACCTTCGGCTTTGATGATTGGAAATATGATGTTGGTTGCGCCCTGCACAACAATTTCAATGCCATCAGAAGCACCTCTCAGAGAGAGAGAGCCTTAGAACAGGTTTTGTTTGGAAACGCTTTTCTTTTTCCTAATGAAGTTAGAAGTGATCTTTCAAACCAATAGTTACTCGAAAATGAATCAGATGATTGGCAGAACCCAATAATACTGAATTCTTAAAAACAAAAAGACCACAAGCCTATTACAAAATAATGAAAATTGATGAATGGAATTTATTCGCCTCTTCTGAACAGATTTAATTCGAATCAGTTGATTCAGGCCGATTTAATTCAATTTCATTCTCACAATACTATCTAAACTAATTCAAAAGATCATAACCAAAACTAGAGTTGGTTTAAGATTATAGCACAACAAAATCTGCATTGATTAAACCGTGATTGGTGGAACCGGCTTTTAAAAGGCCCATCTTTTTCGTTCCCTAACCTGGTCAGCAGCCAGGTTCATCATTCAAACCAGAAAACAAGTTTTCATGCATTGAAGAAACTGTATTTACCAAAGAATGAATTTTGGAGAGATCCTTACGTTTATCTAGTTTCCGTTTCCGGTGAATTTTTGTGCCATTCTACTACTAAAGGAGCCTACCCAAACTCCACTGGATGTTCTGTTGATCAATCCGGTAGGACTCTTTCTTGGTTTTGAGATCGTCTCATGAACGTCCTGCTTTCAACCTCAACTAGTCAGCCAATCTAAACTACTATAGGGTAGGTTTGGTTGGTTGGTTGATCCTTATAGCAAAGAAAGTCCTAACCAACGCACTATAGGCTACTGCCAACACTCGTCCGGTGCAGCGGCCAACAAGTAATCAACCCACCTTCCTCTGCAAGTTCTCCAGGATGAGTGCAGGCCAATAGAAGTTAGCCTACTCAGCCAGGAAAATTCCTAGCAGAAGTATTGAAGAGTACTTATATAGTTGTTAAAGGAACGCTAGCCCATGCCATAGCATGATTAAAATGGCTCACCAAAATAGAGGCAAGCAAATTCGTCAATGAAAGACATCTCATAACAAACACTTCTTTCTTTTGGGTTGGAGAACAAGTTATGTGCATGCCAAAAAGAGACACGGATAATCCTGCCATTCAAAAGCTTGGGTAATTAGTCACTTACTGAGAGGAGTCGAGCTCCGACCCAGATGCCTCTGGGAGATGGAAATGGAACTAAAAGACGGCCAACACCATAGACAGCAACAGCGAAGAAGTGGAGAACCAGGCTGAGAGGACGCGGATTTAAGCCAGATAATAGAGCAACCGGTCCAGACGAGCAAACTCCACCAAGGCTCAGATAATCGAAACACGCTTGACGCATTTCCTTCATAGCCAAATCAGGTGACGCACAGAAGACTTTATAGAGTGCACCTGCTAAAGTATTTATTGTAGATGCGACCGGCTGCAAACAAAGAGTCAAAGAAAACGTTTAACAAATGGCACAAAGCTGTAATACGTCACAGATTGACAAGGGAAAAGAACGGTAACCGTTGAAATTGTTGATAGCGTGGCTGCACTTTTAACACAGTCAAGTATGAGGCTCATGGATCTCAAGATCCTAATGTAAACTTCTTTATACTATGAGCCAAAGAATGATACCAACTTGGAAGTAAATTAACAAGGAGAACATGGTGGCATTCCTTGCATATGCCCTGGGAACAGGTCCTAGACTTGGATTATAACACTGGGTTGTTCAAACTTTGAATCCTTCAGGGGAATTCTATGTTACCACTAATCATCTTACACAACCATCAAATCCAGGGAAGACACTTACTTTGCGCAAGGTGTAGAAGGACTCCAGATACTTGCAAAGTGATGGAGCATCATTCAAATCACGAAGAGGTTTCAGAAGATTTGAGATGAGAACAACATCAGACAATGCAACGGTCATTCCTCCACCAGTTAAAGGATGACGCATATTAAAAGCATCTCCCATAAGAAGAGCACCAGGCGTAGGACGAGGGCATGCAGGCATGCTCCTGTTTGGCATTGTTTTGATATTTCCTTTCCTTACTGCAGAAAGGAAAGCACCATGCAACTGACTTGGTAACTGAAACAACAAAGGTGGAAAGGGTAATCAGATAAAATCATAATCTAATAACTCAGACCGATCAATAAGTTACCAACAGATAAAAGAAAATAATAAACAAACCAAAGGAACGGTGATGTACAGGATGCATTTACTACCTGAGGAGCTACAACAGTTCTCAAATATTCAGCCATTTCTCCGGTAGCTATTGATGGTACTTTCTTACCAGGAATATCAACCAAGCAGCGAACCTCGTTTCCACTGATAGGATAGAACAAAATTGGTGAAGGGTCTGCTAGAATAACATGTCCATGATTTGGATAGGGAAGCTTGCAATTCTCCAGAACAAGACCCACAAAACAAGAAGGTACATCCACCTGCCAAGTGGAAGCAACTTATTCTCATGGGAATAATACCATGAAACAACACTGCATATAAAAATTGCATGGTAAATAGAGGACATCTTATCATAGTCACAAATTCTGGAAGTCCTTTAGATTCTCACACTTTATTGCATGATATGCACTAAAAATGTCAGTATTTATAATATTAATCTAAAGAGAAGTTCCTGACATCTTTAACAATAAAAAAAAGAAATGTGTTTTATTATCATGAGATTGCCTGTGCCAAAACATTTCTAATTGCAATATTCATCCACAACACATAGAAGTGACACAAAGATGAAAGAAAGAACCCATTACTAAAAACAAACCAACAGACTAAATGCCCCAGTTACCTTAGGTTCACAAAGAGAACGTCGTAGATTTGAAAAGCAACCATCACAGACCACTGTAAGTGGTGCAAACATCTTATGCTCATCGCCATTCACGGCTTTGTATCTGACCCCCTTAATGGTACCAGATTCTTCAATAAGTCCAGTCACAGTTCCTTGCTCCAAATGAACACTAGAAAAATAGAATAAAAATCATGCACAAAGGAAAATAATAGCATGAATTGTACTGAGAATGACATCTTGCATTCAACATTTAGAAAGATTAAATGAAATAGGTAGCTAGAATGCATAAAAGGGAGGACTGTGATGTCACTAAAACTTATCCAGATGCAAATCCCAATGGGTATGAGAATCACAACTTCTATCTGTCCACGTCAAGCATCATTCTTGCTCTCTGACTATGGCAGTTCCAAATCAGTTCAGGAGGAGGAGGTTCTCAAGAAATTTAATGCTTGAACAAGCATGACAAGAGTGGTGGGAAAAATACTTTCTGCAAAATATGCATTCAATCAACTCCCAAAAGAAAAATTCTTAATAAGCTCGTACTTGGTTCTTGTCCGTGCATGTGCATGTCTGCAGCTTCTACAATACATAAGTGTAATTTATTTCCAAAAATTCCACTTGGCAATCCCTTCATTAGGTGAAAGAGAAATATTCAACTTTTTTAAACCAAAAGGAAAAGAAAAAAGAGTTCAGATATCCATATGAGAATTAAAAAACTGAAAAACAGGACTGACTCCTTTTGTATGTGAACAACAATGATACTGGTAAGTTCCTAAGATTCTCAAAGCAGTTGCCAGTTGACCCTATAGAACCTACTTTCATAGTCATGTCAAAAGCAATAAAGAGCAGCAGGTTATGTGTATTCATTCACATTCAGATTGGGCATCCACATACAGTCATTGACGTCTGAAAAGGTCAGATATGTAAAAGAAGAATCTAAGCTAAGCCAAGAGGCAAGTGAATGAGAATGGCCACAAAAAAGTACTTAGGAAGGGAAGAAGCTTTTTCGCGCATCCGTTGAATGAAACGCCCATTGTGAAAGCCCCTCCCTGCCACATCCTTGTGGTACTCCTCCAAAGGATATGATACTTTAGTATCCTTTCCGTCATGGAAAAGCGCATATCCAAAAACTTGTTGAGCATCTATATTTCCCACACAATCTGCAGAGACAGTAAAAATAAAAATAAACTGTAAACCAAGAACTGCACCTTTATTCGTACAATGAATGAACTGCAACAAGCTCAATTGGTAAACCAATTCAAGAGCAACAACTACATTTTCTATTAGGTGACCATAAATAGATTTGTTTATCTTTTCTTTGAGAACAACACATACCATGAAGACCAAGCTCGACCAGTTTCAGGTAGCCACCAGGCTGCAGAAGTTCCCCAACGATCCTGTCTGGCTCTGTTAGATCTCTCTCAATCACATGTACTTGTCGGCCATCCTACCATAAACAACATAAATACAAAAATCAACAAAGAAAACAAAACCAGACTGGAAGAATCCACGGTCAAATGCAGTAAATTCTTCACAAAAGTGCAGTTATTTAAGCCATGAAATCAGATAGTTTATACCTATAAAACTTGGTTTACAGTCTTTTTCCAAAAGCATTTTAAACTTTTGAATAGTCCTAGCCATAAAACAAACAAATATTAACGGAACATACTCAGGGTGAAACTAAAACAGGTCAAGACAGTAAGTCAAAATATGAATCGAACCGTGGATAAAACACCAAGACTTCAACTAGTGCACAGTGGCCACTATGCCGACTCTTCCCCATCCAAGCATCTCTTCTAAATCACCGTTTTTCTAGCAGATCCAGGTCCAATGGGCTAATGAGTTAGCGTAGTGGAAGTGGGCCTGCGTTGCTGGGTAGCCAGCCAAGAGTTTGATTCCTGCAGTGTACTCCGCAAGCCAACACCCGACATAGTCTCTTTGTGCAAGGCCGTAGCCTTGGAGTTTTGCGGTCCAAGAGTTCTTATCTCACAAGATGAGTGCAATTCTCATGGATAACCAATTAAAAAGTAAAATTGAAAGCAACCGGTTCTTAACTTTGACAAAGAATGTTCATGAACGAGAACTTCTGCAAGTTCTGTTCCTCTATTTTCTTCCTCTATATTTTCTTTCTTACTTTCTTCCCATATATTAAGACCGGCAATAACAGCTCAAGATGTACATGTCCTCAGTGTGAAGCACTCTGTAGCTACTACCCTCCTTTATATACAATATCATTTCCCTTGACTTTTCTACAGTTCATCATAACAAAATTATAACAAGGAGAACTCTCGTACATATCGTGAACCTTAAGTATTAAACTATTTTGTCTCTTCTTTTGTTTGCAGTCAAACGCCTTCATTTAAGAGCCTTTACCCCACGAGGAGCCAAAATTACTACTAGAGATTGAAACCGTCGTTTAAGAGTCTCAAGATGTACATGTGCTCAGTTTGAAGCATTCTCTAATTACCCTCGTTTTAGATATAATAGCATTTCTCTTGACTCTTCTGCAATTCATCAAAACAAAATTATAATATGGAAAACTCCCGCACATATCGTGGACCTTAAGTATTAAAGTATTTTGTCTTTTCTTCCGTTTGCAGTCAAGCACCGTAGTTTGAGAGCCTTTACCCCATTGGGAGCCAAATTACTATTAAGAGATTCAACGAGGAAACTTGATGAATTTTACACTATGAAACTGCCAGCTTTAAAGGCAATTAATTGATCAAATAATGCACCTGACGAAAGTGACCATGTGGCTAGGAGCACCGTTCACGGAACTGCTTTGAACAACCACGAATACGACCAAGAGTGACCCACTTGAAAAGGAACCATACTTTAGAGGAGAGTCCTCCTCAAAGAATACGCTTAAAGCTTCACTCTTCCCCCAGCACCACAAGCTACAAAGCAAAGGAAGAGAGGCGCTGATAAACAAGGAAAAACAAAAGGGTGTAATATAGATTCAGACAACAAAACCCTCTGAGAAATGGGATATTCGCTCAACGGGAGATTCCGACACTTCAATGTGCTCACCGGAGACTTGAATAATCAAACTCGCAACACGCAAACGATATCGAGAAACGACCATTGGGAAAACGACGAAACTTCACCGTGCTCACCATTCAAGGAGTTCTGAATCGTTCAAATCCCAAAATATGGAGAATATCTCACAGAGAATAAAAAAAACTCTTCTGTGAACCACCAGATGTCTGTGTGTTGTGTGAGTGCGAGAGAGAGAGAGAGGCAAAAGGATGCGTGAATCACCCATGTCTCAAAAAACAGAAACAAGAATCACAAATCGATAATGAAAAGGAGCGAGGTGAAGGAAAGAGTTGATGGGTACCTTCCCCAGAGCGTAGGCGAGGGCCGAGCCGGCGACTCCGGCGCCGACGATAATAACATCCGGCCTCCTTTCGCCTCCGTCCCTTTTGGTCTCCTCTTTTTCCTGAACTCCCTCGTTCAATCCAGCATTTCCGTTATTTTCCTTGCGATCCGTCGCGTTTGTTCCCCTTCCTCTCCCCCACGACACGTAAGCCAGCATCATCAACGACGCCAACAACAAACCAAACACCAACCCGACGTACATTCTCGCTCTTTGCTATCAGGAAAACAGAAACAGCGCAAACGGACGCCGGAAAGGAGAGATTGATTACCTGACGGTAGCAATCAACAAAACGAACAACCAATCGCTTTTCTCTCTGAAGAGAAACGAAAGGCCGAGAGTAAGCGATGATGGTGACTAAGAAAACGAACGAAGAAACCGTGTCACTTTCCTTCCGAGATTCGGTTCTGAGATTTCTCTTTAGATTTGTGGCAACGACTCTCTTCCTCACTTTTATAGCTTTAGAGAGAGAGAGAGGGAGAGAGGAGGGGTGTGGGTGTCAGTGTAAACGTGAAGAGAGAGGGAGAGAGGAGGGGTGTGGGTGTCAGTGTAAACGTGAAGAGAGAGAGAGAGAGTCGGAGAGGAAGAGGACTAGCCGAACACGTGGATTGCAGAATCTGACCTGGAATTGATCTTGCCAGCTGGTTGCTTTGAGACAAAGATCCTTGCCTTCCTCCTTCAGCCGGCTACATGACGAGACGAGCCGATAATTAAGCCGCTCAACAACCAGCCGCGTCAAAGTGCTGAGACGAGTCGTGAGAGAGCACGAGTCACCCACTCGGAAGGTACTGAGATCGAGTGAGCGAGTCCTTGCTTGGGTTTTTCTACCCATATTGTGAGGGTCCATTGGATTCGCGAGAATTTCCGAGGAGATTGATGAGAAAATTTCTCTCGAAGTACCTCGAATGGCTACAAGTGATGAACTGCTCAGTTCGCGAGAATTTCCGAGAAGGAGAATGATCGGAAAATTCCTCTCGAAGTACCTCAAATGGCTACAAGTGATGCACCTCTATGTGTTTTGTTGGTTCGCTCTGCGAGTGCTTTGAGCTTGAGGTGGTTGAAATTGCAACACTAATAGTCATGTACAACAAAGGTTTTTCCGCACTAGATCCAATAAGTAACATAGATTTTTCAATTTCATAGAACTTGATTGCATGTCAATTATCTCAATTAAATAATTTTATAAACCAAAAATATTTGTTTTTCTTAAAAAAATCACTATATTGTCTGATTCCGAAGACTAATCCACTTTCATAAAAGAATCCAAATTGGTTGTACTACGTTTCCTGCATTTTACTGTGATAGTCACACCGCAATTTGCGTGTGTTTTATGAAAAAAATGTTGAGAAAATCAAATATAAAAGAAAATAAGACAATCATAAAAAAAAGGATCATAAGTTTTCTCTTTCCTTGAACGGGACAGTTCAACTCGGTTAAAAGTAAGTCGGCTCGCCGAGTCCACCAACCCTTAATACCCGATAGGCGTCCAAGAATCTGGCCTTGAAAATCCGCCATTTCACACTCGTTTAACGATTTGGGGTTTTCTCATTCATCCCTCTTTCACTCATCATTTTCAACTTCATCCCTTTCTTTGGCTGTTTCTTCATTCTATTCTTTTCCTTTTTTTCGGAGTAAAAAGATTTTACTCTTTGATACTACAGTAAATCCATTGCAAATGACACTGGACCAGTCGGTTTATGACTCTAATATGCATTATTATTTTATACTTGATATTATGGGATTACATGAATTTTAGTAATATATAAATGTTGAAGCTAGCACATGCTAACTCTCGCAACAACCCTTAAATTTAACAAAAATTGGGTATGACAAAAGAGAGAAGGTGGGGGGTATTATTTATATTTGATATTATGGGATTATATGAATTAAAGAGTAATATATAAATGTTAAAGTTGGCACTTGCTAACTCTAGCAACAACCCTTACATTTAACAAAAGTTGGCTATGACAAAAGAAAGAAGGTGGGGGTGCAAACCAACCCAAATTGAATGTAATCATTAAAAAAGATTAATGGTTAAGATTAAAACAGTAAAAATTACTATTTTATTTTTTTTGAGTTGATGTGGTGATGAATGGTTTAGATTAAAACAATAAAAATTATTTTTTATTGTATAAATTGATATAATTATAATAATCATTAAAAAACAAAGTAATTTCTCTTAATCGAATGGTCATACTCACTCGGCCTTATCGGCATCAACAATGATTAATTTGTTCCTACATGCAAGTGCTCTTATTAAATTAACCTCAAACCGATAAAACGAGTTAGGTGAGCTCCCACACTCTACTTTTGACCATTATTTATTGTTAAATATAGGTGGAATCTTTCTAAATTCAGTATTTTAGTGATTAAAAATAGTGATAAAGCACTCAAAGTGTTAACTCAACGGCAAGACTCTCCAGTGTAGTTGTTGTCGGTGGGGAGTTCAACTTCCAAAGGGTGCATATGTGTGTTAGGCTTCCGCCTCCTCTTGTAACAAAAAAAAAGTGATCCTAAACTGGACTGGAGAAGGTGATAGTTTTGTGAATGAATAAATTTTATTTATTTATAGTTTAAATATACATTTGGGTTATAAGGTTCATAATTAACACATAACCAAATATAGTAATTGTTTGTTTAGTTTGGGTTTCACGTGAAAGTTAATCCGAAGGTGATTTCATATACTTGCAAACAAACTTTTGCATAAATGAGGAAAGAAAATGACAAAGACGAAGCAGGATTTTTTCTGATTTAAAAATGGAAAAAAATAAAGAAATGACTGAACCGTTCAGAAATTATGGCCTGTTTCTTGTCTTCACCCATTTAAGGCTGTCCCTGTTTCCTTCCTCCACCCATTTATATTGGAACGCCACCTTCCCGATGTGGACGTGGTCGACCCAATTGCCTCTAAGGCTTGGCTCGGTCTAACTTAACATAAGCCATACATGTTAGGTTCCACTCGGCTCGTATTTAGTTAATCACATAAAGTTTCCGTATAGAGAGAGAGGGATAGAGAGAGATTAGTCTGTGCACGTCCATTTACGCGTAAACTTTCCAAAAAATCTCAATCATTGAATCAATGCGACATTTAAAATTCAAATTTTAGAAGCAAAATGTATTTTGATACTTTGCATTAAGGGCATGGGGTAACTTTGCCCATGTAAGGGATCACCCTTGCATGGCCGATCCCAAGCCCGAATAAATGAGGAGGGTTACGTTGTGCTTCCGACAAACAACATAAAACTTTGTCACGTTTTTATACCATAGATTATACAAATTATGAGTATTGCGTTAGAGCATCTCCTTTTAGCGACGCACTATAGAGCCCGAATGCTGTGAAAAATAAGGAAGTGCCTCTATATTTTCACTTAGATGTAGTGAATCAATTACAGAGAGGGTTCTCACATCATGAACAAGTGTGAGTAAAGAAGTTAGTCCCGCTGCATTTTCATCATGGACGGATGTGAGGAGTAAGGAAGCTAGTCCTAGATAATAAGATTATATGGTAAGTTAATAGAGGTGGTAGAACTATGATTCGAAGAAAGATTCATATCATATATTTACAAGAGACAAAATGGGTTGGAAAAAAGGTAAAGGAGATTAATGATACAAGTTTTAAATTATGTTACTCAGGAGAAGAAAGTGCTCGAAATGAAGTTGATATTATCATAGATAAAGATTTAAAGGATAGTAGTAGAAATACAATGATATGGTGATTGAATCATGACGTTGAAATTAGTGTTAGGAGTAGAAGTTTTGAATATAGTTTGTACTTATACACCTTAAGTAGGACTAGAGGATAGTATAAAGACGACTTTTTGGGAGGGGTTAGATAAGGTGATTTGAAAAATTTCACAAAAGATGATGATTTGTTTATGAAGAGACTTAAATAAACATGTCGGTAAAGAGGCATTAGGATATCAAGGTATTCATACAAACTATGGTTTTGGGGATATAAATGCGGAAGGTAGGGAGATTTTAAATTTAGCTATGGCATTTGATCTCTTTGTAGTCAATACAATCTTCAAAAAATGAGATGAACATTTAATTATTTATTAGAGTGGTTTATCACAAATACAAATTGATTATTTTGTTTGTAGGAAAAGATAGATTGTGCTGTAAAGATTGCAAGGTAATTGAAGGGAAAAGTTTAACCACCCAACATCAACTTTCATATATGAATTTACAGGTAAAAATGTAGACAAAAAAGAAAAGAGTGCATTGAGCTAATCAGACTAAATAGTGGAACCTCAAAAGCGAGAAAGAAGGTATATTTAAACAAAAAGTCCTTCAAGGAGATGCTTAAAATTATGTTAGTACACCTTGTGATATATAAAACAATATGACTATACATATTACAAAAATGGCGAAAGATGTGTTAAGTGAATGTAAGAGAGGTGTACCGACACAAAAAGAAGCTTGGTGGTGGAGTGAAGTCATGGAAGATAAAATCAAGACAAAGATGGCATGTTACAAATTACATTATGCTAAAAAGACTAGTAAAACTTTAGAGGCTTATAAGAAAGCAAAGAAAGGAGCGAAAATTTCTACCAACGTATTCAAAAGAATAAAGTCAAAAAGGTTATTAAATATATGAAGAGTGTTCAATCTGTAGGACGAGACAATATTCCTATAGAAGTTTGAAAAATCCTACCAAAGACAGGAAGCACTTGGCTCAAAAGATTATTTAATGAAATATGGAGAAACCAAAAGATGCCCGAGAAATGGAGAGCGATTACACTTATACCCATATACAAGAACAAGGGAGACATTCAGAATTGTGTGAATTATCAAGGTATCAAGTTAATGAGTCATACTATAAAATTATAAGAAAGAATTATCGAATGTAGGTTAAGATAAGTATCGAGTACAACAAATAACCAATTTGGATTTATTCCAAGCATATCTACTATTGAAGTGATTCATCTTTTGATATCTTATGAAATATTTTAGAGCAAAAAAGAAAGACCTTCACATGATATTTATTTATTTAGAAAAATCTTACAATATGGTATTAAGGGATGTTCTTTGGAGACCTTAGAAAAAAGAGGTATTTCATTGACATACATAAACCTTATAATAGACATGTATGATGATGCAAAAACATGTGTGAGGACTCATGAAGAAATGACAAACTTTTTTGAAGTTAATATTGGGTTATATCAATGATAAACTTAAGCCATACTTATTTATAACGGTGATTGATGAGTTAATAAAACATATTTAAGATGAAGTACCTTGTATATTATTTGAAGATGACATTGTGTTGGTAGAGGAGTGTAAGAAAAAAATTAATAGAAAATTGGAACTATGGAGAGAAACATTAGAAAGTAAAGGCTTTCGACTGAGTAGAACAAAGACAGAATACATGAAATGTAAGTTTGATCATTTGGTTACTTCAGAGGAAATAGAAATTAAAATTGGTACACATTGCATCCCTCAAAAGGAAAGTTTTAAATACCTATGATCAATTTTTCAAAGTGATGGAAGAATTGATGAATGTGTTATGCATAGAATTAATGTTGTTGGTTAAAATGGACAGGAGCATCAAGTATTCTTTATGATAAGAAGATATCATTAAAGTTAAAAGGTAAATATTATAGAGTAGCAATTAGACCTATCATGTTTTATGATTATGAGTGTTGGGCAGTTAATTATCAACATATATAAAAAAATGTCTGTGACAAAAATGAAGATGTTTAAATAGATGAGTGGTCATATAAGAAAAGACCGTATACATAATGAGGTTATTATAAACAAATTAGGAGTGGCACCAATAGAAGATAAAATGAGAGAATATCGTTTAAGATGGTTTGGACATATAAAAAGAAGATCAAAAGAAGAACCAGTAAGAAGGTATGAAAAACTAGATTTTGAAAGTCTCTTAGGACGACCACAAAAGTGTTGGAAAGAAACAATAAATAATGATCTAGCTTATTGTGAGTTAACTGCTAACATGGCACATGATAGGGCTATGTGGAAACAAAGAATCCATGTAGCCGACCCCATCTAGTATGGGAAAAGGCTGGGTTGTTGTTGTTTTGTTGTCCTATCTTTTAGATCCATCCAACACTGCCTTTCCAAACCCTATTATTCTTAGTGTTATTTGGCCCCAATTTCTTTTTTCTGACCACCATCAGGTCTCTATCACCTTCTCTCAGAAATTACATCACCTCTCCTCTACGTTTCTCCTCTTTTTCGCACTATCATCTCCCTCTTCTCTTTTAACTTAACGTTATTGCTCACAACTTTGCTTCCGCATCTACAACGAACCTCCTCTTATTCTCACAACCTGCTTCTGCTTTTCTTCTCTTTTTTGATAAATAAGTCCATCATACTGTCTTCTTACAGCAGCCAGATCACTCTTCTATTCTATTGTCAGTTCTTGACTTCAAGATGAACAGATGTCCAACTGTTTCCAATATTAACGACCAACCATTTGGTGAGAATCCAATAAAAACATGTAGAATCATCCACCTCCTTACAATTTTGACACGTTAGATTGATTTTCAAATATTAATGTGATGTATTGGTGTAGTGTCATGATATTTTGATATATTGTTTCCATCTTCTCCTTTCCAACGATTAATTTCAGGACAAGAATAGGGCAATCAATAGAATACGCCAATTGCAAGAACCAGAACCTTCCAAGGTATAAATATGCTACACCACCAGCTTCACATGTTCACAAGCACCACAACCAATTACTTGGATTATTAGTAGTGGAAGCTGATCTCCCCAGTCAAAAATTCCAAGAGATCCGAAGAAACTACAATATTGACCTGAATCTTTTTCACAGGTACAAAGAGTTCAGTTCCATCAGGAGATCACTTAGCATGATACTTAGAATCAGTCAGCCTTTTCACAGAAACCGAAATCTGTTTGCCGACCCCATCTAGTATGGGAAAAGGCTTAGTTGTTGTTGTCATTGTTGCATTAAGAGAATTGGGTAGCTTTTGTTTTTGTTGTTAAGATCTCAAAGTTATTTTAAAAATCTAACGATTGATATCTTTTGATACTTCTTGCATGTGCATCAAGTGTACTTGGTGTTTTTTGTTTTCGCTTTTAAGATAATAAAGATTGAACAATTGAAATCTTTAATGAGTTCAGATAAATTATATTAGATAATTAAGACAAGAATTATTAGATGTTGCCATGATGAACCCATTAAAACAACAAATGATGCACAATATGAGGATGAAGGTAGGAAATGTTGTTGAGGAAAAAAAAAACGATGAAACTCAAGAGGACTCTTCTAGAACCGTCTCAGCCGCCTAATAAAGGAGGATAGGGGAAAACAGGGCCATCACATCTTCTACACAGATTGATCATTATGATTCGAGTTTTTGTTCCTTAGCTTAGCATTTCTTTGTTTCTTTTTAATATAGAAGTGTTTTTTTCTGTCATTTCTTGCAATAGTTTTTTTAATAATTCTTTTTTTATTACTTTCTATAATCTTTTGCTTTTTATATAGAATGAAACCTATCTCCTTGGTCATTTCATAATGTATTTCTTAAAGGTTTTCGAGGAATCAACTGGATACTTGTTTGAGGATTCTCAAGAACCCACAATCTTATAAATATTCTTTAAATCAACATCATCCACACACCGTCTATCTCATTTTTATTCTCATTTTTTTTATCTAAGCAAGTTTTCGTGTTAAATTCGAGTGTGTTTGTCATTCCAAAACTCAACAATGTGTGTATGTTATTACATCATATTAAATAAATAGAGAGGGTATAATGAAATCATATATTATAATCTTACAAGAAAATTAAATTATGCTCAACTTCAATGAGTAGATTCATATTCAACCTGTCTAACTTAGTCCGTCGTGTTCGGTTCATGTTTAGCTCGGGTCAAATGAGCTAACGATTGAACGGGGGCGGCTTGTGGTGGGTAAAGCCCCTAAAGCGACTGCTTTAGGCCTCAAATTTTTAGTTATAATATATACTTTTCTAGGTAAAAAAGAATTATTGAATAGACTTGGGCATAAAAATTTGATGGATTAAAAAGTTTTACTGAATAAACTTAGGCCTTGTACAGTTATTACTGTAGGCACAAAATATTTAGACCATGTACACTCAAAGAAGTTTTTCAAGATTAACATTAATAAAATCTTATTTGAGATAAACTATGTATCAAGAAAGATTAAATGGCTTAGCCTTATTCATTGAAAAAAAAATGTTAGAAGAACTTTATTATAAAAGTTTAATTAAAAAATTTGTATCTAAAAAACTAGAAGAATTGTTTTTTTATTATTTTAAAACTTGTTTGTAAAGTGTTAAGGCCTCATTCAAGTATTTCCCTTTGGGTCTCAACTTGTGGCCCTGTGATTGAATATGCAAGATCTTGAATTAATTAATAGGTTCATTCTACTCGACTCAATTGACAGGCACGAATCGGTAAGGTTGGACCCAAAGGAAAGCGACGGGTCTGGTCCACTAAAGAAGGCTGGTCCCATCCGTTTTGTGGACCTCAAAGTCACAGCCTCTTTCTGAACTTCTAGAACGTTCCCAGCAGTAAATGGATCGGATTGTTAGTAAGTACCGGATCCCAACTTGACATTGTTTTCAATTCATAACTCGTATTGGATCTCATGTGCACTTAGATCAAACTCACATATGCTAAACCCAGCTATATTCCAAACCAAAACATGTTGGATCAAATACGGATCCAGTTTGGATACCAGTAGGATTCCCTGCATTTTGAATTACATTTTTTTTAGATAATTTTCTACCAGATCCAGTTTAGTTTCAAACTTGTAGTTCGTCTAATCTCTGACAATACGCACCGATTCATATCGACTTACATCTGCTTACATCCGCAACTTTAGGATGAAATATACTTGTTTGGTTTAGGAGGCTGGTGTCCTGTCGTATCGGACACCGATACACGATAATCATATCATATCAATACAGTGTAATAAAATATTGAAAAATAAAAAAACATTAAAAATTAAAAAAAAGTAAAAAAAATAATCTCGTATCGTAATATAGTGTATCATGCGATACGGGATGTATCATATGATATTATACTTGTATTGTAGTGTATCATACGATATGTTGCAATACAGGTAAGATACATGTACCTAAATCGTATCAATTTAGGTATCGATACACTCATATCGGGTATCGTATAATACAATACGATATTTATAACATTGCTTTCAACATCTCTCTTTTTTATGACAAGGAACTCTCTTCAAGTTAAACCTTGAATAAGGAATAATAGGTCAACATCCTTCTACCCCACAAAAAAAACGGTGCTAACCTGCCATAAGTTGAGCTTAGTGTGCTGTCAACTCGGTGCCTCTGGTTTCCAAAGCTGAATACGACTCAATTAACTGCTTTATGCATTCATTTTCAAAAATCATGAGACATCAACGAGGTTGGAGTTAGGTATCCATGCCCCGGGAATTGAACTCATGACCTTAAACTACTTTTTAGACCTTTTAGGGCAAACTTATTTATACCCTTCAAGATTAAATGCATAGATTATATGTAACAAAATAAGCTTATCTTAGCTTTGATATGACACAATGATCCAATTGAATAACCAGGTGAATATTTCAATGAACCTACCGAAGGGTCTTCTTTTGCATATCATTCAACAATAATTCGCTTTTGAACCAATTAAAATTCAGCGACTAATTTCTTTGGGTACAATGGAGAGGTTGAAGCCAGGTGCAGACCCCTGGTATTGAACTCATGACCTTCAACTTGTAAGTTGACACCTTAGCCAGGTGAGCTATTGCTCATAAACTAGCATGCACCAGATCTTTTATGGTCATAAAATATTAAAAATTCTGGATTATTTGAGCGGGTGAGGGTGCAGAGTACGACGGATTCAAAAAAATAACTTAGTTTTAATAAGTTATTAATCACTGATAAAGCAATATGTCCAAACACTATGATGCATGCCGAATATGGTGGTTCTAGTCAGCCATTTTTAAAATTTCCCAAGTGACCAAGGTTGGCAGTGTCGGCATTCGTCCATTAATTTTGGTTGATACGGCCTTCAACAAAGGGGTTGAACACTCAATGCTATGATCGAATGTCCACTGCCTGACCCTCGTGAGCTTTCACATTCGGCACTGAGCTAAAGCTCGGCCGCTCAAGAGCTTGCTTCTTGGATTCACTCTTCAAAGCACAAATATATATATATTGGAAGATGCAAACCATTCATAGGCAAGAAATCAATCTCAACAATCTATTCGATGAATGATTGATATTGGCAATTAAAAGTGAAAAGTAGATGTGTGGTATTTATTGTTTTGACATGTGTTTTTTACCTTTTTATTTTATTGAGATTTGTTTAGATAAAGTTTTCATAGAAGTGGTTTGCACTTCACATTAATTCTCGCTATATATATATATATATATATATATATAAAGAGGAAGAGATTCTAAATAAGGAAGACACTCTTTGTACTCAAAAGAGGCTTAAGCCGAACGCAAGCATGCATGGCCCTAGGAGTCAAACTTACCGCTTGTATTGTGGGTGTCACATAGCCTTGCTAGGTAAGCTTAAACGTCGCCACTTCCTAATCGGCTCAATGGCTTTAACCGGAGGAACCGACTGAACTCAGAATCAGAGACCAATTGATTTGGTTTTGGTTTCATTTTTTATATAATTTTTAAAATATTTAAATAATTTTTCTGTTCCAAATTCAAACTGAAACCACTTCAAAACCAACAGTTTGAAACTACCGATTCCATGTTTACCCGGAATAAGTGGAAGAACTGAACCATTTGGTTTTCGACGTTTTGGTTCGGTTCCTCCGAACCATGGTTCTCTATCTAAAGAAAGTTAAAGGTCATGCATTAATATTACAATGATAAATAGTATTAAGGTGCAATGTCAAGTAGAGTAAACATATACTAAAGAAGTATTTAACTGTCATAACAATTTAATATACTTTGCCGTATATCAGTTCAGTAAACAACCCAGCTTTGGGTAGTATTGAAGTTCTAAACAAACACGCACACACATATATAAGAAAACCTCATCCTGCCCACCTTTGACATTGTTACTCATTCTTTTTCGGTGGAATAAGTATAATTTTAAAAAACTTAAGAGTTTTAAAAAAGAATGAAGGCAATGTTATTATACTCATACCCCAAAAAAACAATAGTACTCAAATGATGGATTGGATCCAATCACTCTCTCTCTCTCCCTCTCTCTCTATATGTATATGTATATATATATAAAGAAACTTTGACATTTTTCTTCGAAATATATATAGCTTCCAAATAGGATACAAGGACTCATGAAGAGCTATGGAAGCAAGCGCTTGAGCTTGGCATGAATTTGGGTATCCAAAAACACATTTTGAATATTTTTTATGGAATAAGTATAATTTAAATTTGACATGTTCACTCATTATTACTCATTCTTTTTGGGTGGAATAAGTATAATTTAAAAAAACTTAAGAGTTTTGAAAAAATGAAGGACAATGTTATTATACTTATATCCTGAAAAGCAATAGTACTCGAATGATAGATTGGATCCAATCTCTCTCTCTCTCTCTCTCTCTCTATATATATATATATATATATATATATATTATGAAAACTAGATCCTACGCATAATTGATATTGTTCACTCATGGTCAATTATTATTTTTTTGTGACATAAATATAATTTTGAAGATTATAAAGATATTTAAGAAAGAATGAAAGACAACTTTATTATACTCAAGCCACAAAAAATAAATGATCAAGCATGAGTGGGCTGGATCCTCTCTCTCTCTCTCTCTCTCTCTCTCTCTCTCTCTCTCTCTATATATATATATATATATATATATATATATATATATATATATATATATATATATATATATATATATATATAAGCTTTGACATTTTGCTTGGAAACATATATAGCTTCCAAACACGATACAAGGACTCATGAAGAGCTGTGGAAGCAAGCACGTGAGCTTGGCATGAATTAGGGTATCCAGAAATATATTTTGAATATTTTTTTGATGAAGAGATTGATTTCTTCTGGATTTTTAAATGGTTTTCCAATAAAAAAGGGGGAAATTATTGAAATATTCTATTATACAAGTTCCTTATAATCTAACAACTCTGCCTTAGATTTTAAACCTTTATGCTGATAAACGAAATAAATAATCAACTGGGGGAGCCTGAAATTCCATGGCCATTTTCTTAGAGAGTAAAGAGTAGGAAATGCGGATTCCATTTAGTTACCTGAAACCAATCATTATGTGTTCGTGTCAAGACAATCAGCCCGATCAACCCGATACTTTTCTTGTTTTGCATGAATATGGTTGCAGATATCATGTATGTCTGGGGTATTCACGCTGTATCTATTTGCGTCGTGTCACTTTCGTGTTCGCGTCAAAGTAAGTCAAAACCCAAATTGATCCTCTTTGTGGTTTTCACTTTGAGTCCACACTGGATGTTCCAATTCGTGCTCCGTTGGGAATCGGGTCGTGTCTCCTTCCCTGTTTTTAAGATGAAGATGCAAAAATAGTCATTTTCTAGTATTAAATAATAATTCAACGTGTTTTCTTTTTCTTGGGGAATAAAATATATGCATGGTCATTAGAGCTGGCGATATAAATACATTGACACGGAAACCCCAACACATTTATGACCCGAAAATCTGAGGCCCGGTTTCCTTGCTTGGTTTGAGATACCTTAAGGTGGCTAAACATGGGTTATACAGTTTTCCTTTGCTTTCCGAAAAATCATACTTAAGAGCGCGCGCCACCTCGGCTCAACGTTGATCCGCCACTAAATGCCACCGCCACCACTAAATCCATGTTAAAAAATTTATACATTTTCACTAGACATGATCGGTTTTGAGTAAACTGGGACCAACGGTTTGAAACCATCGAACTGAACCGTAACAATTTTCGGTAAGACAGACGGTTTGAAATGCCAATTCCGGTTTTGATTTCATGGAGGAGAGACCACAACCGAGCTTACAACCCCGGTGGTCAGTTACGGTTTTAGCGTGGGTTTTCAATTGGTTTTAAGATAGCGGCGGACTCAAGAATTTTTTTAGGGTGAGGTATATTTGTATTTCGAGTGAAGCATATTTATATTTCACGTCAACAAAACACTTATATTTTTTATATATAATGACAAACTCAAGAATTTTCTGAATTTTAAGTGAAACACATGTCTTACCTCACTCTAAAGTGGGTCTGACACTGCTTTGAAATTGGCTCAATTCCAGGCAAACCAATCATGATTTATATTTCACACAAATTCTCTGTATTTTCAGGTGACACCATCTTAATCATATGACATCATATATACATTTATATGTATATAATATTCATTTATATCCAAATAAATAAATAAATTTATTTATTTATATTCGGTTATTCAGTTTTCAAACTTTAAAAACCAAACCGAAACCGAAATGAAATAGAAACTTTGGTTCTGTTATTCAATCATATCCGAATAATGCTCTCCCTGTGTTCGATTATTGGTTTTTAGAGTTCTAAGTGTATTTGAAAAATGATGAAAGACAATCTTAATGAGTGAGCAGCATCAATGATGGACACTATCCAATTACTTATTTGATGAACATGCACAGACTTTCGGGCTTTTTGAACAAATGACTCGCACACAACATTATAAATATTTTTACAATGCCCAGCTTTTTCTTTCAGTAAGAATGAATATTGACTTGTTCCAGACTAGTGAAGAGATTGTTTGAATTTTTTTTATCTTCGAATCAAGAATAATGAATCCGCATCTTGTTCTTGATTATTTAAAGCACGGTTTCATTGTTTAAAAAAGAATAATCAATAACTTGATTCTTTAAAACACATTTTTCATTATTAAAAATAATACATAAAAAATGTACCACCAATCAGTCAGTTGCGGCTCAGCTCATGTAGTTGTAGCTGCTCGTGGCTCAGCTAGTCATCTTGGTTTAGGAAGAGCCGAGCACAAGCAAAGCTGCACTGAGAACTCGAACACAAGCCAGCTCATTATTGTCAAGTTAAAAACCTTTTATGAAGCTTTTATTAAAACGTTGAATTATTACAACAACAACAACTAAGCCTTTTCCCATATTAGACGGGGTCGGCTACATGGATTCTTTGTTTCCACAGAGCCCTATCATGTGCGATGTTAGAAGTTAACTCACAATAAGCTAAATCATTCTCTATTGTTTCTTTCCAACACTTTTGTGGTCGTCCTCTATCTCTTTTAATACTTTCAAAATCTAGTTTTTCATACTTCTTACAGGTTCTTCTTTTGATCTTTTTTTTATATGTCCAAATTACCTTAAACGATATTCTCTCATTTTATCTTCTATTGGTGTCATACATAATTTATTTTTAATAACCTCATTATGTATATGGTCTTTTCTTGTATGACCACTCATCCATGTCAACATCTTCATTTCTTTCACAAACATCTTTTGTACATGTTGATGATTAACTGCCCAACACTCATAACTATAAAACATGGTAGGTCTAATTGTTGCTCTATAATATTTACCTTTTAACTTCAATGGTATCTTCTTATCACAAAGAATACCTGATGCTCTTCTCTATTTTAACCAACAGCATTAATTTTATGTGCAACATCTCCATTAATTCTTCCATCACTCTTAAAATTTGACCTTAAGTATTTAAAACTTTTCTTTTGGGAGATGCATTGTGTGTCAATTTTAATTTCTATGTCATTTGAAGTAACCAAATGATCAAACTTACATTCCATATATTTTGTTTTTGTTCTACTAAGTCGGAAGCCTTTACTTTCTAATGTTTCTCTTCATAGTTTCAATTTTCTATTAACTTTTTCCTTAGACTCTTCCACTAACACAATGTCATTTGCAAATAACATACACCAAGGTACTTCATCTTGAATATGTTTTGTTAACTCATTAATCACCATTATAAATAAGTATGGACTTAAAGTTGATCCTTGATGTAACCCAATATTAACTTCAAAGAAGCCTGTCATTCCTTCAAGAGTCCTCACATATATTTTTGCACCATCATACATGTCTCTTATAAGGTTTATGTATGTCAATGTGATACCTCTTTTTTCCAAGATTCTTCAAAGAACCTCTCTCGGTACCCTATCATAAGTTTTTTTTAGATCAATAAATATCATGTGAAGTCTTTCTTTTTTACTCTAAAATGTTTCATAAGACATCTCAAAAGGTGAATCGCTTCAACAATAGATTTGCCTGGCATGAATCCAAATTGGTTATCTATTGTACTCGATACTTCTCTTAGCCTACATTCAATAATTCTTTCCCATAATTTCATAGTATGGCTCATTAACTTAATACCCCAATAATTCGCACAATTCTAAATGCCTCCCTTATTCTTATATATGGGTACAAGTGTTCTCGCTCTTCATTCCTTGAGTATCTTTTGGTTTCTCCATATTTCATTAAATAGTCTTATGAGTCAAGTGATTCCTGTTTATCTTAGAAATTTTCAAACTTCTATAGGAATATTGTCTGATCCTACCGATTTAGCACCCTTTGTATGTTTAAGAGCCTCTTTGACTTCGTTCTTTTGAATAGTAGAAATTGTGGTTTATATACTTTTATGATTTGAACAATTCTCCCTTTATTTTTATTAAAAAGCTTATAAAAATAGTTTTTTTCATCTATTTCTTATATCATCATTTGCCACTAGAATTTTTTCATTCTCATCTTTGATGTATCTAACATAATTAAGATCTTTAGTTTTCTTATCTCCATCCCTAGCTATCATAAAAATATCTCTTTCACCCTTTTTTGAGTTGAGTTTTTTATATAAATCCTCCCAAATTTTAGCTTTTGCTTCACTAACGGCTTTTTTCGCTTCCTTCTTTACTTTGTTATAAGCCTCTAAAGTTTCACTAGTTTTCTTAGTATAACATAATTTGTAACATGCTCTCTTTGCCTTAATTTTATTTTGCACTACTTCACTCTACCACCAAACTTCTTTTTGTGCCGGTACACCTCCCTTAGATTCACTTAACACATCTTTCGTCACTTTCCTAATATGTGTAGCCAGGTTGTTCCACATATCACAAGGTGTACCAACACAATTCCAAGTACTTCCTTGAAGGACTTTCTGATTAATCTTCTTTCTCGCTTTTAAGGTTTCACCGTTTAGTCAGAATAGCTCAATGCACTCTTTTCTTCTTTATTCATTTTTTTATTTGTAAATCCATAACTTAGTTCTTAATGTAATTTTTGGGGGGGAGTCACAAGGGGAGGCCGAAGCAAAACACAGGAGTCAAACTCATGACCTGCTACATGTGAGTTAGAGGCCCCTGCCAGATGAGCTAACACTCTGTGTGCAGTTTTTAATCTAATATTTGTTAGAATAAAACTCTTGACTAATTACATAACTCTTAATACATATACTATATATATAGACTCGTGCCTGAGCGTGCACACACACACACAACAAGACGGTGGCAAATGAGTCAAGCTCAAACAAGCCATAATTGAGCTTTTCATAGTTATGCCCGAGAAGGCTCACGAGCTGGATCGAGATAGCCTGGCTGCTGATAGCCCTGGCCGAGATGGGGTAACCATGCAAATATCAATGTAAATGAACAGATTGGGTTTGGATTGGAGCTCGGAAAATCCTAACACGAACACAACCTGTTAACGGTAATCCTCTTGTATTCCTATATGCAGATAAGATTATCCAAAGGATTTGGATTTAGATTTGAGTCCATATGCAAAAAATGGAAACCCGGTCCACGTTTGATTTTTAATAGGACCCTATAAGGTTACTGGATCTGACTAATCGGGTTCATATACAAGCCGTCTCCATCCCTACGTATTCGTAACCAACTGAACAAGCCTATACACACCAATGCGAGCTGATTATGCTTTTCGCCTCCAATACTAAGGAGGTGTCTGGATTACGAGACTGGGCCTGCATAATTGTCATTGCAGGCCCAATTTTGTTGTCCCCATCACCGATTTTAGGTTTCATAATCGAATAAAAAGTAATTAATGGGCATGTTTGATTACAAGGTGAGTTGGGTCTACGGTTCCAGTATTGGCCAAGGTCTCCTAATCAAACCACCCCTCTAACAAACCGATGCATATATTAAGATCACAAACAAACATTATTACAATGAGTTTCCAATAGTCGGACCAAACCGAATTGAACCAAGAGCGGGTCGGTTGCTTCCGAGTCATTTAGATCCAATTGACTCGAATTCTGCATTGTCTAGGACTCTAGGTATCCGATTCAACTTATTCACATGCCTAGTCTTGAAGCAGTCGCCCATCGTCAGCACAACGCCTATTTTATTGGCAATGGCAAAGGGCGTGAGCAGAGAGAGAGAGGTATTGCTTCCTGCATCGTGAGTCTCTTAGTTAAGGATTATCTCCCCTTGTTCTTCTTGTGGATTCGTGCCGCTTTATCGTCGTCTGTCTCGAATTCCGTGATATGCACTTGTTTGCAGTGGGAATCATTTACTGGCGGAACAAGTCACACAAACACCAGCAGTGAGAGACTTTCAGGCAGTATACTTACTACCTTTTATCGTTTTCCTTCTTTCCCCAGCACAATATTGAGTACAATCAAGACAAAGAATTCAAAAAGAAACCACATTTAGTGTGAGTGCAAGCTTGTTTTTATGCTTTGTGAGGAATTCTCTCTTTTTCGAAGATGGGAAAGCATTTTTCTAAGGGGCACGACCCTTTACATGCTGGTGGTTCTGTTTTCTACCGATAGGATTAAGAAGCTGACAACTCTTACCAGATGCATGTTCAACCTCCTGTCAAAGAACCAAAACCCTGGCCAGCGCGCTCATAATGGGGAACAGGTTACTTGAGCCACTGAAACCCAATTAGATATCAATGGTTCAGATGCTAGAATTACTGAATCAGACGCATATGATCTTACAGTAATCAGAGTGGAATCTAGAATGGCAAAATATCCAAGCGGAGACAGGGTCAAAATCAAAACCCCAACCATGATTTAGTTCCCATTATAGACTGTTAACCCAAGCATGTTTTCACACTTGGTAAAATCCTCTTGGTTTCACACTATTAAGATATGTTATCATTGTCTTTTCTCTCTTCTGTAAATATAAAGTTAATTAAAAAGCATCCAAATCTGCATATTCATTATTCACCTCGAACGTAGTACACAAATCTGCACAATTACAGAGAGCTCTTTGGCCATCTTGTTCAGGCATGAAGTCAGTGACAGACGACTCTTTCTCGTTATCATCGTGGCGTTCAACTGTCGAATTGAAGTATAGACTGCAGCAGATTCTCGAGGAGAAGCCATGGACTTACTGGATCTTACTGTTTCTAAGCAGTGGGGCAATGCTTGTAGCGTTCCCTGCATCATCACTGCTTACGCGCCTCTATTACGCTGAGGGCGCAAGATCAAGTGGATAATCTCATGGGTGGCCGTGGCTGGTTAACCTCTAACTAAACTTCTCTTAGTGGCTCACTACTTCTTGCACAGCATATCATCAACTCCTCTCACAGCCAAACTCTGTTTTTCTTACATTATACTTGGTTTTCTCAGCGCTGCTGATAACTTTATGTTTGCATGGGCATATGCTTTTCTTCCTGCATTGACTGTATCTCTTATTGCATCCTCTTCTCTTGTATTCTCCGCAATATTCGGGCGTCTAATCGTTGGAAACAGGATTGATGCGTCTGCTCTCAATGCCATAATCATCATCACTGCTGGTACAGTTCTTATAGGCTAGGATTCGAGGTCAGATCGATTGACAGGTGTTAGCAGCAAACAATATTCATTGGGCTTTATGTTGGATGTACTAGGCTCAGCTCTCCATGGTTTGATCTTTGCACTTTCAGAGCTGCTGTTTGTCAAGATACTGGGCAGAAGATCCTTTCATGTTGTTTTAGAGCAGCAGACAATTGTTTCACTCTTTGCTTTTGTGTTCACTACAATTTGGGTGGTTGTCAGCAAGGACTTCAACGCAATGAGGTCAGACGCTAGCAAACTTAAGCACGGGGTATCTGCATACTGCATGGTGCTCATATGGGGAGCCATCACATTCCAGTTGGGAGTTGCCGGAGGCACTGCAATACTGTATCTGGCGTCAACTATCACGGCCGGAGTGCTAAATGCAGTCAGAGTGCTTATTACTAGCGTAGCTGCAGTGATATTGTTTCATGATCCTATGAGCGGTTTCAAGATACTATCGCTGCTACCAAGTGTCTGGGGCTTTGGATCATATATTTATGGATTCTCATATGCAAATAAATCATTCCAAGGACACGGTGAAGCCTCTCAATCAATTTAATGTGTTTCATAGGCATTGTTTCAAATATTTATAAGTTCAAATGGATTACCTTCACTTAGATTCCCAGAATCACCAGTGATGACAAATTAAAATGACGATGTCCCCATAATACGGTAGGAGTATTTAGCCCATAAAATCATCTTGCATGTGGGCTTTTTGAATATTCTTAAGCATGGGCGTTATTTTCAGAAAGTGATGAACTCTTATAAAGTTTTTCATCAACATTTTGGCAAAGAATCCAAGTGTTTTTGCATAAACTTGTCATATTTTTCCTTACCTGATGGTCTTTGAGAGCTTTGATACAAGTTTCGGCTCTATGCCCCTACAACAACATAATCCCACGTACCTTCAGTAATGATTTTTTTCTGCTTGCTCGACTTGATTAAAGCCAACTTATAATGAACCAATTCATTTTAGCCCATCTCTGTGCTTTGCAAGATAGTAGATACCAACCTTTGAATAAAGATGGAAGAGCCTTCTAATTACAAGTACCACAGGAGAATGTTGTTGGGAGGAATCATGGTCACATTAGCCGGTAGGCTCCAGCAAAAACTTCGAATCAGAATACTTTCATGTGTCAAACAGTATTGAAATCCGACATTCGACCCGATAGTAATAAAAGAAATGCATAACTACTAATTAAATCTGGAACTTTTAATAAGGCTATGGGACTTCGAGGACATCATGGTTGAAAATTTTTGGGACTTCTTCGCAGACAATTTCTTTATGAGTTTGAACAGATTGATATTAGCTAGATCCAATGTGTGTGCATCATAGGTGCAAAATAACATCGTAAGTTATTCGGTTTTCGCACCTGGAAAAGAAAGATCACTATAAGCCGATGCAAATACAGCACAAAATGGAGAATAACGGTAAGATAGAACCGCTACACAATGAGACAATTTCTTTTGGTTCTTTGATCCTCCAAGTCTGTTCAGTACCATCAACCGCTACAAGAGACGAGAAAATCTAATAGCATTTTTACACAAAAAGAGGATCTGATTCAGACCCACAAGTAGAACAAGCAAGTTTTCGCACAAAAGGGGAAGGCCACAATCCGATCTTAGCATTTGACATCCAGAGGTACAAAAGAAGTGCATCGATTATCAGTTGAAAGAACCAGCTAAGGCAATCAAAAAGGATGAATATTCCATTAACATGGATAGTTACATAGTTTATGCCAGCTTTTTGATGGGCTATTCAGGCACTTCAAACTTTCACATGCTAAGAATCAATATATGGACATGATTTGGCCAACTGAAGCAAAATTTGGCAGAAGTGCAGGAAGATCGACTTAGGCATCAATCGCTCTCCATCTGATTGTGTTCCTCCGTTTTAGGCTTGCTAACCCGCACTTTCACCTTTTCAGCTGTTAACAGAGATGCTGGAGCTTGTACCAAACTAATGTTCTGATCCAGTTCCTTTATTGCCTCCTTCATCTCCTTCACCTTCTTCCCCTTGCGTCTGTAAAAATGAAATGCAACAGTTGAAAACCATACTCGCACCAGCTCAACCCAAAAAGGAAATAGGTTATAGAATGAACAGAAGAAAGCACGAACCTGCTCTCCCAGAATTTAGCCTCTCTAGCTACACGAACTTCATCAATCTTCTTCATTGCCTTCAGAGTGTTCTCCACAACGTTCCTGTCATACCTTTCTGGCCTATTGCGTTTCCTTTCAAACTCAAAAGTTGAATCCTGTAAAAAAAGAAAGGCCAACAATAAACTTACTTGTTTCTGCATAATTTAGAAAGAAACTTAAATCAGAGAGATCTATCACCTGAGTCAAATCCTTGCCATGCAACTTTCGGTATGCCTTGGTCCATTTCACTTTGCGTGGATTTCTTTTCATTTTGAAGTTCTTATGACATTTTGATCTGCAGAATCTAAATATCTGCAGGAAAAACAATAGGTTATCATGTATTTTCCCTATGGCAAATATTCTTTTCAAGGAGAACATTAAAACTCCAAACATAATATCAATTAAAATAAGGGGATCTTAGAAAATGCAAGTACGTAGAAAACACACTGTAGACCTTCTGACACCATTACAGACCTTATAAGTAATATCACAGCAACAAACTTTAATCAGATTGAATTGATACTATAAAACTTTACCCACAAGCTCTTCACTTGTAAGGGATCACCCTTGAATAGCAGGTCCAAGTTCAAAAAAAAGGAAGGGGCTTGCGATATAGGTAGCAGAAAACTTTGTCGCAACTCAAGGGTGCTGTATTTCAAGCATAAATGCATCGGATTCTATCTGAACTCAAAAGTTAAGCATGTCTAGATAAGAACATTACTAGGATGGTGGCTCCTAGAAAGCCCCCGTGTTGCACCCTCTAGCCAACCCCACCTAGTGTTGGGAAAAGTCTTAGGTAAGTTAGGGCATAAAAAATTGTACCCACAACAAAATTTTGAATTGGAACTGTTTGATGGGCACAATTCCTTAGTAAAGTGGATAGACAAGAAGGGTTATGGCATGGAGAATGGTGAAAAAGGTTTCAAGAAAGAAGGAACATGGTGACAATGATGACGAAAGGCAGTTGCAGAAGAGGAAAGCAATGGAACAATGGAATATCCTGAAGAGAAAAGGCAAACACTTTCATGTCAGGGAAGAATTTTCCTAAAAATTGTTTATACTGGTGTTCAAGTTACAATTTCATGCCATTTCCTTGACATGGCAAAAATGAATAGGCCCCACAAGAAAAAGGAAATTCCATGTAGTAGCTTTTCTGTTGAACCAAACAACCTTCTTAGGATCCAGTTTTTATCGTGAAACTCTATGGAATTCTCACGATTTAGAAGCCTGGTACTCCGTGGGCTGGGACGTGTGTTTCAGCTTACACATATTTCGCTCAGTATTTGGGTTCCTCGTATACGTTGCAGGTCAAACTGGTACTGATAGTGCCGATTATGCACCAAAGTGCCCAACAAAAACAGGCCCTTAATGAGAGAGCAGGAACATAAAAAAGCATCTAGACACTGTAAATAAGATTATAAGAATGTAGAGTAGCGGCAATGTCTTTAGAGGAAGGGACAGTTGGAGCTGTTTCATGGATAACATAACCTGATAGAAGAGACTCAAAAGGCCTAAAGTTCATTCAAGCAGTTATAATATCTTTGCTTATGAGATTCTTTTTAAGCAACAAAAGAGAAAAAAATCAACAATGACTGAGTACTTCATCAACAGAATAGGTACTGCATGCAATAAACTGGTGCCTTTCCAATAACTACCTTAAAAATCACTTCTTAAAAAGTAAAATACCCTGCAAATAAAGGTTAAGAGTTGCCACACACTACATGAAAATGGGTAAAACAGTCCAATCATCAACTTGATCCAAAATTTTATAACGAGTTGATTTCATCTATAATTGAATGGATGACAAAGAAGAGAAAGAAAGATAAAGAGCATTCCAACCTTCGCATCATTCCGAACAAACTGAATTCCATGTCCTGGGTAAATAGTTGATGAACAGAACCAACACTTCTCTAACCTCATTGAAAGAGTGAATCACAAGACAATTGCTCCTCTACAAACATATGAAGTTGATCGACCAATTTGGAACACCCTATAGAAGAACAAAGCCAATAAATAGAAATAGTTATGTGGGGCACAACTTAGAGAAGAAAGTTGCTACTTTCTTGCAGATTATGCTCACAATGTAAAATACTGAGAATTTCAAGCTAACAGGCTTTACACAGAATGCAAAACTAACATCCACTTTCTTGGGAATTAAAGTTCTTAATGGGTAAGAATTAAGATCCACAATCAAGTATGAATCAATACAAGAACAGACAATTTCCCAGAGTTACAGAAAAGATCGCTCTGTAAAAAACCACCCACAGTCGCGGGTAGGACATGAAATAAATCTCAGTGAGTTCAGGTCATGTTCAAGATAATCAACATAACATCACGTGGTCATCAATGTGGTATTCATGTATGTCCTTTTGCCTTTGACCATTTGACCTTCATAGTATTATATGTGATAAGAAGATATTATAGAGCAGCAATTAGACCCGTTATGTTATATGGTTCAGGGAATTGGGCAGTTAATCATCATGTACAAAAGATGTTTGTGTCAAGATGCTGGGATTGGATGAGTGGCCAAACAAGGAAAGACTGTATAAGTAATGAAGTTATTAGAAATAAATTGGGAGTGATACCAATAAACGATAAAATGAGAAAAAGTCATTTAAGATGGTTTGATTCTTGAGCACATACAAAGACAACGAAATGAAGTTCCGGTAAAAAGCCACGGTGAAAATGTTAAAAGAAGAAGAGGAAGACCACAGAAGTGTTTGAAGGAAATAATAAAAAATTATCTTAGTTTATGTTGAGTTTAGCTGCATGGCACACCATCTAGCATGGGAAAAGGCTTAGTTGTTGTTGTTGTTGGAACAAAAATATCCAGAAACTGAATCATGAAAACCTGGCCAAGAAATAACAAAACTACAGTGTTCTTGCTCTCTTTTCTGTGACTACTATAATTTTCTCCAATTAAACAAAAATATCCATAAATAAGAAGAAAATATGGCCAATAAATAACAAAACTATACAGGTATAACCTATAAGATATTTGCAGCAACACAAAATTTCAACATTTAATGCATTCACAAATTATAAAGGCCTTTATCTTGCAAGCTCGTTTGGCGACAAAACTATTTGATCATAGAAGGAACCAACAAAGTTTTTATACTATCACTAATAATTTCATCGTGCACAGGAGATCTTCCACAGTTGAAGTTATGTATCAAATGCAGAGGCATCGTCCATACCATTGATACACCATAGAAAGACAAACGAAGACATCCAAATGAACCCAACAACCCATCAACCGAGTATATACTTCAAATGATTCAATTTCACGGGCTACCAATCACCCCCAACAAAACTCTCAAACAAAAGATCATGAAATTGTAAAGAATATGAAAATAAAAACGAAGGAAAATCCCTAGGATAAATTGTGAAACAAGAAATCACGAAAAACCTTAACAAATCTAAAGTAAACGAATGGAGGAATAAAAGGCTACCTCGTCGGAGACAGATCAGGGAGGAAGCCGAATACGACACGACACCGGCCGCGAGAGAGAGTGTGACTGCGAGGGGGGAGCATTCCGAGTTTCTATTAGGGTTTTCAATTTTTGGATTAGTTTGGATCAAATTTAATTGAAATCGGATCCAAACCATTAAAATATTAACAGCAAGAGGTTTAAAACTTCTCTATTTCACAAAACTCTAACATTATATTCACATTACGGTAAGACGGTTAACTTCAAAAACCTTTGTACCGCCTGCTCTTTTATTTTCAAAATTCATTTTAGGTGGCTCCTCATGATATTCGAAATTTCTCTTACCTGTCTAGTCTTTTTCAGAAATTCGGGAGCGGCCGTCGTCCCAACACGCCCTAACTTGGGTCTGCAGCGATGAACAAGATCAGTGTGCGACGCAAACACAGAGCTCGTGGAACCACGGCACTAATGGCTTACTTCCAGCCGTGATGCAAAGGTGGAACTCGCAGTGCTAAGGCACTCCAGCTTCCAGCCCACCGAGTTCCAAGACTGGAGTTCCACGGGTTTCACCTTGTCACAAACCGCAGTAACAAGTATCTCAACGAAGTTGAGTTTTCCTGTTTCGTTACCCCATTGAATCACTAAACTATCAGTTCCGGGTTCCCACTTTATCTATGAAACTATTCTTGTAACATGCACATTTCTCGCTGTCTTTGGGCAAGATTAACTTGTTTGCTTACTAAATTAATTCCAATAATACTAATTTTTAGTTACTCGCTTCTTTTCTGCAGCAAGTTTTGTTGTACGATGGGAAGGGCTACACGCCCTGGCCATCGAACTCATGACCTTCAACTTGTGAGTCAACCCCTAGCAGCATGATGTATATTTCTTCCTATGATAGAGTGGCAGTAGCTGATGGGAATGATTTTACTGAAGTCTATGGCACCAGTTTCAACTGCACTGATTCTGCCATATTTTTCTGATAAACCAGTGTTTCCTTGTGCTAATTTGTTTTGCCAAAACTCTATGTGCTTACACTGAGTGAAACCGGAACCTTTCGTTCCATGCCTTGATCGTGACATGATATATCTTTAAAACCTTGAAAATTCTTGTCATTGAAGTGCTTCTGCCTTTCAAATGTGACCTGCTACTGTTTAATGTGCAGTTTCTATCACTTGTTTACTCTCTCTCTCTCTGTGGAAATGACAACTATTAGTTTCTTCAGTAGCAAACATCCCAAGCAAAACATGGAGCTGTTGGTGTAAAACTGGTAATTGATCATTATCTGTAATGATGTGTTACATAAATGCAAAACTTATTTTGAGTACTGTCGGCGACGCATGCACTTCAAGAGTGAAACCTTGCCTCAGTCCTAGTATGGTACTTATCATAGATATCACTAGAGATGGCAAAAGTGCTTGAGAAGATGGAAATGATGATCATAAGCCACGCCAAAGTCTTGTCTATCCTTGTTGCAACGCCATGGGGATCTCTGCTTGAAAAGTTAAACAAAGAGAGAAGTAGTTAACAGAGAACAAGAGCAGTTGATTATTCAGATTCTAAGAGCTAGCTACCACACAGACACACGTTACAGTCACAAAGCTTAGATCAGCATGAATAACTAAGATATGAGCCCTAACCTGAGAGCAATGGCCGCAGGAAAAATGAAGCCGATGCACACAGAAGCAGTGGCCCCAGTGAACTGGAAGGCATCCCATATATTGGGGATGTAATTGGCACCAACGTAAATGATGGTCATCAAAAAAGAAGTGGGGAAGAACCTCAGTCCGTTCTTTTTTGAAGCCAAAAAGGGAGAAGAGGGTTTAGAGCAAGGACACAGGAGGCCATCTACAATTAGCCTCAGAGAGTAGAAGACAATGGGGAACACAAGAATGAGGTGAAGCGCGTAGCTAATGCGAGCTGTATCATCAAGAATTGATCCATATTTGACATGAAGATCGGTGTCGAAATTCGCTAAAACATCTTCTAGAGTTTGCTCTCCGAAGAGAAGAAAGCCAAAGAAGCTAGTGACCATGTACAAAATGCAACACAAGATCAAGGAGAAGTCCACTATCCTCTTCATCTGGCTACTGTCCTTGAGCTCCCTCTCAATGGGATGAACACTGTAATGGCAAATGTAGGCTGTTACCAGGACCGGCACCACAGTGAAGAGCTTTCCCAAGGAAGCCATGCTCACTGCCTTGGGGAACAATCTCGGCATGTCGACGGTTCCATCCATCAATTTTATGACTGCAACTCCTGTCATGATGGCCACAAAGATGACGGCCAATGCTACTGATAAAGCAGACGTATACCTCAATGAATCTGCAATTCACATCAAGGTCATCTTTCATCAATTGATGATAGTGGTTTCTTAATTTCAGAATTTGCTCAAGGTGCATTTGGGTTTCAAGTTTATGATCGGATCTGATTAAGGGGCTGTATTAAGATTCGAGTTAAAGTACTTGAGATTTTGTGTTGGAGCCCAATGCTACAATATGATCGTCATATTTTGTGGATCTTGCAACTACCAAAGAAAGATTCTTGAAAAACTCCACCAAGCTGAAACATTTTTCAAAGTGAAATCTACCTATAATCCCTTTCATTTTCTGTTCAATATTGGGAGAAGAAACCGCCATTGGGAGGTTCCTACTGCACCACCTTGAAGAAAACTTCCACTTTCATCGAGATTAGTGTCAGTCAAGGCTAAGACCTCTCACTAACCAGTTCAATACAACAAAATCGCAAAATCTACCAGTGTTGCTATATATGTATATATAAGAGAGAGCTGCTAGACTCTATCACCTTACTTCTTGATCTATGAATCACATCATTAATCTATCCATATGCATTAAATGGCATCAACATAAAATCAATCTTCATATTGATATGAGTGTGGATCGTCTAGTAGAACTTGATGTAGGAGAGTTGGTTGAGAGGTTGTTGAACAACTCTCAGTAGAGAGAGAGAGATTGGATCAGTAGAGAATGATTGGTTGTCACTGATATTTTTGTATCGGTAATTGTTTCCTAAGAGCATGAATGTAATAAGGTTGCTCATTATTTTTTAAATACTTTTACAATCTCAAAAATTAGACGCATGCCACCAAAAAGAAGAGATCAAGCTTGAGACATCAAGGGTAGAATCGACTTTTCATATATAGAGAGATGTGTAGCTTGATATATGTTAGCAACATTACATATTAGTTTGAATCTATCATATCCATACCAATCTCGATCTTCCAATTTCAAACATAAACAATTGATATTTAAATTTTAAAACAAAAAATATACTTATACTTTCAATTAAATAGTTGAGAATTTTTAATTATTCTAGCATCTATTGTTCAATAAAATAATTGATATTCTCTTTCTCTCTCCCTCCCTCTAGAGAGAGAGAGAGAGAGAGAGATTTGTTTATTATGTATGTCTGGGCAAGTATGTACGTATGAACTTTTTGGTGCATGAATTAAAATACCAGATCCATATGTGAGTGAGTTTAGTCTCATGTATTAGTGTGGTTTTGATCAACCTAAACTCAACTTGCTAAATCAAAAAGCAAAACATCATAATTACGGTGGCTCATGCTAGATGTGAAAGTTAACCAATTCGCTTTACGGAGACCAATGGAGCAAGGACGAAAAGGCAAGTCAAGAGAAGTGTCGTCGCTCGGCCGGTCCACCATTGCTGTCCAAACCAGCCTTGCAGGACTCCTGAATGTTGAACTCCCCCAGAAGCTGCTCCTGAAAAAACATCTCCTGCACCCAAATCAATTCTTTACGTCAAAATTAATGCCTCTAAAACCAAAATCAAGCACTAAATGGGGTTGGCTATACCGATTCTTAGCGTCTTGCTAATTAATTAATTAATTACAAATGTATTAGGTTGATTTTGAAAATTCCATATTAATAGCCATTTACCATGTAATGACTTGCCCGATCATCCATCGTCGCCATCAAATGGTTTTATATTTTCGAAAACCATGCATTCAAAATTCATGGGTTTCAAATTTATGATAGACTATGAAACTGGTGGAACTATAATTTTAATTCCAATCGTAATCAGGTCTCGGCATGCAGAATGACACTGCTTTCTATGCAACTAAGAAACCCATCAGCAGCCTTTTAGTTGACCTCATAATCAATCACCCCCGTCTCATAATCAATCACCCTCTAAGGTATTCGTTTTCAGTCGGAGTAAAACACTCCAAATACTGGTTTTTTCTGTTTAAAAGGACTTGAGAACTTGAGACCTTGTTTAAGGGGAGAAAGTGCCGAACCACTTGAAGTCTTGAACCAACCTACCGTCGGTTCTCATGGTTATCATATTGTTGCAATAGTTCATGAAACTGGTACTTTCTCACCAAAAAAAATCGCTTAGTGAAGCATTATGACTAATAAATAGGGTTTAAGAAAGGGAGACTTGATGTATAGGAAAATTTGTCCAAGCCAACAATGAAAAATTGATTTGAAAATTTGTAGAGATGTAATATGGGACTTGTTGGAGGTCTTCATCACCGTTGTTCGATTGATTATAGTAAAAGTGACGATAATTAAGCGAGATAATACCATCTGACGGCTCTCTTTATATATATATATGTGTGTGTGTGTGTGTGTGTGTGTGAAGAGGGACCTTGTTGCGGGTCAGGCCCATTTTGACATCTTGTTTAGATTTCTTATATTGTGAGCGAGTATCCAAATTTAGAGAGAGATTGTTGATGAAATGTCTCACCAATGATGATCATGTAGACGATGAGGACGCCGAGATTGTTCACCACGATACATATCTGTAGCAGAACCCTTGCCGACTGGCAGAGCGCACCACCCACGGCATCCGAATACGACGCCGCCGGCTTGCACTTCAGAAGCAGGTGGATGGAGCACCTTGTGAAGAGCGCAGCCAGCGCTATCATCACCTGCATCACAGTCGCGAGAAGAAATATGAGACGATGTACGTCGACCTTAATTGAAACAAACAACACGCAGATTAATGGGCTCAGGAAGATCACCAGCCCCGGCACAAGCCCCACCACCTTCATAATGGCCGGAAGCGCCATGATCCCCGCCCCAACGATCGTCGTCGACAGATTGAATACCGCTCCGACTGCCGATGCTCCCTCAAATCCATCATCTCTTTCTAATTCTCCGGCACTACCACCATCATTGACGTTCTTCACGAAACGAGGAAGGAGAGTATTAAGGAGCGAGTTGTGTTTCTCCTTCTCTTCATCTGCATATCTATCTTTCCTTGGTGCTGATCTGATAGTGGCTCGCCTCGTCGTCTTATCGTCTTCTTTGCTCATCTTTTGCCTCATGATCTTCGTCGTCGTTTGGTAATGATCGTCTTGTTTCCTCTCCTTTGCGTCTGATTTGTGGTTTGGTGCCGCAAACCGAGGCAAATGAGAAAGGAGTTGACTGCTTATTGAGTAGGGGAGCGCCGAAATAAGCTCTGAGACGTCAGAAATATGGGAAGCTAAAGCTGATAGGTTATTGGTACGAACGGCCATGGAGATGGGCCGGGCAGTAAATGGATAATCACAAGCCTCGAATAAAAACATGTGTATATATATACAGAGAGAGAGTGATCGGTCCCTTAAATCTTTTTTCAAACATTTACCGTTCAATGGTCGTGATCATGGTTTTATTTTCAAACGACAAGTATATAGTTCTACTTTTTTACTCGTATTTAATATAATGATATAATTTACTTTTTCATTTTAAATATTTAGTCGATGTGATTGAACGGGTGAAAATGTTTGAAGAAATTTAATGAATTGAGCATGTATCACTATTGATAAAGAGAGATAGGATCCTGCTCACCACTAGAGATGTCAAAATGGGCTGGGCTTGGCTGGGGGCTAGCCCGGCTGGTTCCTGGCCTGGAGGGTGGGCCAGAGAATTTAGACCCATATCTGACTTTGATGACCGGGCCGAGTTAGTCTTTAGGGCCATAGTCTCATTCGATATCATATGGAGTTTATAAGACTCGATTTAAATCTACTTGAAATCCAAATCCAACCACAACCTTTTAGGATTCGACAAGTCATATACACATACACTAATAAAAAAGTACATATATATATATATATGGGTTGGGCCATCATTTTAAAAGTCTGTCCAAAATGTGGTCGAGCCAGCTCTGGCCCGTATTGACATCTCTACCCATCACTCATGATTTTTGTCTATCGTACTTTTTAAAGACATGAGTGTAATAACATTATTTTTTATATTTTTTAAAAGCATTCAATTTTTTAATGCAATACTAATGCGAAGCAATAGGTGAATGTGAATGAACATATAAAAAATGGGCAAGATTCAATTTTCTTTATATATATATATATATGTGTGTGTGTGTGTGTGTGTGCGCGCGCGCGTGTGTAAGAGAGATATGGAGAGAATATTATGTAACTTGGTATGTATTCAAAAAGATCTCAATCGTCCATCGTCAATGATGAATAAATGAAATTTAGAAAAACATAAATTACATATGTACTTTTTACACATAAACTTTATTCACCATAAACAGTTTGTGCTTTTGAATTTAGATTTTAATATATGTGTGTGTAAGAGAGAGAGAGAGATTATTTATTCATCATAAATTATATGTGTGTAAGAGAGAGAGATTGAGATAATATTATATAACTTGGTATACATTCAAAAAGATCTCAATCATCCATCTTCAATAATAAATAAATGAAATTTGGGAAAACATAAATTACATATGTATTTTTTACACATAAACTTTATTCATCATAAACAATTTGTGTTTTTGAATTTAAATTTTAAATTTGTTTAGATATGTTGTGCTAAAATATAACAAGTTATATATATATATATATATATATATTGGTTAGGTGGTCAGGGTACCTTATCTCATACACTTATCAAAATCTGTGAAAGGTTTGGGGTTGCATGAATTGGGTAGATATTACCATCCCCAGATTTTGCATGTATCAGTTAATTTTAGCAGGGCAAAAACTTTACGTTGTTTACTCAAAAAGATTAAATTGATTTTATTTCAATCTCAAGCATTTTTTTTCTTCCCATGATGGTGAATAACTATTGATTGATTGGTTTTGAGCATGAGATGAGGTGACATAAAGAGAAAGAGAAATGAATAGGGTCTCCAAATTGAACGGATGATATTCTAAAGATATCATCTTAATGGTTTTCATGATCAAAAGACAATATTATTACATGAGTGTTCTCAAAAAGTATTGCTCGAACAATGATAAACATATCTAATTACTCGTGCAAAAGATGTAAAAGCATATATATATATATATATATGAGAAGATATTGAAATTTCAAAATTTCATTATTCTTTCTTTAAAATTCTAATTGTTTCAATTAATGTTATAGATAATTTGATTTTAATTCAAAATACTTCCATTTTAAGATTTTTATTTGGATTCGAGTTGGGGTATGAGGGCATCCCTATAGAGGTGGCCATACACAATATGGAGGTTTGAATATGGGGCCAGATATTTTAATAAAACGATTGAAAAATAGCTGTTAAATGACTTTTTGATTTACGAAATAATCAAAATGATGGGCGGTGATACAAAATATGAAGCTTAGAACTATAATATAATTAGAGCCTGTTGTGTACTCAAAAGATATAATTCTAACATGCAAAGAAAACTGACTATGATAAAATTATTAAGAGATTAGATCAGGGAAAACAAATTAAAAAGACATATAAGGTAACTTGGATGTTAAGAGAGAGAGAGAGAGAGAGGGGGGAGGAGAGAGAAAGATAGAGAGAAAAAGAAAACGTTTTATTAGAGCTTTTTGTCTTTGAAAAACGTTTTTTTGGAGCTTCCCGTTTTTGGGAGACGTTTTTCTAGAGTTTTCAGGTTTTGGAAAATGTCTTTAAAACTCGAAAAAAATTGAAGTCTAACAATCAAACTCTCTTTTAGCTTTTACTATATAGTTGAGGAATCAGTATTCCTCTTTTCTGACGAAGAGAGGGGTACAATTGCTGACGATGAGGCTTAAAAGCAAATGTATTTTATATATTTATCAATTTAATAAATATATTAGATATTAAATTCATTGTTGAAAAGTGTAAAGTATTTTATTTTTTATTATACATATATATAACAACTCCTAGTTTTCATCGATTCTTGTGTCATATTAATGGAGGGTTCAATTCCGTTGATATGAGAGGGCATTAACTCTCAGTTTTGTTATATATATATATATTGTTATTTTGATGTTTTCTAAGTTTTAGAAATTTATCTCGTTTGGGAACCATCCCGATTGAACTTTTCACTAAAATCCTACTTGATTGAGATATTTCACTGATAACAACCTGTTCTTCTTGTGAGTTTTCACTTTTAGCCCCACAATCAAGAATTACAGGTTCAGTTTTATCATACTTGCCAAAGTAAAAGATGTTAACTGGCATTCAAAACCAACGAGTAAAAGATGAGACGGCTGACACTGAGACCAGCAGGGACAGCCCGGAATTGGGTTGGATAAAAAACCAGATAAAACTGGAATTGGAGACCACTTGGTTCGGTTTCGATTCCATCTTTGATCGAATTGGAACAAGGTTGGAAACAAAAGAGGCGGTTTCAAACCATCAATTCTATGTTTTTCTAATTTCAAAATTTTTAATGTTTTTTTGGTTTCAAACCATGTTTTTTATTTTTAAATGTCAATCTTGTAATGATTCTTTCTAGTTCCAGGTGAGAAATCAAATTAGAACTATAACCAAAAATTTCAACCCAAAACCAAAACCGATTTAGTCTTGATTCGTTATGCTTCCTTGTTCCAAGAAAAGGCAAACCTACAGCAGTTTACCCGAAACCGAACATGTCTATAAACACATGGTTTGTTTTTTCTCGAAAAACTTATGTGGATTGCCCCGTCGAAATTTCACCTAATGAAAGATGGCTTGGTTTTGGTTTTCTTGCTTAGATTGTGAAGATGCATACAGTCAAAACCACCATTAAAGAAGCACACCACCATTAAAGTAGCACCGAGAGTGTTAGCTCAACAGTAGGGTGCTTTGGTATCATTGTTGCTGGTGGGGAGTTCGACTCGGTTTGTGTGTTAGGCTTCGGCCCCCTCTTGTAACAAAAAAAAATAGCACGACGTATATAAGAAATTTATGTAGAGATGGACCTACCATTGAGTAAAGCAAAATTTTAACAAATTTAGGTGGGCCAAAATATGACATATGAATTTGAATATGATCTGATGATATTCATGGATTTGAATATCCTAATGAAGTCCAAACACCAATCCAACGTCCATATGGGGTTCGATTTTTTGTGTAATCTCATTTACGTCGAATACTTCTTTTGAAAATTAAAAAAATTAACCGAACCCGACAACAGTGGTGGCCATTTTGGACACGGGCCAGTGGATTGAACAAGACATGAACTGCCTTTGGAACCGGCCAGAACCGGAACTGGAGGAACCAGGACTAGAACCAAAGAGAGGACACACCTTGGTCCAGCTCCAGTTCCACCTATCATAGAATTGAACTGGAACCAATACTGTAACCAGTGGTTCCAACCTGTATATTGGTTTCAATTCCCAAAACCCACCTATATTGTATGTGTTTTTAAAATGAAACCGGACCTGGAACTAGTGGAACTGATGCTGGAAAAGGACGGGAGTCATTTGGTTCTGGAAAAGATATTTGCATTCTTATATTGACACTGAGCAATTGGTTTAAGACTTTCTCGATGGGCTTTTCTATTTTAAACACAGATTTAATCTACATTATGTGGGGTCTTCGATTATAAATAATATTTTATGTGCATTGTTTGAAAATTTCCCATAAAAAATATAAGTCTTGGTGTTGAATTTAGTAAATAAATCCACCGACCTCGAACAGAGACCGATCATACACACATCAATATGCATACTCTAAGTCCTGTTGGAATAGATCGGGCCCTCCCTATTTTAAAAAAAGAAAAATGATCATACCTAAAAGCAAATCAAGTCATAATCATATCCTCTTTCTTATTGTATTTATATTCGGTTTCCACATAGAGCACCCAACTGTAGGACAACTCTGCACATTCGAGTCCATATCATTCTCCGTAGGTCATTATGTTCTAAAGAAGTTCAATACTATTATTCTGTTATATATATATATATATATATATATATATATATATATATATATATACATATATATATATATATACATATATATATATATATACATATATATATATATATATATATATATATATATCTATGTATGTATATGTATATATATCTATATATGTATATATATATATCTATATATGTATATATATATCTATATATGTATATATATATATATATCTATATATATATATGAGAACTAGGTATATGCTAGCACACTTAACAAATCTCAACCACTATATCACAATATATAGAATTTAAATTTAAAAAATAAAAAGTGTGTACTTGATTCACATGTATATTTTTTGTTTTTTATATTCAAATTTGAAAAGAAGGATCGTTGGGATTTATTTAGATATCTAGCACACTTATATCATACTCTCTCTCTCTTTCTATATATATATATATATATAGGAAAGTTGGATGGTGCGTGTCCTTAATGTCACTCATACTCATGCCTACTAATTACTTTTCGGTGGCATTAGTGTATTTTAAAATTTTTAAGGATTTTTAGAAAATAACGAAAAATAATGCTATTATACTTTTTTTTCTTGAAAAATAATCGTCGAACATTAGCACACATCATCAATAGTGGATTGGTCCAATCAGTATATATATTAGAGAGAGAATATGGTTTGATTGGCTTGCATTGGCTGAAGGACTCTATCACCAATATAAACGAGATGTAGAGCACATTAGAAATAACAAATGGCACATGATCTATCCGTGTCGATATAAACCCACTTCCCGTATTATTTCCAGTCATTCAAATTCCTATACCCGCACATAGAGCATAGCTCACCTGTGTGTAGGGGTCAACTCACAAATTGAAGGTCTGGAATTCAATATCCAGTGCGTGCATCTGGCTTCAGCCTTCCATTTGTACCAAAGACACTATATCCTCGTCATAATACATTACAGTTTCATATTATGTTGCAATCGTATTGTACCGCTTAACAGCTACGGTTTTTTTTACAATTCAGTTTTCCTCATGATATATCAAAAATAAAACTGTATCATATCATAATATATGGGATAGTATAAGTATGTTGCGCAATAAAAGATCAATATGTAATTCATAACATTTGTGTGAATGAATCAAGCCATCCGGTTTGGGTCATGCCAATTTGTTTCCAGTTTTACACGAGCAAATTTGAATTACAGGATTTCATGTCAATCATCTTAGGTTATGGCAACATGCTTTCAACCTATTTGAATAATTTGAACTTGTCACATTTATACATACCTAAATACATACATACGTACATATATATACATAAAACAGCTGGATCCAGTCCACCTCTAACATTCTACTCATGCCATTAAATTTTTTTCGATGACATAAATTAAAAAATAAGGATTTTTAAAAAGAAAGAAAGAAAATGTTATTACGTTAATATGCACAAAAAAACAATAGTTGCATGTGAGTGAATAGTGTTAGTGACGGGGCATGATCCAATCACACATACACACACTTTATATATATATGTGTGTGTGTGTGTGTGTTATATGTGTGTTTAAAAAGCAAAAGTGTTCTTGCAAAAAATATACATATACCTTTTACTTTATAGATTCAAATATCAACTATCAATCATCAAAGATTGATCGTTAAGATTTATTTAGATTTGTTAACACTTAAGTAAACTATAACATACTAGTGTATATAAGTATATATATAAAGAGAGATTGGTATATGCTAATTAAAATTTGAATTTATAAAGTAAAAAGTATGTGTACTTTTATGTATATTTTATTCACATGAATATTTTTGTTTTTTAAATTTGAAGTTACTAGTACCTAAATGTGGTACCATATATCAGTTTCTCTCTCTCTCTCTCTCTCTCTCTCTATATATATATATATATATATATATATATATATATATATATATATATATATATATATATATATATATATATATATGAGTGTGTAGTAAAAAGGATGAAGCATGACTCGGTTGCATATATAAATAAGTTGGCCTCCCCACTTGTGTCTGGAAGCTCACAAGGACCTCAACTGATCCCAACTTGAGCAAGGTCGGTCCACTATGGGGCCAATGCTAGTTTTCTCCATTCACCAGACTGGAACTCGAGACCTTGCTTAAGGGGAACAAGTGCTTGAACTCCTTTTACACGAGCAAAAACATTAATGGATAAGCATTCATATCCAAAGAGTCGATATTGAGGATTTGTCTATACATAAAAAAGAAGGTTCTCTTATTATTCTTCCAAAAAAGAAAATCTTCGAGAAGCATTTGCCGAACCAAGTTGAAAGGGATGATTCTTTCCACCTTAAATAAAATGTTAATTTATTTACCTAAAATCTTATCTTATAAAAGAAAGTTAAAAAGAAAATAACCCTTCATTTACCTTAAATGCCTAATGAAATTTGCTTGAGGATATAAGTTACCTAAATCTGTATGATTTTTTCTTTGGTTAGAAGAGGAGGCCAAGACTAATACCCACACCCACGCACCCTGTGAGAGTCAAACTCCTCATCACCACCATCAACACCACCACCAAGACGCGCTGCCGTTGAGTTAAGGCTCTGGATGCTAAAACTGTACAAGAGAAGGCTAAAGCCTAGCACTCTTTCGGAGTCGAACTCCCCACCAACAAACAACCGGGCGACAAAGTTGAAAGCATTAATTTGCAACAACAATTATGCCTTTTCCCATACTACATGGGTAAGCTAAGTAGATTCTTTGTTTTCACATAATCTTATCATGTATCATGCTAGCAATTAACTCAATATAAACTATACCATTCTTTATAGTTTCTTTCCAACACTTTTGTAGTTGTTCTCTTTCTCTTTTAATATTTTCACAATTTAATTTTTCATATCTTCTTATGAGAGCGTCCTTTGGTCATTTTTATATACGTTCAAACCATCTTAAACGATTTTCTCTCATTTTATGATCTATTGGTTCTACTCCTAATTGATTTCTAATAACCTCATTGTGTACATGGTTTTTTCTTGTGTGACCACTCATCCATGTCAACATCAATTGCCCAACACTCATAACCATAAAACAAAGAAGGTTTAATTGATTCTCTATAATATTTACTTTTTAACTTTAAGGTATCTTCTTATCATACAAAATATTTGATGCCCCTTTCTATTTAACCAACCAACATTAATTTTATTTGTAACATCTCAATCAATTTTTCATCACTTTGAAAAATTAACTTGAGGTATGTACTGTGTATCAATCTTAATACCCAAATATCAAACTTACATTCCATATATTTTGTCTTTATTATGCTAAATGAGAAGCCTTTACTTTTTAACATTTCTCTCCATAGTTTCAATTTCCTATTAGCCTTTTCCTTAGACTTATCAACTAACACAATATCATCTATAAATAACAAACACCAAGGTACTTCATCTTGAATATGTTTTGTTAACTCATCAATGACTAATATAAATAAATATGAACTTAAGGTTGATCCATAATGTAACCCAATATTAACTTCAAAAGAGTTTGTTATTCCTTCATGAGTCCTCAAACAAGTTTTTGCACCATCATATATATAGCTTATAAGATTTATGTATGTGAATGAGATACCTCTCTTTTCCAAGGTTCTCGAAAGAAATCTCTTAGCATTCTATCGTAAGCTTTTTCTATATCAATAAATATCATGTGAAGGTTCTTCTTTTTTTCACTAAAATATTTCATAAGATGTCTCAATAGGTGAATCGCTTTAATAGTAGATCTGTCGAGCATGAATCCGAATTGGTTCTCCATTATACTCGATACTTGTATTAACCTACATGCAATAATTCTTTCTCATAATTTTATAGTGTGACTCATTAAGTTGGTACCTCGATAATTCGAACAATTCTAAATGTCTCATTTGTTCTTATATATGGGTATAAGTGTACTCGCTCTCCATTCCTCGAGCATATTTTGGGTTCTCCATTATAATCTTTTGATCTTTATTTGATACATATAAGAAAAGTAAGATCCTTAGTTTTGCCTTAGCTATCATAAAATATATCTTTTACATTCTTTTGAGTTAAGTTTTTTTATATAAATCTTCCAAAATTTTGGCTTTTGCTTCACTAACGATTTTTTCGTCTTCTTTCTTTGCTTTCTTATAAGCCTCCCAAGTTACTAGTTTTTTTAGCATAATGTAATTTGTAATATATATTCTTTGCTTTGATTTTATCTTACACCACTTGACTCCACCACAAACCTTCTTTTTGTGCCAGTATTACTCACTTAGATTCGCCTAAAACATCTTTTGTCACTTTCCCAATATATATATATAACCCTATTCTTCCACTTATAAAGTTGTACTTATATAATTTTAAGAATCTCCTTAAAAAGTTTGTATTTAAATATATTTTCTTTCTCACATTTAAGGTTACTCTATCTGGTCCAAATAACTTTATGAACCCTTTTTTCCCACTTTTTTACAACAAATTCATTACTAAAGTCAATGTTGAGTTGCAATCTTTAACCACGACATATCTTTTTTCCTAAAAAAATTTGTATTTATTTAAAAGTATTAATATAAAAGACTAAATTTGGAGATATTGGTGGTGACGGAAGATACCACCCACCATAAAAAAAAAACAAAAAAGAAAGGCCGACATGGATTCCAATTGCCATTGTGTGTCCCATCAATAAACTCAAAATTCAAACACTTGGATTCATATTTTGCTATATACAAATCTTTCATGAAGGCTCCCATAATGAGAGATGAGTACACGATGCGCGAGCAATGCGGTGAAGACGAGTAGCTCTTTCCGTTGTTGACGGTTTCCCTGTCGTTCTTCGTGCTGGCAACTTGCTTTTGGTTTGCTTAGTTGTCCCCTGGTCAGATTACGACGACGGTTGTTTAAAAATAAGAGCATTAAAAAGAATACTGAGAGAGGAAAAGGTGGTCATTCTCGGATTTCTTCCTTCTCTCGAAAATAGTTTTGATCCCCTTTGTATTTGATGCCTCTTCCTCCATTGATAAAAACAGGATAGGCAACGGCCTATACGTCGTGTTCTTCGTAGTGGTTTGTCTCTGAACTCTCAGAGGAAATCTATTGTTTGTTTTCGTCTGGGGTGTCTAAAGTTGTCTTCCCCGTGCCTGCTTGCTTCTGAGGTTTTTCCTTTTTGTGGTGTTGTTAATTGTTTTCGAAGTGGTGTAGGTACGGATGTGTTTTGAGTGTTGTCCACTCTTTTAGCTTTGGCGTGATCTTGGCTTTGAGAGGAAAGGGAAAACAACAATCATTAGAGAATCTGTGTGCAAGGATCTTTCTTATCGTTAAAAAGAGAAGACTTCATCTCTCTCTCTCTCTCTCTCTCTCTCTCTCTCCTGCGAAGCTTTTTTGTTGGTTAATATGTTAGTTTTCATCCGAATCTTTCGTCGTCCGAAGATTTTGACTCGTGGTGATTGAGATTCTGACACAGAAGGAGGAAGAAGACAAGGGAGGGGGTCTTGCTTCTGTCTCTATTTTCGCGTTTGTGAACTTTGGTTGGCTGTATTCGAATTAAAAAATTTCTTGGTATCCTTTTTCTTCGTCACAATCTCGCTTGGATTGAGGTATCTGGCTGTTGGAGACTGTTCGGCGCACCAGGAGGAAGACGAAATTTTGTATTTGTTGGTTTTGTTTCAGTAGAAGATGGATAAGGAATTGAGTGGTCGCCCAGACGATGCGCATGTGCTGAGAGAAGCCCTTGACAATCAGGGCAAGCTTTTACAGCAGCTATGTGAAGAGTTAGATGAAGAGAGAGAAGCTTCATCCACAGCGGCGAGTGAAGCCATGTCCATGATTCTTCGTTTGCAGGCAGAGAAGGCCGCCGTTGCCATGGAAGCGCGGCAATACCGGAGGATGGCAGAGGAGAAGATGCAATATGCACAAGAATCATTGGCAGTTTTTGAGCAACTCATGTACAGAAGGGAACTAGAAATCAAAGCCCTTGAGTTTCAGGTTCAGGCTTTCAAGCACAAGCTGTTGAGCGTAGGTGCCGATGATTTTGACGTGGAAAAGTTGGAAGAGTTGAACGAGCAATCGTCGGGACACCGGAGACATAGAGGAAAGGTGTTGAGATCCGTGTGGCAGGAGGAAAAGGAGGAGGACGACGAGGAAGAGGACGATGAAGGACATGGCATAAAAATGACAAAGATGAAAAGGAATTTGTATCTGCCTGCCATGAAAACGAAATCTTCTAATTCTCCTTCCTCGTCCTATCCTCAGAGTGGAAAATCAAGTAAGAAAATGAAACCACCTCATCCTTGGAGTACCATTAAACACTTGGCCATTAAAGAGGAGGGAGATGATGAAATCGTGGAAGTTCGATGCGAAGATGCGGTAGAGGAAGATCACAAGATACGTAAGGATAGAGCAATTCATGAGAGGTGTAGGCTGAATTCCGAGACTAACACTCTGAGTTTTAATTCATTATCAAGGTTTTCCTCCTTCCATTCTGCTATTTGTAATGACGAGGACATCGAGTGCGGGAACCATCCGGAGCTAGTCAGGAGTGGCTGTTCATTCACATCTTGTCAATCCGAGGATGGTCTGTACTTGTCCGAATGCGACCCGAATTTCTGCTTCCCAGGTTCGGAAAATGAGACTGTTAAGAATAACAATAGTGGTGTTTATGATGTTCACGAAGTGCTGAAGTATCCAGAAGGAGACAGTGAAAACTGTGAAAAACTGCCTGACAAGAAAATGGATGAGGAAAACAGGCTTCAGAAGCCAAATATACCACAGCAGCATAAGTCCAAGGGGCATTTGATTCATGAAGAGAAAGTAAGCATGTCATCTGTTAGTGAGCTCCACAGCGCACAAACTCAACTGAATATGCGGATGAAACAATTGGAAGATGAAAGAGAGCGCATGAAACAAGAAGATGCACAGAGGACCTTGGAGGAATTCAAATTACTGAAGGACATATGTGAGCGGCTTGATACAATACAAACTCAGATGAAAAATCACAGATGTGAGAAACAAAATTCTCGGACCGATAGTTCCTGTATAGTGTCTATGATGGAGGTGTGCAAATTCTTATCTCTACCTCTGCTTTTCACATATGATTTCTGCATTATATTGGATTTAATTGTAGCATCTCAAATTTTACCACATATTGCTTACTCCCTTCTTACTTAATATCATGCTTAACTTTGAACAGGCGATATTGCACTGCTCCTTATAGTTTTATTGAAGCTGACGTTCGTCGGAAAGACCATTCTCCTAGATATTGAAGGGTATGTAGGTCCGTCATAACCTGTCGTTACGAGATATATGCCAATCTGTACTGAGTTCAAGCATGCTTTGGAAATTAACCTTCACCAAACTCTCTTCGAAACTTGATGGATAATAACTGGTAGCATATTATGGAGCTGTGGAACAGCTATAACTCCACCCATCAATCAATGCTTAAGAGTTTCAGTTTGCCATACGGTGTAAATATTTTGTATACAACTTTGTCAATGTCATTTTCTTGTAAAGCTTTTACAAGCAAGTTTCAATAGCTTGTTTATATGTTGAATGTGATGGTTTGTGAGGAGGGGATGCCCAACCATCTGTATCTTGAACCTGGTGGTGTGAGAGGTGGGAACCCAGCCATCTGCTTGATAATTTCAAGATGTGCCTTCATAAACCACTAATAACGTTTGAGTGTTCATCAAGTTCAATATGTGCCTTTTTATAGTGTGTGCTGGCTCTTCCTGAAAGAGATGCTGAAATGTCCTTCCATCTTGTAGGCATGACTGCATATTGTTCGAGTCGATGCTTGATTCGCAATATCAGAATGTATCTTCTTCCAAGAGTAGAAGTCAAGAAAAATGAGATAATATAGTTTGCAATTGATGCCTTGCAGTCACATGAACAATTTGCAAGAAATCGATGATGCAGGTTTTGACATATGATATCACTAAACCGAGTTTGGAGATATCAATAAAAGAAAGGCAACTTTTTCTGCAGCAATTTGTCTTCTCCAGTATGTTTAGTTCCATATTTTGGTCTGTACGTGCACATAATGTGGAGTTCCTCTAAAGACAAATCATGAACTTGTTGACTATTATCTGTTGTCTAGGAATCATTGAGAGTTAAGACATGAAGTTTTTGCAGCAGCACTTTGGTTGATAAATTTTTCACTACATTGCCGCCCGAATGTAGTGAAAAATTTTCAGAGAGGGTCTCCGCATTTTGATTATGGACGGATGTGGGGGGTAAGGAAGCTAGTCCTAGATAATAAGATTCGTATTGTTTCTTGGAATATCGGAACATTATCGGGTAAGCTAATGGAGGTGGTAGATACTATGATTCGGAGAAAGATTCATATTCTATGTTTACAAGAGACAAAATGGGTTGGAGAAAAAGCAAAGGAGATAGAGGATACAGGTTTTAAATTATGGTACTCAGGTAAAGAAAAGGCCCAAAACGGAGTTGGTATTATCATAAATAAAGATTTAAAGGAGAGTGTAGTAGACATACAACGATATGGTGACCGAATCATGACATTGAAATTAGTGTTAGGAGTAGAGGTTTTGAATATAGTTTGTGCTTACGCACCCCAAGTAGGACTAGAAGATAGTATAAAGACAGTTTTTTGGGAAGAGTTAGATAAGGTGTTTCAAAAGATTCCACAAAGGGAGATGATTTGTTTAGGAGGAGATTTAAATGGACATGTCGGTAAAGAGGCATTAGGATATCAAGGGATTCATGAAAACTTTGGTTATGAGGATATAAACGAGGAATGTAGGGAGATTTTAAATTTTGCTATTTCATTTGATCTCTTTATAGTTAATACAATCTTCAAAAAACGAGATGAACATTTAATTACTTATAAGAGTGGCTTATCGCAAACACAAATTGATTACTTTATTTGTAGAAAAAAAGATAGAGCGTGTTGTAAAGATTGTAAGGTAATTCCAGGAGAAAACTTAACCACCCAACATCGACTTTTAGTTATGGATTTACAAATAAAAAAATGGACAAAGAAGAAAAGAGTGCATCGAGCTATTCGGACTAAATGGTGGAACCTCAAAAGCGAGAAAGAAGATATATTTATACAGAAAGTCCTTAAGGAGATGTTTGGAATTATGTTGGTACACCCTCTGATATGTGGAACAATATGGCTATACATATTAGGAAAGTGGCGAAAGATGTGTTAGGGGTATCTAAGGGAGGTGTACCGGCACAAAAAGAAGCTTGGTGGTGGAGTGAAGTAGTACAAAATAAAATCAAGGCAAAGAGGGCATGTTACAAATTACATTATGCTAAGAAAACTAGTGAAACTTTAGAAGCTTATAAGAAAGCAAAGAAGGGAGCAAAAAAGGCCGTTAGTGAAGCAAAAGCTAAGATTTGGGATGACTTATATAAAAAACTCAACTCAAAAGAGGGTGAAAGAGATATTTTTAGGATAGCTAGGGCTAGAGATAAGAAAACTAAAGATCTTAATTATGTTAGATGCATAAAAGACGAGGATGAAAAAATTCTAGTGGCAAATGATGATATAAGAAATAGATGGAAAAACTATTTTTATAATCTTTTTAATGAAAATAAAGATGTTAGTATTAGTTTAGGAGATTTAGCCAAGTCAGAAAAGTATATAAACCACAATTTCTACCGACGTATTCAAAAGAATGAAGTCAAAGAGGCTCTTAAACATATGAAGAGTGGTAAATCGGTAGGACCAGATAATATTCCTATAGAAGTTTGGAAAATACTAGGAGAAATAGGAATCACTTGGCTCACAAGACTATTTAATGAAATATGGAAAAACCAAAAGATGCCCGAGGAATGGAGAGCAACTATCAAGAATCACTTATACCCGTATATAAGAACAAGGGAGACATTCAAAATTGTGCGAATTATCGAAGTATCAAGTTAATGAGTCATACTATGAAATTATGGGAAAGAATTATCGAACGTAGGTTAAGACAAGTATCAAGTACAACAGAGAACCAATTTGGATTTATGCCAGGTAGATCTACTATTGAAGCGATTCACCTTTTGAGACGTCTTATGGAACATTTTAGAGCAAAAAAGAAAGACCTTCACATGATATTTATTGATCTAGAAAAAACTTATGATAGGGTACCGAGGGAGGTTCTTTAGAGAACTTTGGAAAAAAGAGGTATCCCATTGACATATATTAACCTTATAAGAGACATGTATGATGGTGCAAAAACATGTGTGAGGACTCATGAAGGAACGATAGACTTCTTTGAAGTTAATATTGGGTTACATCAAGGATCAACTTTAAGTCCATACTTATTTATAACGGTGATGGATGAGTTAACAAAACATATTCAAGATGAAGTACCTTGGTGTATGTTATTTGCAGATGACATTGTATTAGTGGAGGAGTCTAAGGAAAAAGTTAATAGAAAATTGGAACTATGGAGAGAAACATTAGAAAACAAAGGCCTCCGACTTAGTAGAACAAAGACAGAATATATGGAATGTAAGTTTGATCATTTGGCTACTTCAGAGGACATAGAAATTAAAATTGGCACGCATTGCATTCCCCAAAAGGAAACTTTTAAATACCTAGGGTCAATTTTTCAAAGTGATGGAAGAATTGATGGAGATGTTACACATAGAATTAATGCTGGTTGGTTAAAATGGAGAGGAGCATCAGGTATTCTTTGTGATAAGAAGATACCATTAAAATTAAAAGGTAAATATTATAGAGCAGCAGTTAGGCCTGCCATGTTTTATGGTTCTGAGTGTTGGGCAGTTAATCATCAACATGTACAAAAGATGTCTGTGACAGAAATGAAGATGTTGAGATGGATGAGTGGTCATACAAGAAAAGACCGTATACATAATGAGGTTATTAGAAACAAATTAGGAGTGGCACCAATAGAGGATAAAATGAGAGAACATCGTTTAAGATGGTTTGGACATATAGAAAGAAGATCAAAAGAAGAACCTGTAAGAAGGTTAGAAAAACTAAATTTGGAAAGTATTAAAAGGGGTAGAGGACGACCACAAAAGTATTGGAAAGAAACAATAAAGAATGATCTAGCTTATTGTGAGTTAACTGCTAACATGGCACACGATAGAGATATGTGGAAACAAAGAATCCATGTAGCCGACCCCGTCTAGTATGGGAAAAGGCTTAGTTGTTGTTGTTGTTGTTGTTGTTGTTGTACTTTGGTTGATAAAAGTGTGCTCACGAGGCAACCATATGCCTTCATCTTGTTTGCCTTTTCTAGCAATATGTTCTTTCAGAAGATTGAATGCTTTATTTCGTTATTTGGCAGAAAAGTAAATAGATTTGGAATGATTAGGAACTTGATGAATGACACCATGAAGCTGTTCGCGTCTCTATTTTCCTTTCTGTATTGGGTCCCAGCTTCAAGCAATTTCCTGCTTAGAAATTGATGTGATACTGATAGCCGAAGAACAACAACAGAGAGGCTCTTTGTTTAAGTTGATACACTGTGACCGTCTAAGTCATTGATTGCTTCAAGTCTTGACTCCAACTCGAGTCTGCAGAGTCTTTTCTTGTCATGCTGTGATTCTTCATAGTCTTGCCAATCAACAACAGATTATTTGTTGATTCCTAATGCACTGCTGAATGCCTATTAGTTTTCAGGTGAGAATTGTTTTAAAAATATATGCTGTAAGTGTGCTTTCTTTGTCACTGTCTGGGATTGATTTTGCAATTCATACAATACCGTTGATCTTTTTCTTTTAAGCAAAACAGTTATCTTTTCCCTTTTGTGGGGGAGAGAGGGCGAAGCCAGGTATGCACACCCCACGTATTGAATTCACGACCTTCATCTTGTGAGTTGAGTCCCCAACACACGTGCTAACGCTTTGAGTGCAGTTTACTTGTAGTTTTGACGAAACACTCTTGTAAGAAATTAATTACTTATGCGATCTTTTGGAAACTATCTACGGTTACATATCACAATAAATTAAAATTTTCCTTCTCATCTTTGTTCTGTTTTTTAATAGATAATAAAAAAATCATTTAAGGTGGTTTAGATACATACAAAAACGAACGTACGAAACTAGGGGTAAAAATAAGAATAAGAAGACTGAATTTTTTTTGAATTTATGTTGAGTTAACTGTTAGCATGGGCGAACTCTACGAAAACAAAGAACCATGTAGCCAACCCTTGGGAAAAGATTTAGTTGTTGTATTCTTGTTATGATTTTGACAGTCGTAGCTTCCGTCAACACTTCGATACTCTCAGATGCTATACGTTCATTCCAGTCTTTTCATACACAAATCCTTTTTCTTTGTCTCTCTTTCAAATACGTTAGCTCCTTTAGAAATTATTTGTACTCTTCTTTTTTTTTTGTAACAAAGGACTGCCAAAGCTTACCACCCACATGCACCATCCCGGCAATCGAGCTCCCCACCAGCAGCAAGAACATTAAAGTGCCCTACCAGTTGAGATAATGCTCTGGATGCTACCCCTTGTTTTAGTCTCGCTTAGAATGTATAACAACAAACAATAATTTGGAACATTTTTTCCATACATTTAGAGAATTTCTTGAGCTTTTTATTCAACGCACTTTCAATTTATTCAACCACCTTGCTTGCGGGTTGATGTAGCGATTGTTCTCCCCCACAAGAGTTTTCTCTCCATCAAAGTTTTTAAACGAGCACTGAGGAATTTTTTTTGGGATGAGACACTTGTATTTTGGGTGAGGTGTATTTGTATTTCATGTTAACCGACTTAAAGAGTTTTTCAAATTTTAAGTGAGGTGCATGTAATCCACCACCTTGCTTGTGGATTCGTGCGCTGATTGTTCTCCCCTTCAAGAGTCTCCTCTTCATCAAAGCTTTTAAATGATCTTACATTGCAACAACAGACGGAGAATTTTTTTGGGGTGAGTTATTTGTATTTTGGGTAAGGTGCATCTATATGTTATTTATACAAATCACTTGTATTTTCTTATATACATTAACAAACTTTAAAAAAATTAGATTTCGAGTGAGGTGCATGTCTCTCCTGGCCTTAAAGTGAGTCCGCCACTAAGGTGAGCTATTGCTCGTTGTGTCCAGGAAACATTGTTTTGATTCGATAATGTGATAGTTTCATTCTACAATTATTCAGGAGTGACAATTGCAGAGATGAAACAGAAACTTTTTGTTCATGTCCACATAAAGTGACGGAAAATTTTGGGTTGTGTTCGGGTTGACCTGTTTTTTACATAACATCAAATAAGATGACACAAACACGACCCAAATTACAAAGCCACCGGCCACTTGAGACACCTGACAAGGACACAACAGTGACACGCATTCATGGGCACAAGAAGAAATCATAAAATTTGACCATGGCACCTATTCTCGTGTTTATGGATTCAAAGGATCAGTTGGGGCGATCGATGTTCAGCTTGATTTGTTTTTTACATGAACACGAAATGACACGCCACAAACATGTTCGGAACACGAGATTTTCACCACTACAACCATTCACTTGCTGGCAAGCACCACATATGATAGGAAAAAGAAAAATATCAGTTAGATGATCACCATCATCATATAAAAGCACTCCGGAAGAGCAACTTGACAAAGGTCAGGGGGAGCTCCCAGGATGCAAACGGGTTGGATATGGATCTGGTCAAACTCGATAGTGGGTCAATATCTAGATCTGGCTAATGCAATTGCAGATCCGTGCATATGTTCGTTATAAAAGGCTCAAACTCAATGCCATGGGCATAAAATATTTGAAATTAGGCATGGCCAGCACTGGATAAACTGGAAGTGGTGGTTCCGGTTTTCTTGGAACCAACAAACAAATCCGAACCAGGACCATGCTGGTTCCGGTTTGATCCTAAACTGCTCAGAATCAAGAAAAATAGTTTAAACTTTAAAAATTATAGAACTGGAGGTTTAGAACCGCCGGTTCCAATTCCATAAAAAGTGGAACTAACTCGGGGGGTCCTCAGACTCGGTTCCTGATTCAATTTCACTGGTTTCTATTCTTGACCTGTTTCGGTTCCAGGTGAAATCGCTGAGCCAGTTCCAAACCGGCCATGTATATTCGATCTAAAGCATCCGCCAATCAGTTCAAAAGTCAACTAGAATATCGAATGGATTAGCTAAAGCAGATGGATATGGGCCGGACCCGATTCCAAATTAAGGATCCATGTTGACAAATAAAATTACCAGTTGGAGCCTGTTCCAACTCATATACGTGCTAGGCAGTAACTTGCTTTCCAAGTATTGCTCCCACAAAGAAAAGATTCCAAAAAATAGAACAAATTTGGAGTGATTTTTTTTTTTCCTTTTTTTTTATTGGCCACTCCCAAGAAACCACATCTTAAGGGTTGGTTTTCAAGTAATCTTGTTCTAAGTAATTGGAGTATGGGTCCGGATCCTGATTATATCGAACTTGACTAGAACAACGAGGGTTGGTTTTCAAGCTCCAAGTTTGTTGCTAAGAAAAAACAAGACTGAGTTTCAGTCAAACACTCTATTCAAACCAATCTCAATTGCTCAATTGACAAGCATATGGGAACAATCAAATATTTAGTTTATATTGAGTTAACGGCTAGCATAACACGTAATAATGCTATGTGAAAACAAAGAATCCATGTAGCCGATTCCATCAAAAGGCTTAGTTGTTGTTTTTTATTTTTTACTCTCTATCATTCGTCCCTTCAATTGAATAATTGAGATTGATTTTATTAAAGTTTGAATCTTACCCACGGCTGATGTTGTTCACTCATGCTTTTGGGTAGCATAAATATACTAACAATGTCTTTCATATTCTTTTAAAACGCTTTAAAAATTATAAATTACATTCATGCCATCCAAAAACAACCAGTCCAACGTCAACATAATTTGATTTTCTTATATATATTATATTATATTAGATGGCTTGGTTGGGTTCCAACACTCAAACTGCGAACCGAACCTTAGTGTCTTCTTTCCCTTTAGAACAAAACCAAACCTAACCAGAACTATTGAAACCAAACCAAACCGTATCGGTTCCTTGAACACCCTTACATTAAACCTCATATTTGAGTTATCCAACTTCAAAAGCAACCCGACCCGTTGCTTGGTGACCTCTCACTGGCCCACCTCATTGGTAGAAACCAGAAAAGAAAATGCAATTGGCCTTCACATGCTTTTCCCCGAGCTGCAAATTCAAAAGGAATTTTCAAAATGACACAGTAGAACTCTCTCTCTCTCTCTCTCTCTCTCTCTCTCTCTCTCTCTCTCGTGTTCGGCGACCCTATCACCGCATTATTACGACTCCCGACCGCCTGACATTCAAACAATTAGGAAAGATTCAAAGTGGTTTCTTCGTGTTCTCTCTTTTCTGATTGAAGTAGGAGAGTTGGTTGTTACTTCTCAGTCACCCACTTCTCCTTCTCTTTGGGTTTCACTGTGATTGAGAGTGGGAGAGATTTTGGGCATCATTGCTAGTGGCAGTTTTTAAATCCGTATTTCGCCATCCATCGATTTCTTAACTACCATCGTTTCCTCTTCCTTTCCCAGACTCGAAACCCCCTATTTTTTCGTAGATTCTGGTGCCGTTTTGAATAAAGAGAATTGTGGAGAGGGAGGAATCTGAAGTGAAGTCTATATTCTCTCGTGCATAGTTCTTAGTTTTCGTGAAGGAAGAGATTCATGGCAGAAGGAACGAAGACGGGGGTTGATCAATTGGCCGCGTCGTCACCGTACTCCTTAGGGCAAGCCGTTATACCGATTGTGAACAAGCTTCAAGATATCTTTTCTCAGCTAGGAAGCTCCTCCACAATCGATCTCCCTCAGGTGGCCGTCGTCGGGAGCCAGAGCAGCGGAAAATCGAGCGTTCTCGAGGCGCTCGTTGGCCGGGATTTCCTTCCTAGGGGTGCCGATATCTGCACTCGTCGTCCGCTCGTTCTGCAACTCGTTCATTTGCCTCGACGGCCGGGTGCTGAAGTATCTGAGTGGGGAGAGTTCTTGCACATCCCCGGGAAACGATTCACCGATTTCTCCTCCATCCGCCGTGAAATTCAGGTGGGCTTTCAATCACTCTTCACTCGAATCTGCGAAAAACGGCGGGTTTTCGAATTGGGTAGTTCGATGTCCTTATGTTTCTATTTAGTGTTTATTATGTTCATGAGAAATGATTTCCAAGAAAACTTATTAGTTTCTTGGTGGGTGCGGGTAATTTTTTCCAACCGTGTGCCTTGTTGGTGTAGGCCGAGACTGAGAAAGAGGCAGGGATTAACAAGGGCGTCTCAGACAAGCAGATTCGTCTAAAAGTTTTCTCTCCCAATATATTGAATATTACACTTGTTGATCTTCCTGGAATAACAAAAGTTCCCGTCGGAGACCAGCCAAATGATATTGAGGCGAGGATTCGGACTATGATTCTTTCATATATTAAGCATGAGACCTGCATAATATTAGCTGTTACTCCGGCTAATTCAGACTTGGCGAATTCTGATGCACTTCAAATGGCGAGAATCGCGGATCCTGATGGTAGGTAGTATACAGCTATACGCTTCTCTTGTTTCACTTGCTTCCGTTGCTCGCGTTAGTGCATTGTGTTACAACACATATTAGCTTGTTATGAGTTCTGACAGAAAGTTATTATTGTCTACAGGTTCTCGTACTATTGGTGTTATCACAAAGGTTCGGATTTTTTTGAATAGGGAGGGGGGGATCTTGAATTACGGAAATTTCTTGCACTGCTTTTTACTATAATTTTCAGTACAAGAATATCCTTGTAATGTTAACAAGGTCTTGTGTTTGGTTTTCAGCTGGACATCATGGACAGAGGTACTGATGCGTGCAACTTTTTGTTGGGAAATGTGATTCCTCTTCGCCTTGGTTACATCGGTGTTGTTAATCGAAGCCAGGAGGTAACATGGCTAGCTGATTCCTTTACTTGACAAAGTGAACATTTTTACGCAATTGCATGTTGGTGTCCAGCGTGATAGCGTCCTTTAGACCTCACTACTTGCTTTAACATAATTTATTTGCTGAAAACTCACACTCATAGAGGGTGTCTTGCCTTGCCATGAATTTCTCTGCCATTGAGTTTATTCTGCCAAGGCCGCCTGACAGTGTAGAGAGAAACATAACGTTTTAGGGGTATCTATTGTTGTTTGGCTATAGAATCAAGCAAGTGTATCCTATCCTGAGCTGTCGGTGAAATTTATTGTTTGACTATATAATCAACTAAGTCTATCCTATTCTAAGATGATGGTAAAATTTTCAGCAAGATATGCTAAGTTGGGTCCCTGTTCCAGGTTTTGCTAGTACGATGTCTTGGAGAAACTGATAGTTTTCCCTTTGCATTTTAAGGACTAGAGTAGTGGGTTGCTTCTGTCGCTGTTTTTGGTAACATGAAATTCTTGATTCACGGTTCAATTTCTATTGTCTGATGGGTCAGCGTTGATAAGTTGATGTTTGGGTTTGATTCGTTTGAGATTTACGCTACATTACTATATGCTGTTCGTTTCCTTCACTGCAATAGTTTCGCTTACAGATTCTCTGGTTTTCTTCTTTTGGATTTTACTATACACTGCACTTGAGCTTCATTAGACATTGAAAAAAGATGAGCGATCCCTTCCCCCATTTGCTTTCAAAAGATAAAGATTAATTCCAGGAACTCTTGCAGTGTAGTGCCCATAAATTGTTTTTTGGTTCTATTCGTTTCTGTTGAAGAATTGCTGTTTGATTCAATACACTGTGATATCTTTTCTTGATAGGACATTACCCACAATAGGACCATCGCTGAAGCACTTGCTTTTGAGGAGAATTTCTTCCGCAGTCGTCCGGTACCATTTTGTGGCTGTTATGATAGTTGTGACTTCTTGTTAATGCAATTTCCAGATTTATGTGGTGTACTTAGTTGATTAATCACTTTTAACAGGTGTATCACAGTTTATCTGATCGCTGTGGCTTTCCTCAACTGGCAAAGAGGTTAAATCAGGTATAGATACTCCATATTTCTGCATCTGCGATTTAACTGAATACATGGCTTTTACATCAAGTCTATCTTTCTGTTTTTACATGTGGTTCACGGTTCACTGTAGAAGTAACATATTTTATTTCGACCCATGCTTTGCTTTATCTGTCCTGAATGTTTGGCTGGGTTATTGCACGCTTACCGACTAGTTCTTTAGAAGTTGGTCTATCCTTATTTGCAACTTTGTGGCTACGTCTGCTTTCCCTGAAAATTTGGTTTATGGTGTTGCTGAAATCCTGTTACAATCCACCTCTCCTTTTTATTCAAACATGATAAACTGAATCCTTTTTGTGCCTCGTCAGTGATTTGTCTTTTTTTCTTTATGTGAATTGGTGTTGGAATCCAACTCACGTTAAGCACACGTTCAATGCATTAACCTTGCAAGAATGAAAAGTGTTCACCAGAATTCACATGTTATCGTATCTGCTGTGGCATCCATGTGAAAAAGGGTTCTAATTCCGTTGAACCTTTCTTCTCTTTGGGAGGAAGGTTGTCTCAGAGAATAATGTTAGTTGCGACATGCATAACAACATAAGCATCTGTTGAACCAGGTCCTTTCCTTCAGTTTTAAACTTAAACCTTGTATGGTTTATTCTTTTATAAGGAGTCCAGAGTTCTTTCAAAATTTGCCATGAAGAATTCCTTCTTGGTGACTTTCAATTGGTTTTCTCTATTATATTGGGAGAACATGTTTCCAATGAAGAAAGCACTGCATGATTTTTGCCTATCAAGCACGTTTGGATGAAGCATTTGCCAAATCTTTATGCGAGCAAAGCTCATGCACCACACAATGTTGCTGTGGGGATAGATAAGAAGTTGTAAAGATTTGCTTGCTATGTCTCTGGTACTGCTATTGGGGGATGACCTTGAAGAGATTGGTTGTCTATGACACATCATGATCGTGTTCTATGATTGTGGAAGTGTAGAGTCCTTAGTCTCTGCTATTAAAGCAAAGTGAAATTAAGGATTGGTAATCCTCAACAAAGTAACAAAGAAGACTAACATATTGAGCTTCATGTTGCTCGAAATGCTCACTGAGAAGAGTCATACGAAGAATGGAAGAGGTTCACAATGATATCAATATGTCTGTGAATTGGGGGCCATTTAGTGTGAGTTTTCTGACTCTACATTGCATAGTTGAGTTGCTACATTTTGTTTGCTGAAATCTAGAAGTCTTGAAAAGGGAACTATGTGAAGGAACAGATGATCAAATCTATGTAAGGGAATGTCTTAACGAGTTGCTAATTTAATATGGCATTTTTATTCTTTCAATTATCCTTTCTGTTTCAACCAGTTGTTTGGATATGATATTAGGTCTTCGAGTCATCAATTGAGATATCCGTTAAAGTGCTGATGAAGCATTTAATTGTTGATTTGAATGTCCAGATACTGGTGCATCATATTAGAGCGGTTCTTCCAGGGTTGAAAGCTCGGTTGAATGCCCAAATGGTTGCTGTTGTAAAAGAACTAAGCACTTATGGGGAAATAACAGAGAGTAAAGTATGCAATACACATCTAATATATTTTACTTTTTACTTATGTGAGAACTGCTAGCCTTAGGAATTCAAAATGAAGAGGTGTTTTTCTCGAGTTGTCATTATCAAATGCAGCTTGCGTTTATGTTTTTAACTAAATTTATGTCTGGATAGAGATTTTTTGCTTTGACACTGTTAAAATTTTCTCGTCTTGATAGGCTGGTCAAGGAGCTCTTTTGCTGAACATTCTTACAAAGTACACTGACGGTAAAATTGATATCTGAAGTTTCTTCAATCTTTTCTTCCTTTATATTCATCATACCTTATATCTTTGGTATCCTAATCTTGTATAACACATGGATACACACTCGTTCAAGAACATTTTTGTAGTGTCCTCATCATGCTACACATGTAGATTCTTTTTTGTTGAATCTTTATGCTAGCTTGCGGATTGTCTTACTTGAGTGGAGATTCTACAAGTACTCTAGCACTATATTCTCACTTGTGATACTAGAAGGCTTTTATATTGATATTTTATGGTTGTCCTTATACACATGAACTTCTCTATGATACCGGTACTTCAAGTATCCACTTATCAGGTTGGCCCTATAAGGGTTGAGAACTTTGAAATTTCTTGGTTGTTTTCTTTCGGTGAGGAATTATGTTGGAGTACACAGCAGAACTAAAGGCAGTTGGTCCAAGAATGACCAGAAGGTAAATTAATCTCAGCAAGGGAAGTGATCGTCCTGTCAATATTCAGAAAATGATGTCCAATCCTGATGTTGCTTCAGCAATCTGAGTTCTATTTAGGATCAAAGATTGTTCTTTCTACGTGAATTTTTCTAGTTCGGGTCCTACTTGGTCCTCGTTAGCTTCATTTCTTGGTCATGTTGCTTCCTTATTACTGCCTGGTTGAATATCTTATTACTTGACATCACAGCATATTCAACATCTTCTTGTTGAAAAGATCTGTCTCATTTCCTCCATTATGTTCTTTCATGGTTTATAGATCAGAAATTGGGTTTCCTTCTTCCTTCTAATCAAGAATTTCATTTTCTCCTCGTCACAAATATTTGCAGCTTTTTCGTCAATGGTTGATGGAAAAAATGAAGAGATGTCAACTGCTGAGTTATCCGGAGGGGCAAGGATACATTATATTTTCCAGTCAATCTTTGTGAAGAGTTTAGAGGTTTGTGCCCTCTCTTCTTCTGGTGCTTTTAAGTAAAATTAAGCTACCATCTGATTCTTTTAAGCTTATTTATGATTTTTAGGTGCAAGCAGAATTGTTCGAAAAATTTAATCACATGGCTTCAGCCCATTGATGATTTTTTTTAATAAAAATGATCTTGCTACTTGCAATTTTTTACCATTTAATATGTTGACCTATACTTAATCATTCAAGAGCGACAACATCTGTTGAGTTTTCTTGCAGGAAGTTGATCCTTGTGAAGAACTAAGTGATGAAGAGATACGAACTGCCATTCAAAATGCAACTGGCCCAAGAAATGCTTTATTTGTACCAGAGGTAAATAAATCTTATGATTTGTGGAGTTGTGTCCTTATTTTTATCTTATTAGGCTTTGTACTATTTGATTTACTAACTGAAAAATTAACTTACCTTTAATATTGACGTTTCTTGATAAGTTCAGGTCCCTTTTGAAGTTCTTGTTAAACGGCAGATCGCACGTCTTTTGGACCCAAGCCTGCAATGTGCAAGATTTATTTATGATGAACTTATTAAGGTTCTATGATGACTGTTATTTATTTCCACATTCTGAGATGGTAACACTATGAAATGCATGCTGGTGTGGACAGAAGGTTTATCTTTTCTGTGTTTTGGCCCTTTTGGCAGATGAGTCATCGCTGTCATGCTACTGAACTGAAGAGATTTCCTGTTTTGATGCGACGCATGGAGGACACTGTTAGGAAATTTTTGCACGAAGGCTTAGTTCCTGCTGAGACAATGATAGGGCATCTTATTGAAATGGAGGTAAGAAGGCATGAGAAAATTTGTACATCTCCTGGCTTTTAGCACCGGAGTCATGTGTTATAAATTTTGAATGTCCGCTACTCATTAGTCAAGTCTTATAATGATCTTTTACATGATTCTGGTGGGCTTTTTGGTTCAGATAAGAAAGTTCATCTTTCATCTAAGATGCAAATTTGTCAGCTTTACCTGCTACCTTGCCACTCTCTTTTTTCTCATCAAATAAATGTACCATGTTTCACTACCTTGATTATTTTAGCTATGGATCTCCATTTTAAGGCACATGTAAAATATGAGCCTATATCTAGTGACTGTGCCATTGATTTATAAACTTTTGTTGGAACTCTGATAAATCCAGCAAGTGGTTTAACGTGCAGATGGATTACATAAATACTTCACACCATAATTTTATTGGTGGAAGCAAAGCCGTGGAAATTTCCATGCAGCAGTTGAAATCTACAAGATTGTCTGCCAACTCTATGATAAAAAAGGTCTGCTTTAAGCTGTTGGTACTTTATAGTTTATACTTTATACTGTCACTTGTTCTTGTATACGACATGTTGGTACTGCTTTAAGCTGCTTCTCATTAGCAAGTAAATGCTGTTGACTTCTGACATTTTAGTATATGTCCAGGATGGTGCTGATTCTGAAAAACTGCTTCTCTCAGAAAAGAACCAGAAATCTCGGGCCATTCTAGCTAGATCCGTGGCGAATGGGACTACTCAAGACCAGGTAGTGATTATGCACATATCGCCCGTGGTTTCATTTGATCCATATTTTTCAAACTTTTGGCTTTTGTCATCTGGACTGAGTTCCGTCTTCGAGATCTAAACTTGTCTGTTTGGAAAATTTTCTTTCCCAGCTTAACAATATATCCAGTTCGCTTATATATCCTGTTGGATTATGACAGAAAATAACAAGGGCATAGATTCATCTCGTTGAGGATGTCTCTGCCACCCACTTGATTTTCTCTGTGTGCCAGCCCAGCTTAAATGCATCATTTCCTTTGATCATGTGACAAATGTAAAGGTCAAAAGAGAGGTCTTCCCAGCACCACCAAAGTTTTATGGGCAGGAACTTTTTGGCTTGTTGATTGACAATAGGGATTACATTAGTTCATCTTCAATATAAACCCACGTCTCATACATATGACACATGCTTACCTGAACACACAATACACGACCCAAGGTTCTATGAAACAGAGATTCTGCTATATCAATTCTGCTGTGTTGCTTTTCTATGTAAAATGGTCGAACTAGAATTTCTATATGCAAGTCACATACGGCATTGTTATTTGCATGTCATGAATCATACGGCATTGTTATTATGGGTTTTTGTTGGTCACTTGCAGGGAATTAGGCCTGTTGCAAACAATGATAGGCCTCCTGCTGCTGGTAATTATCCTTTTGCACAAATATCCCATACTTCTAATTGACCATTTTCAGGATTAATGTTCTTCAACCTGTTTCTGGTTGGGTTTTTCATGCTTCATTTTCATTCCTTGTAAAATGAACACTTATCTATATTGTAAAATTGCATTGTATTGTGAAATCAGATACAATATGATATATCATAGGATTGAGGACTGAGTACAATTCAGACCCGTTCATTAGAAATTTAGTTATCAGATTCGTGCTGTTGCAGGTGGACCCTATACGAGTTGACCTAATGTCTGTGTACTTGTTCCGAGTACACCCTGTATCATATGAACTAACTCTTTTGTACTTGACTGTTTGACAACTTGTTTGCTTCTAAACTGTTCATCAATATCATAATTCTTCAGCATCAGATTTATGTGCTTCATATATGAAGTTTATATGGAATGTAAGTTTGATCATTTGGTTACTTCAGAGGACATAAAAATTAAAATTGGCACACATTGCATCCCCCAAAGGAAAGTTTTAAATACGTAGGGTCAATTTTTCATAGTGTTGGAAGAATTGATGGAGATGTTACACATAGAATTAATAATGGTTGGTTAAAATGGAGAGGAGCATCAAGTATTCTTTGTGATAAGAAAATACCATTAAAGTTAAAAGGTAAATATTATAAAACAGTAATTAGACCTGCCATGTTTTATGGTTCAGAGTATTGGGCAGTTAATAATCAACATGTACAAAAGATGTCTGTGACAGAAATGAAGATGTTGAGGTGGATGAATGGTTATACAAGAAAAGGCCGTATAGATAATGAGGTTATTAGAAATAAATTAGGTGTGGCACCAATAGAGGATAAAATGAGAGAATATCGTTTAAGGTGGTTTGAAAATATAGAAAGAAGATCAAAAGAAGAACCTGTAAGAATGTATGAAAAACTAAAATTTGAAAGTATTAAAAGAGGTAGAGGACGACCACAAAAGTGTTGGAAAGAAACAATAGAGAATGATCTAGCTTATTTGTGAGTTTACTGCTAACATGGCACATGATAGGGCTCTGTGGAAACAAAGAATCCATGTAGCTGACCCCGTCTAGTATGGAAAAAGGCTTAGTTGTTGTTGTTGTTGATATATGAAGATTATCACATGTAACTTAAATATTATTATTTTCTTTCTTGAGTTCAAGTTTGTAATTTAGAAGTTAAAAAATAACATTTATTGGCGATAAAATATTATGCATCCTGAGCAATGGATTTTTTGCACTTCATTTTTTTGAACCCCATTGCTTATATACCTTGCTTTACTCTTTTGGTACTCGGTGGTTTCATGCATGACAAGGTGTTTAGTTCAGCGTTTGTGGCTTCTTTTACACTAAATCACACAGATACTTCTAAGGGGTGGAGTGTCGACCTCGACACGGGTGCGACACCGACACTGACACCGTGTCGGTGCATCATGGCAAAAAAAATGCATTTTTTTTTGTAACTCACGGTTCTGCCGTCTATGGTATATTTATCCTACAGAACCCGATCAAAGAGGGAATAATCCGTGAAGACGATGAAACCGAAGACTCTTAGTCGACTCGTGACCTTATCTCTCATGACGACTGTAATGAAGTATATGCTTCAATATAGTTGCGGAAGATCAACGAGTGGACAATACCACAAAGTAACAATCACAAGCCCTTAGAAAAGAGAATAGCCGAGAGCAACAAGTGCATGCGAAAAGGGGAATAAACAAAGCACAAGCTTGAATAAATAATCGTTATTCATTAGCCATCAAAGGCTTGAATTTGAAAGAGATTACAAGTGTATTTATAGAGAAAGAATGAGTGAGAGAGTGAGGGAGTAAAGAGAGAAGGGAGAGAGAAGAGAGGGGGGCTGGCTGCCCCCAACGGCTATAATACTAGCCGTTGGGGACCAAGGCCCTCAACAGCTAGTGGCCCCCCTGGCCCTGATGGCCCAGTGGGCCAGGGCCTGCCCGGCCAGGGCCAGAGGGGCCCAAACCCATTTTCCTAATACCCCCCTCAAACTGACAGCTCCATGACTTGAAGTTTGCTAATTAAAAATTGAAACTGAGGGCCAGGTAAAGACTTGGTGAACACATTTGCAAGTTAATATTCTGATTTTACAAACTGTAGTGTCAAGTTGTCTTGTAGATGCTCTTCACGAACATAGTGACAGTCCATCTCTATATGCTTGGTGCGCTCATGAAAGGTATGGTTGTTGGCTATATACATAGCGCTTTTGTTGTCGCAGAACATTATTAGAGAAGCTCCCAGTTGTATGCCCAAGTCTTGAAGTAGTTGTCGCAACCAGGTTACTTCTGTAGTAGTGTTGGCCATTGCACGATACTCTGCTTTAGTGGATGAAAGAGACACCTTTTGTTGTTTCTTGCATCTCCATGAAATGAGTGAGTGACCAAGGAATATGCAATATCCAGTAATAGAATGCCTGTCATTCACATCACCACCCCAATTTGCATCAGTATATGCAAGCAACTGAAATAACGAGGAGGAAGATAGAAATACTTCCTTAGTTGAGGTTTGTCGAATATAACGAACAATCCTCATAACAGCACTCATATGCACTGAGGTGGGTGCATGTTGAAACTGACTTACAGTATGAACAACATGAGCAATATCAGGCCGTGTTATGGTGAGATATGTGAGTGCTCCAACCATCTGTCTATAAGGTGTGGGATCACTCAGAATTTCACCATCAACTAGGTGCATCTTCTGGTTGATTACTTCTGGTGTCTCAATAACTTTATCTTCTGTAATACCTGATCTAAGAATAACAGAGCTATCATCATCCATGCTTTTAAAACATATTCATTTTCAAAAAATCTAACATCTCGAGATACATAAAGCTTATCATTTTTACAATCATAACACCTATATCCCTTTTTTGGTTATTCTATATCCTAGAAAAACACATTTGATGGCCCGAGATGATAATTTATTATCTTTGTCAGTATAAACAAAGCATTTACATCCAAAAACACGCAATCTTTAATAGTTAGGGGAAACTTTAAAAAGTTTTTCTATAAGAGACATATTTTGTAAAATCGAAGAGGGCATCCGATTAATTAAATAGACTGCAGTCATAATAGCTTCTGCCCAAAAATTTTTGGGAACACCACTTGACAAAAGCAAAGTTCTTGTGGTTTCCAAGATATATCTATGCTTTCGTTCGGAAACACCATTTTGTTGAGGAGTCTTAGAACAAGAAGTTTGATGTATAATCCCAATCTTATTGAGGTGGTTTTCAAAATCCTTTAACATAAACTCTCCTCCTGAATCTGATCTAAAAATTTTGATTTCTGAATCAAATTGATTCTTTACAAGATTATGAAAAATAACAAAATTTTAAAAGATATCGGATTTTGCTTTTAAAAGATATACCCATGTATACTTAGTAAAGTCATCTACAAAAATAACATGATAGGAAATGCCTCTTTTAGACAAAATAGATGCCGGACCCCATACATCCGAATGAATTATTTCGAAGGGTCTTGTTGTAACATGTGTTTTGTTTGGAAATAGGAGATGTTGCATTTTACCAAGAACACAATCTTTGCAAGAAAAAGATTCCTTAAATTTCATTCCAAGAGGACATAGATACAATTTTTGAGCATTAAGATGTCCAAGTCTCTTGTGCCATAAAAGAGCATCATTTGTCAAAACATTAACATATCCTATACTATGCAAATAATCCATAATATAAAGTCTGCCCTCTCTATGGCCATGCCCAATCACCTTCTTCGAGATGCGGTCCTGTACAATACATCCGATGGATGAAAAGGTTATAACACAATTTTGATCCAAAATTTGTGATACGGAAAGTAAGTTTAAATTTAGTTTTGGAACAACAATAATTTTGGAAACTTCAAAATTCTTGTTTTGTAAGTCACCAATTTTATCAACGTTTAATTGCGTACCATCCGCCGTATAAACACACGATAAGGGTTTTTGAACACATGATTTTAAGATATGTTCATTACAAGTCATATGAAATGAAACACCCGAATCAAGAATCAAAGAGATCATGCCTTGAGTTTCTTTTCTTGAAGATGAGCAAGCCACACCAACCGTTGCTTTTTCTTTCATTTGGGCTTCAAGTTGCTTTAATTTTTGTTAGTGCAAGAATGGAAGAAGATGAAGCATGTTCTTCTACTACGATCACCTTCTTTTTCAATTTTGGGCAATTTGGTCTTATATGCCCGTCTTCTCTACAATGATGGCAAATGATGTCTTTTCTTCCTTCTTCACTTTTGAAATGAGGAGGTCGGTAAGCCTTCATATTTGCTCCGGGTTTTGATGCGGCTAAGGTGGTGTTTTTTTGAAGTCTTGCTTCATTCATTCTTGTTTCCGTCATTTGAAGATCGGTAAGAATCTCTTCTTTTGTAGGAAAAGGTTTTCTGAGTGATGATCTTACCCCTTCAAATTCTTCCTGAAGACTTCTTAGAAATTGATATACGAAGTCCTCATTGTCTTCACATTGTCTCTCACTAATACATTGTGTACATTTCTTTTTGTAACCATACAATTGATTCCAAACATTGAAAAATTCCTCAAAAAATTCGTTTACCCTTTTATCTCCTTGTTTAAGTGAGACCAATTTGTCTCTTAATGCCATCCTATGAGCCACATCGCTTTGAATATGGGATTTTTTTAAATATTCTCATGTTTCTTTAGCGTTAGTGAAATCGGCCAAAGTGTCCCTAGTGTGCTCGTTTACATTATTCATGAGCACCCATAGGATTGTTCTATGGCCTCCTTCATATTCCTCTTTTTGTTCGAGTGTGGCATTAATATAAGGTTCTACCTTTGAACCACTTACATAACCCCATAATTTTTTGAAATACAAATAGTTTTTCATAGATTCGGCACATGTTTTATAGTTCAAAGGTGTTAGACGAAAATTGAAACCCTTTTTATCATCCATAGTTCAAGGAGAAAGAAACTAAAGAGGTAAACTTACAAAATATGATTGGCACGCTTTTCGAAGCAATGAACAATACAAAATATAATTGGCACGCTTCACGAGGCAATGAACAATACTCCCACGATCAAAAAATGGCTCTGATACCATGTAAAGAAGTATATGCTGCAATATAGTTGCGGAAGATCAACGAGTGGACAATACCACAAAGTAACAATCACAAGCCCTTAGAAAAGGGAATAGCCGAGAGCAATAAGTGCATGCGAAAAGTTGAATAAATAAAGCACAAGCTTGAATAAATAATCGTTATTCATTAACCATCAAAGGCTTGAATTTACAAGAGATTACAAGTGTATTTATAGAGAAAGAATGAGTGAGAGAGTGAGGGAGTAAAGAGAGAAGAGAGGGGGGCTGGCAGCCCCTAACGGCTATAATACTAGCCGTTGGGGAGCAGGGCCCCCAACGGCTAGTGGCCCCCTTGGCCCTGGCCCTGATGGCCCAGTGGGCCAGGGCATGCCCGGCCAGGGCCAGAGGGACCCAGACCCATTTTCCTAACAATGACCACCTGCGTTACCTCACCATAGTTTCCAAAATGCTCCTTCAACTTGTCTTCCATAATCTCCCATAAAACTCCACCAATGAACATAGAAAAATATCTCAACGCGAACCTTCTTCACTTTCTTTTGTGTGGATATTCCACGCTTCAAAATCTGGTATCGATTTTGAAGTTCGGGTCTTTTTGGATAAATGGGTCCGGATAATTTGTGTATTATGATGAAATTAGTAGTTGTTTACCATTTATGTATTTTGCTTTAATATAAAGGAGTGTTGTCTGACGCGTATCGTATCGTGTATTGCTGGGCTCCACGATACGGGCGTATCGTATCGTATCGTATCGTGTATTGCTGTTAAATTTTGGAAAAATCTAGTAATTGCTTTAAATTCATATAATGCAAAGTTTAGCATAAATTGAACATTCAATATTGAACAATTGCATCCAAAATTATATATTTTGAATCAAAAAATGAAATACATTTACATTTTACATATTGTAAATTTGTATCAGGGTCATTAACTAAATAATGTTCATTTTCTCCTTGATGATGTTGTTGCACTTCAAATTAATTCAATCAATGTCTTCTTCGGTTAGGACTTAGGAGTGCATTTTCTTCGTTATCTTCCATAATCTACTCATCTAATATATCAAAATTAACAAACTGCTATCTTTGTACATGTAGTTGTCATATTTGCTAATTTTCATATGTGAGCAAAACAATGAGCTCCATTTCTTTGATTATTGAGTCTATGACACCTCAATGATATGATATTATTACTTGATGATGTCCCCTTTTTCTCTTATTGGAGACTAGCTTTTTAACTAATGCTTGAGCTCAATTTCTCACTTCACATACTGAGTTAAGCGTCACACACATTGATCATCTTCAACTCCATGGAAGTCATGTAACGTGAAGTTGTGAACCCTAAAATAGTGAAGTTGTGAAATTCCCACTTAATGAACCGAGAGAACTAAATGTTTTTAATTGTTTGTGATCTCATGAAATTAGAAACTGTTAGCAAAAATATACTTAAAAGTTGTAACAGAAAGGGAAATGATTTTGTCATAAATTTTTTTGTTCATACATTATTCTTATTAAATAAATGAAATTGTAAACCCAAATTATAAGCATATTGGAGGATGCCTTGAAGGGAAGTGAAGAGAGGAGAAGAGAGGGCAGAAACATGCAAAAAAAATTGAAAAAAAAATGTTTGAAATTTTTTTTTTTTGGGCGTATCGCCCGTATCGTGGCTTCCCACGATACGATACTTGCTATTGTCATATATTTACGTTAATTGATGTCTCACTTGTTGTAGCTTGAATATTATATATAATATATAATATTATATACCCTAGCCGTGTCGCTGTACCCAAAATTTTTGAAATTTGTCGTATCCCGCACCCGTTTGACATAGCTTTTACAAACCTGGTTGATATCTAGATCTCATTTACTGGAGAAACTTTTCATGTGGCAGCCACTTCTAGTTCATCATGGGGCATTTCATCGATATTTGGAATGACTGAGCATCGGACAACCACAAAGGAAAGCTCTATAAATAAACCGTATCTTGGAACTGCCGGTGTTGAACATATGGTGTCTGTGATCCAATTGAAAGAGGTATGACAGTATATTGTTATTGGAGGACTCATATTTCTCTCTTCTGAATGTTTGTCTGTGGCTTAAACACATAATCTGCTCATCCATGTGCAGCCACCATCGGTGTTGAGACCTTCAGAGGCAGAGACAGAGCATGAGACTATTGAAATTGCTGTCACAAAGTTGCTTTTGAAATCGTACTATGACATTGTTAGGAAGAATATTCAAGATCTGGTTCCAAAATCCATCATGCACTTTTTGGTAACAATTGTGTTTTTATCATATGCTGATTCTGGACATGATTTGCTTTGAAAGGGCCTGCCATGTGTTCCAGTCTGATTTCTCTGATATGGATTACGTATAGAACTTGATAAATTTGCGTTTTTATCCTCTTATAGGTTAACCATGCCAAGAAGGACCTGCATGGTGTTCTCATACAAAAATTGTACAGGTAAAATTATTTACTTGATGTGTCTCCATATTCTCAATGGCACCAAAGGTTCTTATTTTCTGGCTGAAATCTATTCTTCTCATCCACATATAATAAGGCATCTTAATTGTTGTCTATGCCAATTCCAAATGAATGCTGCTGCAAATTCTGAAGGGATGACAAGTAATAATGGGTCAGAATTTACCGTTAAAGTCCATTCAGTTTTCTGGGCACTTCTAATTCTGATATTTGCTTTTGGAACTAGCGATTCGGACAGATAATTTGCTTATTTTTCTTGTCATGTAGGTGGCCTGCTTTTTCACATTCCGCTAGTGAAAATATTGAAAAAGTATAGGTTGATGTCAAAGATTCCCCATGTCAAAACCATATTTTTGTCTGTGCCTCAACTATGTCGTTGTTCTAATCTCTATTGTAGAACTGTAAATGAGACCTCAGCTTCATAGATCTCCTGATGTTAACTTTGATATTTTTATAGATTATTCCATATGCTGCTTTATATAGTCGATTGCTCTTCCATACCCAATCTCTGTTGCTGAACTATACACAAGACCTCGGTTAAGAACGTTGCTTTATTTAAGGCTAGTGGTCTAGAAGTGACAACTTCTGTTCGTTATCCTATTTGATCATTTTAGAGCTGATATTTGTTGACGGCAGCAGAGATGCACATGAAGAAGCATACTGTGATATACTGTTCGTTTGCACTTTTGTTTCTTGTTCTGTGATTTTTGAGTGTGGGCCCTTAATTTGGATCCATGGCAGAAGTTGCACCTGCAAGCATGTTACGTGTTTCTATGTCTAATACAGTTATCAGGTTTATGCATTTGTGGGTTCATCGATGAAGGAACCCTTTGAATCGATATCTGTACTTGAACAGGAAGAATTTTGTACCCATCATCGAGTTGAAGTTTTCCCTCCATGCTAATAGTGTTCCTTTTGTAAAACCAGAGAAAATCTGTTTGAGGAAATGCTGCAAGAGCGTGAAGAGGTAGCAACAAAAAGAAAACAATGTCGCGAGCTGCTCCACGTTTTGCAACAAGCTGTTTGGGTGAGTCTGGCTTACTTTGGTTGCGTTGTCTTGGAAAAAATTTTCGCTTATACCTGCCGTTTCTTGTAGTTGGGTTGGCTTGAATTTGCATCTCACACAATTCGGAATTGTCATTATTCATTGCTTGTTCTCAGACGTTAGATGAACTGCCATTAGAAGCTGAAATGGCTTCTAAGGGTCCAAGTTCTACCATGGATGCTACAACTGGTTTGCCGAAGATACAGGGGCTTCCTTCCTATTCATTGTCTTATGGCGACATTACCTCGTACACATCATCACCGAGGAATCCCAGGTCTCGCAAATCCTCGCACTCAGGAGAGCAGCCGTGCCCCCTCAACTCTGCAAATGGTGGTGGTTATCAGCATCCAGGCACAGGTGCTGGTTACCCAACTATTGAAATATGAACAAGTTGAAATTGTTTCGAGTTTGGAACTTGTTTCATGGTCACAGGTATATATAATCAGGCGATGCACGGCCATATAGTTCTTTTCTGGTTCTCTTTTGATGCAGATTGTAGGAAAATCAAATATATTCTTTTAATAAATAATGTCAGATATGTTTTGGGTCCAGTTCTTGTTAGAGAGCTAGTTATCTGATACGTTATTCAACTGCAAGTAAACTTGATAACCATGTAACGTACATGACACCTCAACTCAATCTTATTGTTCTTAAGCCAGCTTTCTTCAATTCTATGTGATGAGGAATAGAGAGTCATATTCTTTCTAGATGTGATTATTTTGGATCAATCATTACTCTTATATATACGACATTGAACATTGTCAAGAATATATGAATAAATACTCGGGTCAGATTCATGTCAACAGCATTGCCAAATAGTTTGAGGTCATGACACGATGAACGTGACAAGAGAGAATACTACAATCTTCAACGGAACTGTTCCATTGTGGAGTTGAAAAATTGGCCCAGCAATAACTCGCTCTGGATGGGGGTTTGGCTCACAAGTTAAAGGTCATGGTTTCGATGCGCTGTGTGCACTGGTTTTGGGCCCCCCATTATCCTGAGAGCCGCCGTGGTACAGCCACTAGCTTGCATTATTGCGACTAACTAAAATAGCACCAATTAAACTATGTTTCACTCATCAATTTAAAATATAATCACTAGAGTCGCCCCAAACCATCAAAGACATGCTTAAGATCAACATCACACAACTTAAACTTATACAATCAGGATTCAATCATTCTTTGTTTGAAAAAGGATTTCAGTTGTTACAACTATATGATTAATTGATTATTATCTCATATAATGAACAGCTCCTTGGATCTCGAGAATACGAAGCAATGGTACATCGTTCGACGTGAAAACCCAATGCAGACACGATTGACGAAATCCATGTCCTTGTCCACTCCAAGTAACGCTAAGAGCATTGTGCTCTGTACGTAGGGGTGTTCATTGCACCACCAGAATCGAACCAGACCCACAGGTTGATTCGATTCCAAATGCCTAACTGTTTGGCTCATTTCGGTTCTAACAGAAAAGAAATCTACATGGTTCCTTGAAACAGAACCATTATATATATATATATATGTGTGTGTGTGTGTGTGTGTGTGAGCATATGGATATAAATCTTGACAAGTTGATAACTTCATATACATATGAAATGTGAACCATAACTCCAAATCTGATTGATGACAAAGTACATTGTATTTAGCTTGAATGTACATTGTATTTAGCTTGAATAAGTAGAACCGTGAGTGATAATTGAACCAAATTGAAACCAGCAATTCAATTTGGTTCAGCTCTGACCGTGCTCTCAAAAGTTAAGAACCGAGACTAACAGTTTGGCTCGAGGTTGCAACTAGAACCGTACCAAACAGAACCATCAACAACCCCAGTGTTCTGTTTGAATTTACCTGCTTATGGCATGAAAACTACACGACACGAACCAAACACGAATTCCCGCCCTAATGTGGATCTAGATAAACTTTGGGATAGAGGGCGATTTTCGAGGACAAGGGGGAGAGAGAGATTGTCAATCAATGATGATCACACCCATATACACATCTACTAATGCCATATATATAAGAACATGATTATACAATGAAAGTCCACCGATCGTAGAAATCATCCACAAATCACACGCCTAATACTTCATCCTAACAAGAGAAACAAAGAAATAAGAAGAGTAAAAGAGAATCTGGTGGCCAGGTCGCCAACTAATGAGAGAGGAGATCAGCACAAGCATATAATAGAAGGATCGCAGCAGCACTCGTCCACCAAAAAGCAGCAACACAGAGCCGCAAGGCTAGAACAATGGAAACCCAATATTATTAATCAAGAAGAATCAAAACAAAGAAAAACTTCGCAATAACAGCAATTCATCTCATTCGTGAACGAAACAACAGAAAAAGGAAAAGGGTGGTAGCTCAAAAGAAGTAAATTTGATTTTAGAGGCATGCATACCATCCCTCAAGAAACCCTCGATTGCTCCTCTGTGAAGGTGGTGCAGCGTATTGTGGGGGCGCCATGACAGGCGGTCCCTGGTAATATCCTAAACACCAATAACCAGAAACCAAGTTAAAGCATTTGAGAGAGAGAGAGAGAGAGAGAGAGAGAGAGAGAGAGAGAGAGAGAGAGAGAGAGAGAGAGAGAGAGAGAGAGAGAGAGAGAGAGAGAGAGAGAGAGAGAGAGAGAGAGAGATCAACCTTGTGCGGGATAGGGATATGCGTATTTGTGGTCGGACATGATTTGCTGCTTTCTTTTGCTTCTTCTTCTTCTTCTCGCTCTGAGAGGGCAGAGGATGTTAAAGGGAGGCGTATAACAGAGGTCGACAAACACCAAGACTGAGATGGCGAGATTTTTGAAGGTCTTTACTTTCCTTTTATAGATGAGGAACGTAAGGAGGCTTCGAGAAGACCGACTTAGATTCCCAACGTTGAAGAAAGGCTTCTGTTCTCCTCAGATTACATCCACGCTAAGGAATTCTTATTCCAACGGATTTATTGTCTCCCACACGAAGAAAGCCGCAGTCTTATTATTTTGCGCTTTGCTGCTGATACCATTGGTGCTTCTTAAACGTCTTCTCGAGATCAATATTCCATAAATTCCCTTTCGGCTTTCGCTTTATTCCAGCTCCATGGTACAAAAGGAAGAGAAACGAAACGCGTTTTCCTTGAGAGAAAGCGTGATCGTGTAAGTGGTGCAGTGGTTGTGTTTTTCGTAGATTACACTTTCTTGTCATCTAGAATTCTCTCTCTCTCTCTCTCTCTCTCGATTACAAGCTCCACGCCGCCTTTGGTAAATCATACTAACCAAAATCGGGTCAGGTTCGAGTTGACCCATATGTAACACGAATCTGACCCGAAATGTACCTATTAACTGTATATTACATACTAATACTTATAAGCATGTGTTCTACATTTTATATGTACATATTCAGTACATACTGTGTACAGTATAAATACATATGTTTCATATGTATATATGATTTTTTTTTGTATATACGTGAGCTTAGTAAGTATGTGAACTTATATACTTTATGTATACGCTACATAATATGTGTAACTATATATATATATATATATATGCTATAATGAACAAATTTTTTATATGTGGGGTTGTACACGGGTCTACCCGACTTGGGTCTTTTCCGGGTCTTCAAAGTAGACCTTAAATAGTAATTCGGGTAAGATCCATACCAGCCTGTTCTTCGTACATACCGGGAGTACCTGATCTAAGTATGTCCATGTGGGCCACAGGGTAGGCCCAATTTCTTTAAAACCACATAGCTCAGCAGACTTAGTGCACTAAAACTGCACCAAGCAGCAAACCTCCAACCAGGCCCAATCAAAACTAAGCATGTCCATGTTGGCTAATTACTCCGTTTTCGCGATTTAAACATCCGGACATGACTTTACCAAATCCGATTGATCAGATAATCGGTTAACCAAACTTGATTTCGCACGAAGACGAAAGCCTAAACCAAGTTTAAACATACATTGTCATTGGATAATCACACATCCATTCTATACACAACTAAATGAAGACTTAGGTATCATGCCTGTTTTTATCCCATGACCTTTCTACAAATCGTAATCCAAACAACTATTAGGATTAGTCCAATCCAAACCTACATAATGAGGGATCATTCATTAATACGCTTTTAAAAGCCTCAAATATACTTTGTGTGTGCATTTTCTAAGTTATTGGTCTTGGGAATTCCCTTCTATAAGAACAAATTAGACTGCCCGAGATGGCAAATAGTAAAGTAATTAGTGAACCTCCAATAAAAGTAAATAACTAAACTATAATTCATCCTCACTCATTACTTTTAAGTGGTTCAAAATTTTCAGAGGACTTTAAAAAAGTAAAAAAATTAATTTTATTATACTCATGCCATCCAAAAATAATGGGTGAACATGAGTAAAAAGGTGTTTGTGGTGCATAAGATCATATATATATATATATAGGAAAATTGTACCTTGTTTACCTATGTATATATGTTTACTCATGCTCACCCATTGTTTTTGAAAGGTGTTGTGAAATTTCAAAATTTTTAAAGAGTTTTAAAAAATATTTGAAAGATATTTTTATCACACTTGGTACCATCCAAAAGAAAGAGGTAAACAATATCATATATATATATATACACACAGTAATATAGTTCTTTGGTTCAATCTAGGGCACCAACAGGGAAAAAATGAAGAAGGTGGAGTCATAATAAAAAGGACAGGAGCAGATATGGCCGCAGTTTCAAACCGTCAATTCCGATTTTCTTAGAACGAAGAATTGGAAGGGAATTATGATTTGGTTTATTTTAGTTCATTCCTTGATTTGAGTCTTACACCGCTGAGAACCGAGAGAATTATTAATTGTTTTGAAATTAAAAGAAATAAAAAATATGGAACTAGTCGTTTGGAACTGCTGGTTCTGGGTCTGACCCGGTTCCAGTTCTATGGAAGGTGAAACCAGAATCACACCAAGTGATCTCTGATTTTGGGTCTGATTCAGGTTCGGTTTGATCTGCTACAATCCCAACCATTTCTTGGCGGATCTACATTGTGGCGGAGTGGGACAACCGCTCCACCTGAAATTCGGAAAGTTTTGAATTAAGTATTCATTTTTTTTTTAACTTTTAAAGCCCGCCCCATCTGAACCTGAAGTTAGTTCTACCCAAAACAAAATTTTGGATCCGTCACGGATTCAACCAAGATTATAGTTCTTCTTTTGGAAATTACAGATTGTATTGGAAAATCTTGAGTGTTGGAAAACTTGTCATGGTTACTTGTACATTGCACTCATTCAGGTGGAGCGGGCTTTAAAAGTTTTCATTTTTTTAAAAATTTCGATACCCCGACACAATATGGATCAGCCGCTGATCCAGTTTGTTTGGATAGTTTTTTTGCTTTCTCATCTTGGTCCTTCCTCAGTTAAAGACTTTCCAAATATTGAAGATTTTGTAGGTCTTTTTTATTTTTTATTTTTATATTATTGAATAAATGTTAATAGACATGGCCGGTTTCTAACTGGCCCGGCGGTTTCAACCAAAACCAGACCAGGTCAGGAACCAACTGGAACTGGAACCACAACCATGGCTCACCCAGTTTGGTTCTGGTCTCACCTTTTACCAATTTGGAACAGGATCCAAACTGAAACCTACGGTTCCAAACTTCCGGTTCTGGTATTTTCTTAAAAGGAATCTTATAAAAATATTTTTTTATTAAAGCACCAGGTCCGAGCAATTCTGAACCCCGCCCGAAACCGATGGCTTCGGAAGCATAACTGGAACCATCCCTGGGCCGGTTTGGTTACGGTTTACCTCGAACTAAACACGTCTAAGTGATAGCATGGCATAGGATGGGACATTATGGAAACATTGGATTTTGCTGGTTTGGATATGTTGGTCTCGATTTATAATAAATTAACTTTCTAGATATTATAGATATAATAGTGGTGAGATGAGGTATCTAACTCACTTGAAATCCAAAAATAACCAAAATATCCATAAAAGAATCATAATTTTCGAAAGATCATGTAAATTAAACGACCTTAAATTATAGGTCTGCCACTATGGTATTTTTCTCATTTGAAGTCCATGCTTGCACAGCATCAATTCCCAAATCCACTTCATCATCTCAACCGTTTGATTCTTAATATGAACAATTGATGTGATAAAGCAAAAAATATTTAATGTAATTTTAAAAAAATACAAAAGTACTTTTTATTTTTAAAATTTAAATTTCTATAGTTGATTGTATCAATGGAATGATGACAATGATTAAGTAGATTTGAGCATAGGTATACACATTTACAAGTTTTCCTCTCTCTCTCTGTCTATGTATATATGTATATGTTTAGTAAGTTTAGTATATATTAGTAATATTAAATGATATCTATATTTAAAGAAATCTCAACTATCAAATTTGAAAGGTAAATGGGTTACTATTAGAATTTTAAAAGCAAGAGGTAGACTTTGTATTTTTAGCAAGTGTAATTAATTCAAAGGGAAAACTTTTGCTTTTTTAATTCAAATCTCAACCAATTATTTTAAGAGAGATCGATAGTGAAGCTCGTCGCTCAAGATTTCGGAACTTTGCCAGTTAGGAACATAAACAAGGGCATATTGCATGAAGAGTGATGGTTCACCTGATTAGGCGGTTGAAAAAATACAGGTTCAGGCTGACCCTTAGGGCCATAGGAACATTGGAGATCAAGTCTTATTGCTGTTTAAGACAAATCCAACCGCAACATTTGAGGCTTCATCAAGCTATAATATATATATATATATAATAGGGACATAGACATGGTTATTAGATCGGGTCTTATTGATATTTTAAGACAAATCCAACCATAACATTTGAGGCTTCACCAAGCCACATACACATGTAATAAATAAATAAATATATATATATATATATATATATATAGTACATATATTTATATATATGAGCTATATATACTATATACATGTACTAAAAAACTATACATATATAATATATACATGTAATAAAAAAACTATATATATATATATATATATATATATATATATATATATATATATATATATATATATATATATATATATATATAATGTGTGTGTTTGTGTGTGTCTGCCTGACCAGACCACATTTTCAAAAATTTGCATTTGAAGTTGACTAGCGGCTATCATGGTTGAAATGAAAAGCATGTTGATTATGACATAAACATCCATCGCTAATAAATATCTTAGCCGGTACCAAAGAGGGTTGCATATTTGTATTTCACATTTACAAAGCACTTATATTTCTCTATACACATACAAAGTAACAAACTTATTCATTTTTCGGGTTCGAAGAGAAACCCATATCTTACCTCGCCTTAAAGTGAGTCCACCAATGTGGTAAAACGAATAATTTTTAACACTTGCATGATACTTGTGGTTCTAGAAAGTTTTTTAGGGTGAGGTAGACATGATCGATTTCACTGGTAGTGGTTTTCTGAAATTAAGGTCTCAGTTCCATTTGAGTTCCAAACTGTTCAAAACTTGAAAAGAAAATTTAAATTTTTCAAAAAGAAAGGCTGAACCGGTGGTTGGAGCCGCCAGATATGGTCTCGGTTCGATGGAAGGTGAAACCGAAACTGGACATGGAATCCTCTGTTTGCTACTGATTTCGGGTCCCATTTGGCTTGTTCCTGGCCTGGTGTAGTTCGGGTTGAAATCGTCGGCTCAGTTCCAAACCGACCGGTCTAGGGTGAGGCAAATAGCCAAGACTGGCGCAAACTATGTATTATGTCATATCATTCACCCGTGGGCTATAGCTATGTTAATGGGGCTTTGCAAAGAATTTATATGATATTATGGTTAGCTCCAAACAGCTAGTTCTGGTTTCGTAGAAGCTAAAACCGAAACGAATCGAGTCTCTTTTTTTTTTAAATCCGGTTTTAGTTCTTACAAATTTCTGACCCGGTTCGGTTTCAGTTGAAACTACTGGGCTGGTTCGCCGATGTCTACATCAGCTCATATAGCTTAACGAGTCAAATCGCGTTTTAACCAAGCAGGCCGCCTAGAATCTCCATTAAATAAGCATTAACCACATCATATTCAATGATCACACCTAACATATTAACAAAATTATTCATACAGTAAAACAACCAAACCAAACATATTAACAGAATTATTCATACGGTAAAACAACCACACCACATTGATCCGACGACGACATTAACCATGACACAAGAGTTCCATCACACGAAAGAAGAAAGAAAATGACACGAAAGAAGAAGAAAAAGAACCCGAGACTCAAGTGTAGAGGTAGTCAAAGAACCCCACCCCAGACCCAAGTGTAGGGGTGGTCTAGCCCAGGTTCTGGTTATTGCTATTTGTTTCGGCCGGAATCCTGGCCGGTTTGACCCGGACCATGCCGGAGATCGACGCCGACGGCATGATATTGAGGCGGAGCAGCCTGCGTCGCGTAATACACAGCTCGGCCTCCTTGTTCATACACCATGTGCGGGAAATTCGGCGGGGCGTCCGTGGGAGGACGGGTTGTCACCTCCGGGTATGGTTGTGTCGTCCTAGCTCCGACGTACGGATCATTGGCCACTGGAGGAGGCTGCGGCTGTGTCACCATCTTCGGTTGCACTGCGTAGAACGCCGGCCGGACGGCGCCAGCAGGATAAACATTAGATGGGAGGACGTACACCGCCTGATCTTGTGGCTGCGGGTTCCTGTCTGGGGTCGGAGGAGACCAGTAACTTGTGGTCGCAGGTGGCGCAGTCGAGGACATTACCTGCTGCGGTTGTACAGATGGAGGATCATATCGGTTTTTCTCTTGGACTCTGTGGACGTAGTAATCTTGCGGCGGCCCAGTTTCCCTCGTTGGAAAACCCGGGGCCAACTGCACGTTCCGGCCTAGGTTCTCTTCTTGCTTCCTCTGGAGCAAGGCCGCCGCTGCCGCATGTTGTTCTTGAGCAGCGATCTGCAACCTTTGAAACTCTTGGATCTGTCTTTGGATCTCTGCCGGATGCACGCCGGCGACTACCGGCGCCGAAACTATCTCCGGCGGTCGAGGATCTCTCTTTGTCACCAGAGGAGGAGAGTCGTTAAGTACGCGAGCCGGTTGCAAGGGAGCGGAAGGAACAATCTGCACGACTTCTTCCCGCACTCTGGACGTTCTTTCCAATCCGAACAGAAGGTCTTGGTTGCCTTGGCCGACGCCCCCTCCCCCGCCGGAGCCGGAGCGGTTTAGAGTTGGCAGGGCCGGGGCGGCGTTCAAAGCATCAACGAACCATTTCTGGTCCGACTTATTTTCACCGGCGGTCGCAGGAATCTGGACAGAATTCGGCAAAGCCACCGCCGGTTGCTCGACCGGGAAGAGGAAGATGCGGATGCGGGCGGCCTTGTTCTCGTTGTAGAGTCGATCGAACTCGGCCATCATGTGGTCGAGATCCTCGTCGTTGGTCACCGAGATGAGCGCGTCGAGGTCCTCGCCGGGAAGCTGGTACTTAAAGGTGACGTCCATTTCCCAGATCTGCGATAACCGGGCCAAGACGTCCGCGTACCTGGACGCCCGATCGATAGCGAGGATCTTCGTGTCCCCGCCTAGATAAGAGAGCTGGTTGTCGTGGGGACGCGGGTGGACTTTCCCGCCGAAGCTGCACATGCACTTCACTCGGTGCTGCGACTCGTCCCACATCTGGTTTTCCTCGATCTCCCTCGCCATCGGCGACGACGAGTCCTTCGAGTCGCCGCCGCACGACGAGTACTTGTAGTTCTGATCCATCTTTTCCGTCCTCTCCATCCCTGACAACCGAAGTTCAGAGAAAACTTTTCCCAAGCGAAACCAAATTCACAAAACTTCTACTTCTCTTTCCTTCTCCTTTCAGAAGATAATAGTGACTAGAGGATTGAAGATTGTTATAGTATCATGGTGGCTTGTCGACAACGGCAGCGAGGAGCTGACGGGGGCGAGAGGGATGGGAGAAAAAAGAAAGGAGAAATAGGTGAAAGATCACACTCTGAACACGGGCCCGATTGTGATCTATTTGAAGGAAAGATAATGGCGGATGGTGCAATATTGGAGAATGGAGAGTAAGAAACAAGCAATCGGCATCACGTAGATAAACATGAATGATTAAGTCTTCGTCATATTGCATATTATGATTGTTGGTTATCCTTCGATCCTCGCCACACATCTAACTCTAGAAGCTCGGATTTTACTTGAGATTTGTGGGTTGGTCCAGAGATTGAATATGACGTTAAAGTGTCATACTCCAAACAGAAAATCATGTTTAGTGTTTTCTATTGCTAATTAGATTTTACATAATCGATTCTCATACTTTACTATAGCTCAACTGGCATAGTCCTTTGACATCCTTGCTGCTGGTGGAGAGTTCGATTCTCAGGGTGGTGCATAGGCTTTTTAGCTCAACAATCATGCTGTTGAAGGAGAGTTCGACCCTAAGGTGGTGCTTGTGTGTGTGAGTGAGTGAGAGGCTTCGGGCTCACTTTTGATCACCAAACCAGCACACATAGTCTGTGAAAGGTTCTTGATCGTGGTGGGTCTTGTGGGCTTAGCTTCCATCTTCTCTCTCTCTCCCCTTTTGGTGCATGCATGCGCGTCTAGATAATCTTGACTTGATGATTTACGTGGACGGTCAGATGGTGTCCGGCACAATGTCAGCTTCTAATTGATATAATATAAGCTTCTTCTCGGACATGTTTTCCTGTTCATTAGTAGAATTTTAAAAAAATGAGCCTTATCTTGTCTCAAAAAGTCGACGGCTGGTGATACCAAACTTCAAAATAGTACCAAACTTCTTTGTCATATATATATATATACATATATACTTTAAAATAGTACCAAAAATGTTTATTTATACAAAGAGAAACAAAAAGAGAGAAGAAAATCAGACCATGCTTATCTTTAATATGTTCACTCATGCTCATCAGTTTGATATCATGAGTATAATTTTACAAAGTTTCAATAACAAAAGTGTAATTTTAAAAAAATTAAGAGTTCTTTATAAAAAAAATGAGTGAATAACGTTAGTGGTAGTCAAGATCCAATCACTTATATGTGTATATATTTATATATAGTGATATCAACTCCAAAATAATAAAAAATATTATTCTTTGTCATGCTATGTGTATATGTATGTGTACAAACGAGCGTATACATGAACATCTGGTAGCGTCTGGCTAGCTAAATGGGTTTGGTCATTGCACCTTCTTCTCAAAGAAGCGTAGTAAAAGCAAGGCTTGTATGCATGTGTGTGAGGGGGAGAGAGAATAAAACTCTCAGTAATAGATAGGAAGGCAGACCCGTCAACCATTTACTGTCATTGTCCCCTCATGATGGTCGAATGGACCCAATTCAATGTCTCTCCCTACATCAAAATCATACTGTGTTAGTCATCGATAGTCATCGTTTCAAAGTTTAAATATTATGTTTAAAATATTATAAACACAAACAAAAATTAAATGATAAATACTTTTAAAAATAATAAAAGTAAAATATTATTTTTAGCTTTGTTAACATAACACAAGATAGAGTTACAAAGAGAGAGAGAGAGAGAGAGAGAGAGAGAGAGAGAGAGAGAGAGAGAGAGAGAGAGAGAGAGAGAGAGAGAGAGAGAGAGAGAGAGAGAGAGAGAGAGATTCATACCCTAATTAGAGAAAACCCTAAATAGAATTTATAATGGTATGCCTTGAGCCACTCGGGTGTCTCTCCAAAAGAATGCCCGGAATTGACCCAATTAGTGTGAGAAAAGGCTTTTTTAAGTTTTGCAAATCCGTCCTCATCAATTGTGTCCACAATATTAAGGTGCAATTGATCTTCACCAATTATTATAAATGTTAAGGTGAAAGAACAGCTAATCATGAAGCTTTTGTTACATACAAATTGATTAGTCTAATCTTAGTTCATCATGCAAATATATATATATATATATATATATATATATATATATATATATATATATATATATATATATATATATATATATGAGCTTACATTTATCTTGAGTTGGCGAAAAATATATCTCAGGAAATTGGCATTCAGAAGTATTGTTCAACAAGATATCTGTTATGATTTCATTATTTCAATTATTCATACAATATATATTAATATTTAGGCATATAATGCATCACCTATCTAAAGCAACTTGCTTCTTTCTCTACCAAGTAACAGTAATTTACTATGTTCCTTGTTCTTAAAGTTTGTATGCATATGCATGCACACACACATACATGGCGTGAGGAGACAACCCCACCTGAAATTTTGAAAACTTGGATTTTTGTATTAAAATTTCTAGAAGAAATTGAAAACTTTTAAAGCCCGCCGCACCCAAATGGGAAGTCTGCCCGACCCAAAACAAGTTTATGGATCTACCATTGCATGCGGCCACAAGAATATTAAGATTAAATATTTTAGTTTTGGCTTCTAAATTAGATTTATGCACAAAGAAACCAATTTGTTGGAAACAATAAAATGTGATATTTCTTTTCGGATTTAAATGCTAATATGATACAAGATCGAGAGCTTAACGGCGACAAAGAATCATGTAACTAATCTAACTTACTTTGAGAGAAAGCTTGGTTTTGGTAAAAAAACAATGGGCGCTTAGTTGATTTCTAGGTTCAAATCAACATAATATATGACAGTTCAAATATAAAACTTGGCAACTGGTGAGATTGATGCATTGTGCTCACCTAATTGCTAACTTTATATTTCTAAGTATGCATTTGCATTGGCAGCCCACTTACTCATGTTAACTTAAAAATATCATGCATAAAGTACCATAATACACACCCCTACTTGTGTCTCCCATGGAGGGGCACACACACAAACACACACACACACATAATTCTTTGAATTTATCATTTTTTCGGTTTGAAATTTTTTACTAACCGATACAAAAGTTTATATTTAACAATTATTATTCAGGTGATATCGCTTTTGCTTTCATTAACACTACTTCTTAGTAGCCATAATTGTCTTACTTTTAGCGTCCCAATTTTAAGCTTGGAACCATGTCTTGCAACGAAACCAAACTGGAACCTGTGGTTTAGTTTGGCTCTGTTTTAAGGCTAATTATAATGGTTTTGTTTGGTTTCTTAAATTGAGAACTGATTATATTGGTTTTCTTTGAGGTTGAGCCTAGAGCCGAACAGAACCGGGCCACAAACACCCCTGCTCCGTATCGAGAATTTATCCCTAAATTGGTTTAAAAAAGAATAAAAATTAATAAAGTGTTTTTTTCCCGAAGTATAAAGTGCCCTCACTGTTACTTTTTGGAGTCTCAATTGTGCATTCATCATGCAGGATCTACATCTCAATGATCTCTGAGTTTATTCAAAGCACAAAATATCCGGAAATAAAGTTTGGACATGAACTAATGTTAGCTGAAGAATGGTATGGAAGTATAAAGAAGACATAATCCATCATGGTGATTCGAACCGATTATGGACCTCATGACCTTCAACTTGTGACTCGACCCGCTAGGCCAAATGTGTCAAAGTGGATCTCTAAATCGAATTATTTCCGAAAATAATTCAAAGGGATTGGATTAAACAATTTCAAGAACCATGAAAAATAGATAAACTCACTTTAAAATAACAAAAGCTAAGAAAAGAAACCTAATTTGAATGAACTTGCAGTGAATAATTTCTTAGAACATTAGATCGGAACGAGCGGCTTTAGGTCAATCAGGATCGAATATGATTCATGTGAATAGATGCAAGCTTTTGAGCTGTTCATCTTAGCCAAATTTTAACCATTCTAATGCAATTAGTTCATATCGAATTCGGTTCGTTTAGTTGTTTTGCAAATTTGACTTAATCAGCACTAAGTAAATGGGATTGAGAAAGCTGACTTTACTAATGGAATTTACTCTGAAAGTGGCAATGTGGTGTTTCGGGTCATTCTTTGTGTTGTAACGTTTCGTGTTCATGTAATGAGTCAACCACATGCCTTATTTTTTGGCACAAAGAAGAAATTAATCGGTCATGTTGGTATTGGTTGAAATTGCCAGCAAATTGTGTTTTGTGTTTGCCATACAACAGGTCGACCCAAAGCCAACCTGATTTATATCGTGTCCTTTTAGGTGGATAGGAACATGCATTCCTCAGGTTATCTTCGTGTCATGTTAATTGTCAAGTCTGAAATCTCCACCCTAATTATATCATGGACACTCACAAAAAGAAAGAACTCGAAATTGTACACACAAAAAAAGGTCAGTTGACACGATTAGCAAATCTCTAACAACTCAAAGTGACAAACCATACGATTCAAGCTGATTCGTGTTTGCAGTCAGCTCGTGTCACTAGGGCAAACAGAACAAATAACAGATGACACTAGAACCCAGCACGAACACCACCTGAAATTTTCTGTGTTTGAATGCTCGCTCTGCAGGGGCATAGCTCACTGTTTAGGGGGTTGGCTTTCTGACAAAAGGTCAGGAGTTCAATACTCAGGTGTGCATTTAGTGAGGGTCTGGTCAACCGGAGCTTGCCTATCAAAAGTAAAAATGTTTGTGTCGTATCGTGTAAGAAGGTAAAAAATGAGCAGGCTTCTAGCTGACCTGTTTATGAAACGAACACAAACTGACATGACATAAACATAACCAAAACAAAAAATTGGCTTTGAAGCCAGAAGTATAACAAAATGATATGAGAACCTAATAAGGACACGATGTGCACATTTTGTGTTTTAGGGTACGCCTGTTTCATGTTGTACTCGTGTCAAGCTCAACTCTGTGTCAAATTTGAGACCCTATTTCGAGTTTTCTGTAAATATCAAGTGGCGATTTGAAATGTGAAAAATGTAGGCCGTCTTTTCGTCTACATTCGCGATGATCGCTGTTCTGTTGTAATTTTCTTAAGTAGGAGGTCATACGTACGTAGCAGTAAACTGTCCATTAACATAACTCCAAAATCAATCTAGCTAGAACCAGACTTTTGATTATGGTTTCAAAACTAGGTTTGTTCATGGGATGGCAAACCCGTCCCATTCTCATTCCTGTCTAATTTATATAAAATATATCTAAATTAAAATATATTATTATAGATGAAAAGTAGAGAATGATGATGAGTTTATGAATTAAAAAAAGAAGTAATATTTTTTATAATTTATTTTATTTTTAGGTAGATCTAATTTTCTAAAAAAAGGCTCGGGGTTGAGTTCGTGAGAGAAGAACATGCTATCCATTTATGTCTCAACCTTCGTCGACAATTTTCATCCTTTTTCCATCCTTATTTCCATCTCTATTTCCATTCTCTAAATCCGTTCCATTTAAAACGGGTCTTCAGGAGGGAGGGATCTCCTTCCCATGAACATTACCATTCAAAACTGTCAGTATTAAAGTTGAGTCTTAAACTCCTTAAAATCAGAAAAAAAAAAACCTTAAAATTTACTTTTTAAAGAAAATTGTAAGAAAAAATCCAGAACTGGCGGTTCCGATTTTATGAATGAAAGAGCCTGAATCGAAGCCGGTGGTCTTTGGTTTTCGGTCCGACCAAAAGTTCGGTTTTATCAGGTTCGGTTCCAGCCGATTCCTGTAGTGTAACGGTTGTGTTACGGTTGTAACCGCCGGGCTGGTTCCAAACGCGGTCATGTTTACATTTTTTTCTAATTCAACGTGCAGTCGACCAACGAGTTGAAAAGGGAATCCGAAACTCGGATGATTCGGCGGTGACTCCTGAAAATCTCCGTGTGATCATTGTCGAGCAGAGATCGCTTCTCAATCGGGCGATGGTGAGAACGGTGACGGGAGAGGAGATGCTGCTGAGGCGCAACTCTGTCAATCGGGCGTTTCTGCGCAGGTATTCTTCGACGGTCATGAAATCTTCCTTCCGTTTCTTTATTCCGTCATTGATTGGTAGTTTCTCTTCGCTTTTCTTGTCGTCAGGTGGGTCTCGCGGTGTGAAAGTTCTCATTGGATCGGGGTTTCGTGTTTGGGTTGATTCCGACACCGTCCAACGACACAGGGAGCCCCGCTTGTTCGCTCGTGGAGAGTGGTACCGATAAGAAGAAGAATTTGAAGGGGAAAGCGCAGAAAGATGCGTCTTCTTCGCTTGTTATCGACGTCGATTGGGTTGCCGAGCATACTCGTCAGGTTAGAGACGATTTTTTTCTGAAACTTTCGCAATTTGTTGCCTGGAACGTGATTGCTCAGTTTGTTTTTATTTATTTTTGATGTTGTCATCAAAATCTCTTTTTCACTTCTTGTTGGTGTGGGCAGTATAGTATGGCCAAGAATCCGTCCTCTCTCTGTCTCTCTCTCACGCACACAGGCATGTGAAACTGGGAAATAGAAACTTGGCTAATTACAGAAAGTAAATAAGCAAGACGGTAGTAGCGATTCAGTAGGAAATCATCTGGAGTTTCCCAAAGAAACTCCTTGCTGTTCAACTACTACAACTACAACTAAGCCTTTTCCCATCTAGATGGGTCCTACTTTTAGAATCCATGTTAAGTCCGACAAAGTTTTACGCTGGCTGTCGGAAGCCTAACACAACCCTCCTCCTTTTTCCGGGCTTGGGACCGGTTACATAGGCGGAGTTAAACTCCTTGCTGTTCAAGATTTATTAAATAACAAATAGAGAAGTTTAACTCCTTTTTAATTTATCCTCTTCATTTCATTGACAGCTGAATGCTAGTCGTATTTGTTGATTCTTGCTTCATGTACATTTTCAGTACTCGTAGAAATGTTGCATTTAAACGAGGTACAACGATGTAGAGCATGTACAATGCAGGTCTCGAAGATGCTTTTAGGTGGTATGCATGTTGTTGGTGTATACATATGGGCTGCGGAAAGCACTTTTAAAGCATCAACCCTTGAGCTTTGGCAGGTAATGTTAGTGATTGGTGATGTTACTTGAAAATGTCATTGTTCCTTTCTCTTCTCTTTAAGTTTCGTTCTTCTTTTTGTTTTCTAATTTCAGGACTTGTTTTGTGCACATGATATTGACTTTCATTAATAACATTCCTCAGGTGCTTTTGATAAAAGCGTCTGGCTTGGATGACTTTTCTGTTTTATCTCATCTCTAAACTTGAAATGAGTTTAGTTGCTAATAGCATGTTATAAGAGTCTTCGCACACCAGAAAGTGAGAGGCGACATGTCCACTTTCATGGGATCTTCTGTTGCAACTTCAACTCTTCAAGGAGCCCAAGAATCTTGTTTCTCCACTGACCTCTATTTGGGGCTGATTTTAGTTGTCCAGACCAGAATTTATCTGCACTTATTCTTTCTTTTGAGGTCTATTCCATGATATTCCATGTTGAACACCATTCAAAGGGATTCTTGCTATTTCTTAACAGTTGGTGTTCATCGGAGCTATGCTTTGTAATTTCCATTCTGAGTCTTCGGTTGCATGTCATATGCACTTTGATTTCAATTTCATTTCTTCATTATAATGTTTCGTGGTGTACACCATGATATATTATTTATTTCAATCACATGAATCTATCCCTCCGATAAAAGATACATCCTTGTCAAATCACAGGCTATTCTTGTCTCCAAAATTACATTTAAGACTCTTATAGTGCTTCATTAGTCTTGCAGACTGGCAGTTTCTTCTACTTAATTCACATGCCGTTTATATTTTCCAAACATTCAATAAACATGCTTCTGGATCACACACTTTCACAATTAATAATGAAGTAGACAGCCGATACGAACATATGTTGTTAATGGAGGGCTACTCTAGTGAAGTAACAACAACAACTAAGCCTTTTCCCATGCTAGATTTGGTAGGCTACATGGATTGTTTGTTTCCGTAGAGTCCTAGTCCTATCATGTGTCATGCTGGTAGTTAACTCAACATGAGCTAGATCATTCTTTATTGTTTTTTTTCAACACTTTTGTGATTTTCCTCTTCCTATTTTAACATTTTCATAATCTTGTTTTATATACCTTCTTATTGGAGCTTCCTTTAGTCATCTTTCTACGTACCAAACCATCTTAAACAATTTTCTCTCATTTTATCCTCTGTATGTAGCTTCTACAAAGATATTAAGGTGTTATGTTAAAGGAGAAATTGTAATTATGGTCAACGAAACTCCGCCCATGTAAGGGATCACCCTTGCATTGCTGGTCCCAAGCCCGGATAAAGGAGGAGGGTTGTGTTAGGCTTCCGACAGCCAGCGTAAAACTTCGTCGGATTTCTACAACATAGATTACAAAAATTATGAGCATTGCTTTGGGGCGTCCCCACCTAGCGACGTGCTGTTGAGCCCGAATGCAGTAAGAAGTAAGCAAGGGCCACTACATTTTCGCCCGAATGTAGTGAATCAATTGCAGAGAGGGTTCCCACATCATGGACGGGTGTGGGTAAAGAAGTTAGTCCCGCTACATTGCCGCCCGAATGTAGTGAAAAATTTTCAGAGAGGGTCTCCGCATTTTGATTATGGACGGATGCGGGGGGTAAGGAAGCTAGTCCTAGAAAATAAGATTCGTATTGGTTCTTGGAATATCGGAACATTATCGGGTAAGCTAATGGAGGTGGTAGATACTATGATTCGGAGAAAGATTCATATTCTATGTTTACAAGAGACAAAATGGGTTGGAGAAAAAGCAAAGGAGATAGAGGATACAGGTTTTAAATTATGGTACTCAGGTAAAGAAAAGGCCTGAAACGGAGTTGGTATTATCATAAATAAAGATTTAAAGGAGGGTGTAGTAGACATACAACGATATGGTGACCGAATCATGACATTGAAATTAGTGTTAGGAGTAGAGGTTTTGAATATAGTTTGTGCTTACGCACCCCAAGTAGGACTAGAAGATAGTATAAAGACAATTTTTTGGGAAGAGTTAGATAAGGTGTTTCAAAAGATTCCACAAAGGGAGATGATTTGTTTAGGAGGAGATTTAAATGGACATGTCGGTAAAGAGGCATTAGGATATAAGGGATTCATGGAAACTTTGGTTATGGGGATATAAACGAGGAAGGTAGGGAGATTTTAAATTTTGCTATGTCATTTGATCTCTTTATAGTCAATACAATCTTCAAAAAACGAGATGAACATTTAATTACTTATAAGAGTGGCTTATCACAAACACAAATTGATTACTTTATTTGTATAAAAAAAGATAGGACGTGTTGTAAAGATTGTAAGGTAATTCCAGGAGAAAACTTAACCACCCAACATCGACTTTTAGTTATGGATTTACAAATAAAAAAATGGACAAAGAAGAAAAGAGTGCATCGAGCTATCCAGACTAAATGGTGGAACCTCAAAAGTGAGAAAGAAGATATATTTAAACAAAAAGTCCTTCAAGGAGATGTTTGGAATTATGTTGGCACACCCTCTGATATGTGGAACAATATGGCTATACATATTAGGAAAGTGGCGAAAGATGTGTTAGGGGTATCTAAGGGAGGTGTACCGACACAAAAAGAAGCTTGGTGGTAGAGTGAAGTAGTACAAAACAAAATCAAGGCAAAGAGGGCATGTTACAAATTACATTATGCTAAGAAAACTAGTGAAACTTTAGAAGCTTATAAGAAAGCAAAGAAGGGAGCAAAAAAGGCCGTTAGTGAAGCAAAAGCTAAGATTTGGGAGGACTTATATAAAAAACTCAACTCAAAAGAGGGTGAAAGAGATATTTTTAGGATAGCTAGGGCTAGAGATAAGAAAACTAAAGATCTTAATTATGTTAGATGCATAAAAGACGAGGATGAAAAAATTCTAGTGGCAAATGATGATATAAGAAATAGATGGAAAAACTATTTTTATAATCTTTTTAATGAAAATAAAGATGTTAGTATTAGTTTAGGAGATTTAGCCAAGTCAGAAAAGTATATAAACCACAATTTCTACCGATGTATTCAAAAGAATGAAGTCAAAGAGGCTCTTAAACATATGAAGAGTGGTAAATCGGTAGGACCAGATAATATTCCTATAGAAGTTTGGAAAATACTAGGAGAAATAGGAATCACTTGGCTCACAAGACTATTTAATGAAATATGGAAAAACCAAAAGATGCCCGAGGAATGGAGAGCAAGTACACTTATACCCGTATATAAGAACAAGGGAGACATTCAAAATTGTGCGAATTATCGAGGTATCAAGTTAATGAGTCAGACTATGAAATTATGGGAAAGAATTATTGAACGTAGGTTAAGACAAGTATCAAGTACAACAGAGAACCAATTTGGATTTCTGCCAGGTAGATCTACTATTGAAGCGATTCACCTTTTGAGACGTCTTATGGAACATTTTAGAGCAAAAAAGAAAGACCTTCACATGATATTTATTGATCTAGAAAAAGCTTATGATAGGGTACCAAGGGAGGTTCTTTGGAGAACTTTGGAAAAAAGAGGTATCCCATTGACATATATTAACCTTATAAGAGACATGTATGATGGTGCAAAAACATGTGTGAGGACTCATGAAGGAACAACAGACTTCTTTGAAGTTAATATTGGGTTACATCAAGGATCAACTTTAAGTCCATACTTATTTATAATGGTGATGGATGAGTTAACAAAACATATTCAAGATGAAGTACCTTGGTGTATGTTATTTGCAGATGACATTGTATTAGTGGAGGAGTCTAAGGAAAAAGTTAATAAAAATTGGAACTATGGAGAGAAACATTAGAAAACAAAGGCCTCCGACTTAGTAGAACAAAGACAGAATATATGGAATGTAAGTTTAATCATTTGGCTATTTCAAAGGACATAGAAATTAAAATTGGCACATATTGCATTCCCCAAAAGGAAAGTTTTAAATACCTAGGGTCAATTTTTCAAAGTGATGGAAGAATTGATGGAGATGTTACACATAGAATTAATGCTGGTTGGTTAAAATGGAGAGGAGCATCAGGTATTCTTTGTGATAAGAAGATACCATTAAAATTAAAAGGTAAATATTATAGAGCAGCAGTTAGGCCTGCCATGTTTTATGGTTCTGAGTGTTGGGCAGTTAATCATCAACATGTACAAAAGATGTCTGTGACAGAAATGAAGATGTTGAGATGGATGAGTGGTCATACAAGAAAAGACCGTATACATAATGAGGTTATTAGAAACAAATTAGGAGTGGCACCAATAGAGGATAAAATGAGAGAACATCGTTTAAGATGGTTTGAACATATAGAAAGAAGATCAAAAGAAGAACCTCTAAGAAGGTTAGAAAACCTAAATTTGAAAAGTATTAAAAGAGGTAGAGGACGACCACAAAAGTGTTGGAAAGAAACAATAAAGAATGATCTAGCTTATTGGGAGTTAACTCTAACATGGCACACGATAGAGATCTGTGGAAACAAAGAATCCATGTAGCCGACCCCGTCTAGTATGGGAAAAGGCTTTGTTGTTGTTGTTGTTGTGGTGAACGATCTCCTGCTTTGTTTAGGATACTTAATTATACAACAACTAAGCCTTTTCCCATTCTAGATGGGATTGACTACATGGAAATTGTAATTAATGTTCGATCATATTAATAGTTAACAGAAGCTATATCATTCTTTATTGTTTTCTTTGAACACTATGTGGTCTTCCTCTTCCTCTTTAACATATTCACCATCCAGTTTATCACACCTTACTGAAGCTCCATGCGTCTAAACAATTTTAAACAATTTTCCTTTTCTTTATCATCTATTGTTGCCACTCTCAACTTGCCTCTGATAACCTCATTATGAAATGGTCTTTCCTTGACAAATTCTGCATACCTGTGTGACCACTCATCCATATCAACATCTTCATTTCTGTCATGGACACATGAGTGAAGTAAACCCAAATATTTTTCTTTTGACTTGGGCATTAACTTTCTATCATATGTTTAAATTCTTTTGCAGACAGTTAAAGCAGTTGCCACAGCCTCACCATTTCCCGAGGGATCTAATTCAACTAAAAGGATCCTTGTACACATTTCTTACAGCCCTAGAAGGTATATGTGGGTGTCATGTTGCTTCTGCTTTTTGTTCCGTTAGAAGGTCAGTGCCCGTTTTGGAATGATGGATGATAACGTGCTTTCTATGGTAAAAGTGTGACTATGATATAATATAGAGTGGAAAAAGGGAAGGGGGGTTGCTGGCGTTGGTGTTGTTCGATGCGTATTATATCATGTATCGTTTTGGTCTACGATACGGGCGTATTGTATCGTATCACTTTAATATTAAAAAAATAGTAAAAATATAAAAAAATCAGAAAAAATTAGAAAAAATCCCAAAAAAGCAAAAACATGATAATTGCAAAGAATTCATATAATACAAAGTTTAGTGCATATTGATCATTCACCATTGAACAATTAAAAAAATACATATTTTGAAGCAAAAAATGAAATACATTTACATTTACATATTGTAATAAGGATCATTAACTAAATAATCTTCATCTTCTCCTTGCTGGAGATTCTTCATCTCCTTGATGATGTTATTGCGCTTCTTCCAAATTAATCCATGCAATGTCTTCTTCGGTTAGGAGTGCATTTTCTTCATTATCTTCCATAATACACTCCTCTAATATATCAAAATTAACAAACTTCTATCTTTGTACATGTAGTTGACACATTTGCTCATTTTCATATGTGAACAAAACGATGAGCTCCATTTCTTTGAGACAATTCAATGATGTGATATTGTTACTTGATAATATCCTATTTTTCTCTTACTGGAGACTAGCTTTTTAACTAATGCTTGAAGTGGTTTGAAGTAGAAGGATGATGAATGGATGTTGTGGGTCAAAATCAGGTCATCTGATTACTTCTGATCTCACTTCATAGGCTGATCTAAGCCTCACACACGCTGGTCATGTTCAACTCAATGGAAGTCGTGTAAGGTGAATCTTAAAATAGTGAAGTTGTAAAATGCCCACTTAATGAACAGAGGCAACCCATTGAATTTACCATAGTTGCAAAATGCCCACTTAATGATCTGAGGCAACCTCAAATATCGAATTCAGGACTTTCAAATTTAAGTTGACTCCTAGCTTGCCCGTTGTGCAAAGACCTAACCCATTGAATTCACCATAGTATTTCAAATTTTCAAAAAATTGGGTGGAGTGGGCACTTCATTTGGCTTCTCATGAATAAACCATTTTGCTTAGGGTCGTTATAAACAGATGAGTCCTCATCACAAGCCGAGCTGCTATATTAACAATAATATCATTGCTTTAACACGTGGCAGCGTCTAGGTTGGGACTTGATCTCTCCGTGCTATTTTTGGTTCAGATGATTCTCATTACATGCTCTCTGTGATATGTGGGCGTCAATTGTTTTCTATTTGTCGTGTTTTTAACGGCAACTTGGCTTGCTCTTTTTCAGCTTTATTTTATTCTTTTTTACTTTAACTCTTCAATCATAGGGAACAGAATATGCTTTTGCTTGTCCCACTTAACTTCAATACCGTGGGTTCGATGACCCACAGACCCATCAATCGAGTGGGCTCGGCTCGGGTCTTGGGGAGCCGGTCAATACCTGACCGCCTGTCTAACACCAGGCTCAAGGCAGCAGGTTAAGACAAGAGGTTGAAAGAAAAAAGAAATTTTCCAAATGCCCACAAACTTTTCGAGTTAATTCAACAACACTCGAGCTTTTGAAGTCTTAGGTGAGTATGTTTAAGTTTTACCACAATTCAAATTAAGAGGGTTAAGTTATTATTAAACTCGAATAGGTCACACTCAGAGTGGTAGCTCACCTGGTCAAGGGGCTCAAGTTACAACTAGAAGGTCTCGAGTTCGATACCCTGGGTGTTCATGCATACCTTGCTTCAACCTCCCTGTCATAACAACAACAAAAAAACTCAAATAGGCCAACAGTGGATTAAGGATATAATGTATTTGGTTAACTTTATAATCACTCTTAAGGGTATAAAAATAAAGGTTTTAACAGTTTAGGAAGTGATTGAATTAGTTGGGAAAAGTCTAACCAACATATGTCTTAAACAAGGTGTGAGCAAGGGTTGTAGCCTCGGCATTTTACACAATGTGGTTGCAGTTTTCTCGGTTTAATAAGTCAAAAAATGGCAACAACAACGGCTATGTGAATTCTTTGTTTTTATAGAACTCGAAAATTAGATTATTCTTTATTGTTTTCTTCCAACACTTTTGTAGTCTTTCTCTTCTTCTTTTAATATGTTACCATCTAATTTCTCATACCTTTTTATCAAAACTTTCTTGGTTTAATAAGTCAAAACAAGAAAAAGCTCAATCACTCGGGAAACCATGATTCAAACTTGATTTATATCATAAACGAGTTTATCTTGAACTCCACCAAGTCGAACATGTTTAATGCTCCACTTAGCTCACTTCATTCTTCATCCTATGTGATAGTTATAAACTGTGCTTTTCATGGCCAACTAGCATAAAGAACATTAGCTCACTCCAAGGGGGTTGGCTCACAAGGTGAAGGTCATGAATTCAATACTTGAGGCATGACATTTGGCTTGGAACACCCCATTGTATTAAGAGAGGGAACTTCACTTTTGCTTGCAAATTTGACACTTCTTTGTTATTTTGACACTTTAAATGACACGTTTGTGTCGTGTTGACACTTTGCAGCTAACAGGTAATACCATTTAATTTTGCTAATGTGGCATATGTTGGTGCCATGTCTATGTACGTGCCAATGCCATAACCGGGCGGGTATGAGCTTGGTGTTCTCTTTTCCCAATGAGTAATGAGACAGGTATCTATCTATCTATCTATCTATCTATCTATCTATCTATCTATCTATATATATATATATATATATATATATATATATAGAGAGAGAGAGAGAGAGAGAGAGAGAGAGAGGGCGGGGGGGGTTACCTTATCACATACCTGACCCCAAACTTGCCAAGGTTGGGTATTTCCCACCCGATTTGGATTGGATCTTGTTAGGGTTGCAAGGATCGGATCAATATTTTCATCCCTACGCTAGCGTGGATAAGTGTTTAAGGGTAAGTATGCAAATTTAACCAGCTAAATGAACATGGATTAGTGTTAATAAGATATGCATTAGATTTGAGTTTTAAATACCAAGCTGAACCCGAAGAGGCCCGAATAAATACTTGCTTGAATCGAGTCTACCAAGATCCCGATAGGCAACACACGAACATCAGTTTCAATCTCAGAAATATATGGATCCAAGGATCCAGATCCACTTGCTTGCCTATTTCAATTGGGAAAGAGATGCTGGCTGCTTCATAACTTGTAAAGAAAGCATCATTAATTTCCTCACAGTTCATCACCAACTCTCCATCAAATACAAGATATTATACCCCCAATTGGATTTCACTAGTGACTACACCTAGGGTGCCAATTGGATCGGATATTATCTTTATTAGACAAATCCAGTATCTAAACCCCATAGTCGTTTCACGGTAAGACCAGATTCCGATGATCACACTCGAACTCTGAAACCTGAACTGGTTTGGTTTGTATTTTATTAGGTTGGATCCATTAAACCACCATCGCAAGCAGATCCAATCTTTTTATCTTTATCAATGGTTTGGGTTGTTTTATCAGCTGAATTTGGATTAACACGTTTCTCTAATCTGAACCGACCGCTTGTAAGACAAGTCTAATTTCATATTTGGATTTCATGTTACTTTCCCATCCAACTCCAGATTCAAACAAGTCGGATCGATCAAATTGGATTCATCAATGCAATTGATACCGGGGCAGGTAAACGAACTGAATGAACCGAACAGGAAATGTTCATGGCTCATTCATCAAGTAAAAGGCAAATGAGAAAATAACAACAACAACAACTAAGCCTTTTCCCATACTAAATGGGGTCGGCAAAGGCAAATGAGAAAATATACTAGTTCAATTCAGAAATCACATATCCATAATCCAAATCTAAATCCCATTAGATAACAAACCTGACTTGGATTAAATATGAGAATATTACTCCGTGGGCCTCCCAATCAGCAGTTTCAAAGAATATAATCACAATTTTATACCGAATAAATTCACGAAAAGAATGATTTTATCATAGCCAATCAATCGAAGCCGATTTAGCTCTCTTCTGACAATACCCAAAGAAATGTTTCCATGTGGCATTGTTCTAGTTGTTGCAGTAAGTATAATGAGACAGTCATTCGTTCTCAATTGAGCATTGTGCTCAATTTGTCATTTCCCATAATTATATTGGTTCAATCATCGATCACCGTCTTCTATCACTTTCTACTACTACTTTACCATGAACCACCTTTCATCTATTAGAATCACCACCTAATTTTAGGTGGTTCTGGTGATTGTGGCAGCGGTTTTGATACATGGAAGATAATTTTGGACAATAAAGCTGTAGTAGACGATGATAAAGGGTGGAAGTCGGTGGTTGAATCAGAAAAACTATACAAAACAAGAGATTGAGTGTCGTGCTCAATTGAGCATGTTTAAGGATTGAAAATATGACCATGTCACTGGTGCCCAAGGAAGAGTAGTAAAACCTAATCTAGAAACAAGCCTTGGGATTTTTGGGTTACAAAGGGAGGCTGAAGCCTAACACGCACACAAACATGTGCACCAGGGTGAGTCGAACTCACCACCAGGAGCAAGCGTGTCAAAACGCTCCGTGGATCTGGGGCTTAGGAATGAACCGAATCAGTTTGACCCAAATCCATCTCCTTCATATTTGGTTCACAACCTACATGAAGAGAACACGAGCTTGCAGCTTGTTATGTTGTACAGGATGAACACGGATTACAGATTCTTTGATCAAGTAAAAGCATCTGGACCAGCACGCAGAGGGCTAGCTCATTCAGCAGGGCTCCTGACTCCGACAACACAGGTGGTGAGTTCGATTCGGGGGATGTGTCTGTGGCTTTGGCCTATTGTTGTAAAATAAAAATAATAATGCTTCTGGACCTAGCCAGGGTTCAGTTCGTGAGAAAGGAGGAGGTGCTTGGTTTTTAGTGCGAAGTTCATGAGTCCAATGCATGTAGTCTTCCTCTCTCCTAGTGTCAACTTTTTCTATTCGAGTTGGGTCTTTAGAACAATGGTTCTATACCAATGATAGGTTTCATGTTTGATGCATAATAGAACTTAAGAGTAAAAAAAATCAAGGTTCAGTTTTCCTAAAACCAAGAATCAAGCACACCTTAAGGGATTCAACATCTCAAGGACACTCCAAGTACATCTAAGTCTATATCAAAACTGATGCATGTGTTGTTTAAAGCCTTAGAATAAGCTTTTTATATGATGTAAAACTTGTTTTTGACATGATTGGATTGAAGTCGATTGAGAGGAAACAAATACTAGTTATCTCCTAACTCAATTTCTCAACTATGGGTTTCATCCCAACTATGATAATTTGAATTATCAACACTTCAATTAGGGATATTCATGGGAGGGGATCCTTCGTTTCCCATGGGACTCATCCCGAATGGAATGGATTTAGGGAGTGTAAATGGGGATGGGAAGAGCAAGAAAATTTCCGACGGGGATCGAGGCGGAGATGGGGATAGTAGGTCTCCACCCCTCGAATCCAACCCCAACTCTTCCTCTCATTCATTCTAGAAAGTTAGGCCCATCTAAAAATAAAACAAATTATAAACAAACAACAACTAAGCCTTTTCCCATACTAGATGGGGTCAGCTACATGGATTCTTTGTTTCCACATAGTCCTATCATGTGCCATGTTAGCAGTTATTGTAAACAAATTATAAGAGAAAGATAAATAAAAGAAAATGTTAGCTCTTTTCTGAATTCGTTCCCTGCATTTCATCCATAATAATATGTTTGAATTTAGATACATTTTACATAAATTAAGTTTTATTTTATATGTAAAACCAAACTCTAACCTTTGTTTGATCATTTCTCTTTTTCCTGACAGGTTCTTGCGGGAACCCATGAGAACACAAAGATGTGGGCATTTTCGGTGGGGATGGGGACAAGGTTCTAAAACATGAATGGGGCGGGACTTTGATCCCCGTCCCATCCCACCTTTGAACATCCCTAACTTCAATTCTCTCTTTAGATTAATTTCCCCACCTCTTAAGGTGGAGTTTTGATTTCTCCAATCTAAAAAACATAGCAAACTAGGCATCTATGCCACGATTAACGCCGTTGAATCGGAGTAATCAAAAGATAAATCTTGGTAGAGTGAACTCCTGAGAATCATTAACATGAAAAACTTACAAGTTAGTAATTAAATTTCATCTGAACACACCCTTTAATTGAGATGGTTAAAAACATCCATAACAAGCATAAAAAGGTCAGTTTGATTTAAGTAATTAGTTTATATTCATAGTTGACATATACAACCATAAAAAATATGTAGGTTTGGCTGGATAATTCTAAAATTATGGTGTTTATAATAAGGTTATTAATAGACATGCTATGGAAAATTATAATAAGAGAGGGGAGATGGGTTCGAGTCGAATTATCCCGTACCTGGACATGCAACCATGCACAGAGTGTGCGTGCACGGAATGCATTGCCGCACGTTAGTAAGATCGATACCCACTTGTCATGAGTTCGATACAGGGGGTGTGCACATTTTGTAAGGTTCTACCTGGCCGGAGCCTGCCGAAGAAAAAAATACAGTATATCAAAGACAAACGTGGGAAACTTTGTTAGAGGCTCATGCAAATTGTTTCAGAACCAACGAGCATGAATGTTCTTCAGGACATGCACAAATACAAAGGAACTCATTGTTGTAGATCACTTTGTTGCAGGTTCATGCAAATTGATTCAGAACCAACGAGCATGAATGTTCTCCAGGACATGCACAAATACAAAGGAACTCGTTGTTGTCAAGATCTTTAAATCTTACGATCTTATCATTCTTTTCGTGTTTACTGATCCCAACGCAAGTGTGAGAGAGAGTGTGGTAAACCCATATACCCATCCGTGCTCAAATCCACTTAAATATCTTTATCTAAGTGGATTTAAGTGTACTTTCCATACTTTATGTTTAATGTGTTATACTTTTAAAATTCAATTCTTTGATCATACTAATCAAACGGTAAAATTGTTTAAGTGGATTTAAGCATAAATGAGTGTTCATATGAACTATTCTCTCTCTCTCTCTCTCTCTCTCTCTCTCTCTCTCTATCTATATATATATATATATATATATATATATATATATATATAAGCTACGGAATACAAAAAACAACAACTTATTGTACTCTATTCTTTTCTTAACCAGAAAATACTAAGTACTTACTGTTCAATTTATTTAATTAAATAGAAAACTATGCTTTATAGTAAGCATGATTTTTTTTTGAAAAATAGAAGAAAGGTTCAACATTTAATATCCTGATCCAATCCCATTATACTCGATCCAAGGAACTTCATGCAATCTTAGGTAGGATATACGATCTTGACTACGTATCAAGGTATTCAGTGCATCGATGCCATGGTTCTAGTTCTGGTTCCCCTGGTTTCGGTTTCAGGAAACCCGCCGGACTGTGTTCCGAAACCACCCACCACCAAGTAAGTGGCACCACCGGAAAGAACAATGTAGTCGCATTGCGCCGGAAAAGCACCGCCGTCGCTGCCGAACATCAATTCAGATTACATTTTGTTTCAGGCCAAAATTGATCGAGAGACGATGATGTTGATAAATTATAAAAGGTATCCATGATTATTCTTGCCCTTGTCATATGTATGAGACTATGACAGATACAATCCATCGCGTGCAAATACAACAGGAGCATTGACAATGAAAAATGATTCCAAAACATACAGTGGAGAGTCACAATCTTAGGCACAAAGAGACGCCAAATCATTCTTCCTTCACTCAATTTGTTAACCCTGCCGTTCTCATGTATGTTGTTATGTGATACTCCAAATCTAGGGAACCTTCGTTATATATATATATATATATATATATATATATATATATATATATATATATAGAGAGAGAGAGAGAGAGAGAGAGAGAGAGAGAGAGATTGATATATGTATAATGCTCAAATCCACTCAAAGATCAATTATGAAAATTTAAATAAAAAAAGTATGGCTATACTTTTCGTATTTGATATTAAATGATTTTTAAATTCAAATATTTACGAATGGTAAAAATATTTAAACGGACTTGAGCATGAATAATTATGCTCATGTACTATGCTCTCTTTCTCTCTCTATATATATATATATGTAGAGAGAGAGAGAGAGTTGCTAAACTCTCATTCATCCTAAATTATTGATGCTTTCAAGAGATGGGTGGTGTAGATTGTTATACTTTTTGCTTTTTAGGTACAAGTTATTTATCTTTTTAATGGAATGATTTTGATTAGTATGAATAGTCTAGCATGGATAAGAGCTCTCTCTCTCTCTCTATGTGTGTGTGTGTGTATGTGTGTTGCTTTTGTTGAGCCCAGCTAGATTAGTTGCCTACCCGTGATTTTGAAATGGATTGTCTCTGTTAGATCAGCTTCAACAGCGAGCCTTCTAGCAAATTAGACTCATGTGGCTCGTGACAATCTGATTTTGTTGGTTAATTAAGGTTATCGGTTTAGTGGCTTCTTGTGGCTTGTGAGAACAATCTGCTACGGCGCCGGAAGATGATCAAAACCTCTCTTTGGACGAATTGCAGGCCGTCTCTTTCAAGATCTCCCACTAACCCGAAAGCAGAATATGCTCGGCCAGCTACACTCTTTGATCATGTATAATTCTCTCATCTTATTAACACAAGTTTACAATGATCTTCGTCTCTCTATATCTTTTACCAAGAAATTCGAAAACCATGTATGATTCTTTCTTATCTTATTAATGCTAGTTTGCAATGATATATATATATATATATATATATATATATATATATATATATATATATATGTGTGTGTGTGTGTGTGTGTGTGTGTGTGTGTGTGTGTATTGAGAGAGAGAGAGAAACGGTTGGTCGTTCACAGGGAACCCTAGCAAATATAAAGACTAGGTTGTTAGGTGTAATTTGTGGGTTCACGTGCATGGCATGATCCAAAATGGGTCAAACATGGGTACAGGCAAATCCAAATCCAAGGTACATTTCGGGTCATATTTGGTCGATGACAAGAGTGAGGTGTGACCGTATGGGCTCATAATGCATGGGTCACTTGGGCTAGTGACAAAGGAAAAGGAACGGTCCGAAAAACACACGGAGAAGAGAACAAGGTTATAAAGTGAAGCTAAACCCTCAAAAATGTGTTTTTGGAGTGGAATCAGGCAAACTCTTAGGGTTCATGGTAAGCCAAAGGGGTATAGAGGTTGACCCCTCTAAGTGTCGAGCCATCATGGACATGCCTCCACCCTCCAACTTGACCCAAATCTGAAGCCTCTAAGGTCGGCTCCAAGCAATTAGGAGATTCATCTCCAATTTAGCAACAAAATGCAAACCTTTCAATAAGCTTTTGAAAAAATGAGTTAAATTTGAGTGGGATTCCGATTGGCAAAAAGCCTTTGAAAGATTGAAAACATATTTGGTAAATCCTCCATTTTAAAACCTCCAAAGCAAGGAAAACCTTTATTGCTTTACATTTCCATTCATGCGAATGCATTGGGTGCTTTACTTGCTCAATATGAGGATGATAGTCTTAAGGAGTATTCTATTTACTACATTTCGAAAACTCTATTGGCATATGAAAAAATTATTAAGCCATGAAAAAAATGTGCATGGCTTTGGAGTGGGCTTGCCAAAAATTTAGACATTATTTCCTAGATCATGAAATTTGAATAGTATCTAAACTTGATCTGCCGGTGAACCCACATCTCTCGAGTCGGGATCGTGTGCCGACCGGCTCCGCTTCGTAGCAATGGAAGGCCAATCGATCTCATGACCTTCAACTTGTGAGTCGACCCCCTAACCAAGTAAGCTATTGCTCTTTTGTCCAACAACCCTTGTTACTTTTGGTCGTGTCAACAATGTATTACCTTCTCGGAGGTAAACCTCTGCTCCAGACACGACCTTTGTTTCTGACACAAAAATGCACAGGAACACGACTCACGGAATTCATACTCATGTCCACCCAACGCACTGGTCAGTTCAACTGTTTCTGACACGGACACGAAATTACACGACCCAGAAAGCCTAAAGATCCACCCTGATCCAAGGTCTCTAAACTAAAACATTGTTTTATTCTTTTCTTTTAGAGAGAGAGGGGGGGGGGCTTTTTCGTTGTGTGGATTCTGACCGTTCATTCAATGATAAATAGATTCTGTTGAGATCAACGGCTCTAAAAGACTCGGGCTTCGAGTGTTGTGGATTCGGGCTGTTCATGGAGACATCAATAGATGCCGTTGATCACGAAAATGAACGGCTCTGGAAAACTTGATGGTTCTCGTCTGTAGCATCAGGGGTCTTGTCTTGTGTTATCCGATGGACGACAGCCAGGAGACGTCAGAGTCGGAAGGCAGCGAGACACTCCGTATGACTCTGTCCGTCCTTCCCATCGATCGGACCGCACCCTACGGGTGACCGCATACGTACCGTAAGGCTCATTCTTGCCGTTGGATTGTAGATCCAACGGCTAATTAATGAGGAGTAGTACGAATCGGATCAGCCGGACTCACTAGGAGATCTCACTCCCGATGGACGATGCAAGTTTCAGAAATCACGTGATCAACACGAGTGGCAGTCAAAACCAGAAGTAGGGCCAGGGGCGTTACGTCTAAAGATGCACGAGGAAACGTGAATTTTAAGAAGTAAAACATACAATAAACCTGTATAGCGTGCATGATATATGCTAGAGAAAATTACTTGCTAACAAATTTAAATAAATATTAATCATTAAATTTTAATCTCAACTAACTTATCTTTAAAAATGAATATCAAAATTACATGTTAAAAATATTGCATACTTTTTAATTCAAATCTTAATATTTCATCTTTAAAATTAGATGGTTGATATTTTTTTGTAATTGTTAGCATATAAGAAATTTCCCTAGTTTCAATATTTTAAAGAAATTTCAATAAACAGTTAAGTGTAAGTGTGGGCATCATTATGTATGTGTAAAAGGTTGCAAGATTCACCTTATATATATATATATATATATATATATATATAGAGAGAGAGAGAGAGAGAAGTGGGAGAGACTCTATAGCTATTAGACAATCTCTCATGATGATATATGCCGAAAACCCTCTCATGACAGACTTTGTTCGACGATATGTATCATTCGTACGATCGCACGAAATGTGCAAATTATTTCGCTCGTCTACATCAATACAATTCTCAATGACAATCAATGAATATGGTATACACTTAATGCACATCATATGTAATATAGACAGGTGGATTTATCACGACACACAAACATTGGTATTCATCAAGAAGTATGGTAGAGGTCATCTACCCACTCCCATTCTCTCTCCCTCCCCCTCTCTCTCTATATATATAAAGAGAGAGATAACACATTTGTGTACTAATATATTCAAACACATCTTAATTTCATCAATCATTTTTGATAAAGGAGAAATTTGAATTCAACAAAAAAAACTTAAATTTTAATCATCCATTACCTAAGATGATTGATTTAAAAATATGCTAAAATATCTCAAGTTCTCCTGCTCTCACATAATATATATATATAAGCTTGACAAATTTGTACACTGAAAAGCATGCAATTGTACACATCGACAAGGCAAAATTCGTGAAGGCGATTCATTTTCAGTGAGTTGTTGTCAAAGTTATAAAATATTGGTTTTCTTGATGAATGATCAAGTACTACATCATGATCATGACGTTATTGATGAATGGACGTGAGAAGGACATTAATGAACTCGTTGTTAGACTTGGGACGTATCAGAATGTCGTTTTCTTTGAGGTATACATTTTGGCCTTGCTACTGAATCATGCATGGTGTTAGATCCTTCGCACTCTTTTTTTACTGCTAAGATACAATGCTTTCCTTACTCAATGATGCAAATTAGATCTCTTCAAATCTACCTCTATGAAACAATAATGTACCTAATGAGCCTAGGGGTATCATATTGCACATCAACCTGTTTTCTAATAGGAATTATAAGAAATTATCGTTTAAAAAAAAGGGAAAATAATCAGTTCTTGATTGACGGGAAAAAATGAGTAAGAAAATGATCTGTAAATCCTGGTGCATGAATCTTAATGGAAGGTCACCGGAAAACTTGGGTTCCGGCTACATTCTCGAACCAAGTTGATCAAGACAAAGCCATAAGGACTATTCTGTTTCAAAATGGTGGGTGGAAGGAAAATTGTACCACCCACCACCCTCACTCAACACTTTTGAAAAACCATAGTGAAATTCAACTTTTCTAGTAGTGAATTGGAGCTTATGAGCAGTGATGATGGCCTCTAGAGAAAATTCTCCTAAAGGAGTATTTGATTCTTGGGCTTATGAGCTTATTTGCAAAATGTAGGTATTGAAATGAGGCCTCAACCTGCATATTTTGTGCATTGTATTTGACTTGGAGTTTGATTCATATAGATGTATGTTCATCCATAAGCCATGGCCTAGTACATATTGACCCTAGGGGTGAGGGTCCTAGCCTTGAAGTACACAAGAGATTCAAATTTAGGAGAAAAGAAGGAAAATAAGAGAAAGAAACCCGAAAAGCTTCGTTAACGAGAAAAATGAAGAGAAAACTTTACTACTAATGAGCTCAAATGGACTCATCCTATATCTAACCCTTACACAAATTGTTTATTTTTTGTTACAAGAGGAGGTCAAAGCTTAACGCACACCTACACATGTACCCTCTGAGAGTCGAACTCCGCACCAGTAGCAATAGCGCTAGAGCACCATATCGTTAGGTATGATGAGTTGTTTTGAACTCATTGGAAAGGGGTTGTAGGTCCCTTATTTGGACTTATTAAGCATGGAATCTACAACATGTAGGACTTTATACAATGGGACTCCTCTCTAATTACATATTAGAAAGCCTATTCAGGTATGACAAAAGTTGGCAACTTTACTAGGCCATGCACATACAATTACTTTTATAATGTGAATATTAGCCTTTAATAAATGTAACACAATCTTGTTTTCAAGCCTCTCATTTCATGTGAAGGAGTAAATTTTTGGGCACCATGGCTGTTGCAATGACTAACATAAAAATCCAATAATAATATAAAAATGGAGTTTTACCCGACAGTTTTCCAATGCAAGTAACGATTGAAAGAAAAATTGCTACCACAACCATTGAAAGAAAAAATTATTAAGATAGTTCATCAACAATTGAACACATGACCTTAGTATAAGAGGGTCCAATGCCCTACACATCACTATACCAATATTTAGCTATGTCTCACTTTTTCTTTCTCGACGAGAAATGCACCTAAAGCCGGAAACCTAGACAGTTGCCTAGGACAAAAGGTCTGATACCAAGCTACCGACTATCGGGCGTACACAAAGGTGTGCACCCAATTGAAGCTTCAAAGGCAGACAAGTGAGAAAAACTGCACACATGTTCCCCTCTCTTCGTTTATGTTGCACTCGGCTGAAAATGGCTAAACTGAGGAATCAACCTTTCTACCCTTTGAGACTCCACATCATACTATCTTTTCTTTTCCTTTCCTTCTCTCTTTTTACTTATCTTAAGCATTATATATATATATATATATCATTTTGGGCCGGGCCGGGCCAACACCTCAGGCCAGGCTCCTTTTCATACATATATATATATATGTCCCTATATTTTTTAGGGCCAGACCCATTTTGTCATCTCTACATATGTGTGTGTGTGAGAGAGAGAGAGAGAATAAGTATAAATATGTTATAAATAACTACCTGTATATATAATGTAATGTACTCAGCAACAAAAGGGACACTAATCAACCCGACTTGCCTCCCAACAAAGGATAGGGTCTGATCCGGGTGAACTTACCTTTGACCCGAACCCTAAGTGACTCGAGTAATCAACCCAATTTGCCCCCCATATCCATTATATAGTATACATTTTACATATGGGGTTGTAACCAGGTCGACCTACACCCTACAGGAACCTGACTTGGGTCGTGCCCGTGCCTGGGTCAAGAAAATACGCTTCGGATCCATCTGGGGTCCAAACAACCCATAGATGGAAATAGGCCCCTTCCTAGATGGACCCCATGCTTTTTTTTTCAATTTCCTGTTGATTTAAAGTGGTTTCCGTATTTTATAATATCGAATAAGAAAATAATGGTTAAGGAAATATATATATATATATATATATATTGGTGATGCAATTTAAGAGTCAGACGTCTCTTCCTCTCTAAACTTGACATGCATGAACTTGGACATGGTTGGTCTGGAACCGGTCAATCGATGGGAAACCAAACCGGGCCTGAAGCTGACCGAGGTCGGTATTGGCCAATTGGACCTGAAGAACTAGGACAACAGTTCAAACAGCGAGTTCTGGTTCCATTTTACAGGTTTCACTTATGTTTTTTGGTTTCTGGTTTACACGATTTTGGGTGAACAAGAATTCGCAGTTTCAAATCGCAAATCCCGGTTCACTGAAAACCAGCCATGTTTACATGAAGTGATTGGATCTTCTAGCACATGCTCTCTTGTACTCTTTTATTACTTTTGGGTGACATGAGTTTAATAATAATATTTTTCTTTCGTTCTCAAAGCTCTTTTAAATTTAAATTATAATAGTTGCTACTCAAAAGCAAGGGTGAGCCTCTACCTTGACTATGGAATTGGAACTCTAGTTTCATTTCGAGCATTAAACCTTTAGGGGTTGGTTGTTGATGATCTTTGTAATCGAGTAAAAGTGAGATCATACGATGCCGTTTAACTCTATTATACGATAAATTCCCGCGCTTGATTACAATAAAAACTAGAACTTAGTTTCAATTTCATAATCTCAGGCCTAGAAATCAAACACTCCTAAAGAGCCATGGCTCCCTAAGATTCAAAATTTCTCCTAAGAGATCCATGTTCTTCAAAGAAGATGCTGCTTAACTCCTCACAATGTCATAGTCCCCTCAAGATTTTTATTCCGACTCTACCTCTGCGAGTGACATAGGTTCAGATGCAGTTTGTTGTGAATCGAGTCTCTCAAAACTTATTTATGTCGTATCATATTAGCATTTAACTCCAAAAAAAAATGTTGGTCCTTATGTTTTTATTTTGACACATTGAATGCTTTCTTTTCTTTTTAAAGTCCGAATTGCATATTTTTCTCATGATCTAAATCTTATTTAGTTGCCTCTTCAAAATATCCAAACCAAGTAATGTGTGTCTCTCTCATCTTATCTTATATAGTATCATATTAAATGTGTCACATTTTAAACCATGAATTCTCATATGTACACGAGCAAAATCTTGCATTATAAGTTTTTATCGAAATATCCGCAACAAAAATGCATTTTCATAAGGCTTAGAGAATAATGAACCCACAACATAGTTTATAATTATAACCCGTAAGGTTACACCACAAAGAATTCTTATAGGCCCACGATTATAAGTTAATGTTCTAACTTTTTTCACCTCTCGCCTCACCTTGACGTAGATCCGCCACTGGTTCGATCACGAACTTCGTAATTCACTCTTAGAGTGGTCCACTGCACATCTCACAAATTCTTCATCCCTCCCCAACTTGTTCACAATCCTCCAATTCAGGCAGATCCATTTGTTTCTGCATCCCACTATTCAATTCAGCCTACTTCCACTATTCAAACCTAATAGTTCTAGCAAAAATTAAATTACATTTATGCTATCAAAAAACACGAGTATGGATTACTTAACATGTCAGGAATGGGCAAGATCCGATTTTCACGTATATATATATAATATAGTGATTGGATTTTGCCTCCCACAATGCTCACTCACACTTGATGAGAGAGAGAAAGAGATCATTTCCTAGTTCTAGCCCTAACCCTAACCCTGCATCTCACTTAGGTTTTAGGCTTTCTTAAGTTTAAGGTTAGGGCTAGAACTAGGAAAGGATCTCTTTCTCTTTCTCTCTCTCATCAAGTGTGAGTGAGCATTGTGGGAGGCAAAATCCAATCACTATATATATATATATATAGTGTGTGTGTGTGTGTGAAAATAGGATCTTGCCCATTACTGACATGTTAAGTAATCCATACTCATGTTTTTTGATAGCATAAATGTAATTTAATTTTTTTATGATTTTTGAAAAAAATGAAAGACAATGTTATTAACTTTTACGTTGAAGGTCGACTATAAGTGGGTAGGATCCAACCAATATATATATATATGAGGATTTTTATGTGAGATAATGTACCAATCATGGTGCTGAATATTTAGTGACTAGTGTTAATAAAACACAGTTCTTCAAAAGAGGCAATAGAAAGCCGAAAAGGTATTTGGAATGAACGGTAGAAAATGATATTGCAGCTTTGTCCGTTTGATACCCTATGACTAATTTCACCAAATTGGCCCCTCAGGTTTGCTCTATTATCACTTTAGCTGTTTGAATGAATACAATTTCCCTAAACCAGCATTACTCCTAAATGGCTGACTTAAGTGATAACTAAAATCTTGATGGCCAAATTAACTGACAGGTTAGCAAAATGTAAAAAGCCAAACCCTAGGGTGTCGAAGGCAAAGTTTTTCCCATGAATAAGTACATATGATACAACGTAGAATACACGCTTTCATAGAAAATAATTTTGAAGGTTAAATATAATTTTAAATAAGAAAATAAGATCTTTGCATAAGAATTTTTTTTAAGGTATAAATATAATTTTGAAGGTTAATTTTTTTTTTAAATTCTAAAAAACAACTTTGTGATAATCATATCACTAAAAAGTAATAATGGGACATAAGAAAAGAAGATCAGGACACGATCCAATCACAAATATATATATTAAACAAGGATTTGAAGGTTGAAAGATGGCCCAAAAAATCTTTATCACGCCAAAAAAAAAAGTTGCCTTCTACTTAGGTCATTCTAGACCCCAACATGTCATGCTTTCATAGAAATTGAATCCTTTTTCATACCAGCAATTTTTATATATAAATTTAGATGCGATTGCTGACAAATCATGAAAATGGATAACCAACAAAGAATATTAAAAAAACAATAAAATGTACCATTGTCTCAGCAAAGTCATCATCCCCGAAAATCGCAATCTGCCAATAAAATATTTTAAACCCATCAACCTCCAGAGTTTGACCCACAAGTCTGTCGTAAACGAAAAGGATGGAGGAGAAGGGCAAGACCTTGTCAGTACGCCCCTCCTTTTAGCGCCACAAATTTCCATTCGCTTGATCCCAACATGGGTGGAATTGGGCACCCATGGTTTTGTCTAAAGAATATATATATATATAACAGATCTTACCCACACTAATACCTTTTCATTTAGGTTCAGTTTTCTTATGACAAGAATGTAATTTCAAAATTTTTCAAGAAATTTACAAAAGTAAAAAATATATTTTTATTACTTATACCATCCAAAAATAATGAGTTGACATGAATATATCAGTGTGAACATGATCCAATCTCTCTCTCTTTATATATAATATATAAATATATAAAAGAGATATTCTTTCCGGACCCTAAAATCCATAAATTTGTGTTGGCTTGATTCCATAATCGGGAATTGGGCACCCATGATTTTGTTCCTCCTTATGTTTTTAAAGATCTTTAAAAAATTTAAATTATACTTATGCTACCGTGTATATATATATATATATATATATATATATATATATATATATATATATATATATATATATATATATATATATATATATATATATATATATATATAGAGAGAGAGAGAGAGAGAGAGAGAGAGAGAGAATGGGCATGCATATCAATATTATAAAATTCGACATGAATCCTACGAAGGATAAGGTACCTATCCCTTAGGGGGGGAATATTATTTGGTCCCATCATTTGGTATCAAGTATTTTCATTATAGGATTATATTCATTTTCATGATAGGCCAGTTGGTGAGAAACAACAAGAACCACAATAAGCTCGGGAAAGTAAGAAATGCATCGTAGTTGGCAAGAATCACCAGGGGATCATATTAAATTAACGCTGCATGTTTTAGAAATTCGTATGGCTATTATGCCAATGAGGAAGGGAATAATTGTCCTGTATTTTAATTAATTAGCTTACCGTTTTATCATCCTCGAGAACCAAGCCAGACATGGCTGGGAACTCATATGGTAAAGAGAGGTTCTAAGGATTCGACGATGGACTGGCATTGGAAGTGAGTGTCATCATTGGCTGGGGGGTCGACTCACAAATGGAAGGTCACGAGTTCAGCACCAAGGGTATGCATCTGGCTTCGGGCCTCCCCGTCATACCATGAACAAAAGGATGAAGCCCTCAAGGTATGGCTCTTTTAAGCATGGTTTCTTCAAAGGGTTTTTCATCCAAAAGAAGAAAAAAAAAAAAGGTCTTCACAAAGGGTATTTATTTAGAGAGAGAGAGAGAGAGAGAGAGAGAGAATGTTATTAGGAAATGGCAATCATATAATTCCAGTATCTTCTCGTACAATGAGATAATATTACATATTGGTATCAGATCATTTAGAAGCTTATACATGTATAATTTTCATTCATTCAATGGTATGCATCTATATGATATGATATACACTACATGTATCCTTGAATTGTATCATACATTATTTTACTTTTTAAAATTTTTAATACCTTTAAGGCTTTTTTGATATTCGAAATTGGTTCCTTTAATAAAAAGAAATAAAAATTTGTAGGATATAATTGTTAGGCATGAACCAGGGCTGGTGGTTGCAAACAGCAATTTTTTGTTTTACTGGAACTTGGAACCGAAATCGAACTAGCCCACCTTCATCTCATATTCCGGTTCTACAATGGATCTCGTTCTGATCCCTGTCGGTTTAGTTATGGCTTCATTAAAAGGTGGGATTTTGGAACTGGGACCAATATATGGTTTATAAGTGCTAGTTTTGAACTGCCGATTCCGGTTCTGGTTTTCTAAAAGGTATGATGAGGTCCTCAGTTGGATCTGGTTTTGGGTCTGGTTCCTCTGGCTCTGGCTGGGGCTGTGCCAGCCACCTTTAGATATGGTACCATACATGCATATTGATGTCCTGTATGATAGAGGGTCCAACATGAAATTTAGAACATTCAAAATTACTGATTATTAGAAAGAAACATCAAATATTTTCCTGCCATGAAATGATTATACAAGTATTAAACCTAATTATTGGAAAAAATTGAGTCTTAACTATTTAAATGTGATTCTTTCCCTTCAAGGAAAAATTTAAGATTTAGGCTTACAAGCCCCACAAATTTCTCATGTCATGTTTCTTACACATTAATAAGAACAAGAAGTTTTGACACAATAAATTCACTTTCCAGTCAAAACTCATGAAAGAAATGCCCAAGGGACACTCAGAGCATTAGCTCACCTGGCAGAGCTCTTGACTCCGAAGTTTCGGGTCGTGAGTTTGACTACCGGGGCGTGCATACCTGGCTCTGTTCGTGCTGGGACAAATTTCCTTGACCCATTTGAAATATAAGCAATATGAACAAGGTGTTGATGCCATCCTTTTAATCAAAATATAATGGTCACAATCACAACTTGATCTCTTGTTTTTCATTAAGCTAATACGAGAACACTGTTTTTTCGGCCGAAATCACGGTGAGTGTGAACTCATACCGGTTTCTAGTGCTAGCCTGTCGGCAAGTAAAACCCTGAAGGCCCCCTAATCACCTATGCAAGCAAGTGCACACACACTGTGTGTGATGATTCAGAAGCGTGTGCATGTATGTGGGTAGGTTGATCCAGAGAAGACTATGTCGGAATCGCAAGTGTACACACAAATACACAAGAAAGCGCGCACAAACACACATATCAACAATAACAAGAAGTTACAACAACAGGGCTTATTAAATATGAATAATGTAACTGAGCATGACCCTTTTCTTCTCATTTGAAAGAGGATTGATTGGTTGGTAAGAAGGACGCGGCCTGGTGCATCGGCCGATGCAAGTCAATTTGTGGTCTTACCGCACTCTATCGTTCATGATGTCATCTTCTGCAACAACACATTGTTTGTCATGTCAAAGAACATATAACATGTAGTAATTTATATATTTATTGAACAGAAAAAGGAATAAACTAGTCGATATTTTAATCGACAGGCTTACCATACATCTTTCTTATTATTAAAGCTCTCAAATTCTCCTTTTCCTGAGAAGAAAAAAACAAGAAATTACAGTTGTGGCTTCTCCATTGCCATGAAACCAGTGCCAAAATAGAAACAAGAGTACTTGGAAAGTTTAAATGGTGCTGGCTCTTTCAATCAAGGGAAGAAAGGAACACGATAGATTAGCTTTTGGGTCCTTCTTTATTATTTACCATATTGTCATGATCTATGCCTCTGCTATTAAACCAGGTTTCCCGACTGTGCTTTGGGAGCCACAAACTCTATTCTCTTGTCTTTGTTGTTTCAGAGAGAGAGAGGGAGAGGGAGAGAGAGAGATGGAAGCTGATGAAGTGTTTGAGGAGTTTCTGGCTTTGAGGAGAGAACTGATGGAAAACTACCCTGGTGAAATGAATGAGTTCTTTGCAGATGAAAGCAACTTGAATGATTTTCAGAGGAACCCAACTTCTTACTTCCCACAAGCATCATTTTTACCTGCTGGAAACTATGAGCAGCTGACACATCCAGCACCTTCATTCAACGAGCCCACAATTTCCTCACAATCAGCAATTGGGTGCTCCATGGAATCAGTTTACCCCTTCAACGATGGACTTTTGTCGACTCCTGATCTTGCTTTCTCGTCTTCTGAAACACCAACTTTGTTTCCTTTAGTTGAGGACGATGAGTTGGGGTTATTGTGCAAGAGCCTCTATGCCGTAGACTCAAAGGAGAAAATATCAAAACAAGGTATCTCTCAGGCTTTAGGACTCCCAGAGTTTGAACTAAGTGCAGCAGAAGCTGGTTCAAGAAGTAAGCAATTGACGAAGAGGAGGATGGAGGGGCAGCCATCAAAGAACCTCATGGCAGAGAGGAGGAGAAGGAAGAGGTTGAATGACAGACTCTCAATGCTAAGATCTGTTGTTCCAAGAATCAGCAAGGTGAAGACTCAAATCCTATTTATTGGATAATCTTACAATCTTTGTGTTGTTTCTTGTTTTTCCTTTGTTTATTATCTGTATTTTACTGAAAATTTTAATGGTTTCTTGCAGATGGATAGAACCTCTATATTAGGAGATACTATTGATTACACCAAGGAACTCCTAGCAAGGATCAAGTCTCTCCAAGAAGAAGTCGATCTATCTGAAGACTGCAACAATCATTTGAATCTTCTCAACTTTTTCAAGCTGCTTGAGCAGAATCAATCTCTAGTGAGGAACACCCCCAGGGTAGGTACAAACCCATGTTGTAAGTCGATACTTTTGGCTTCTATTTAGGAACCTCTAGTTTTAGAGTTGCATTATTACTCATCTTCTCCTTTCTTTGTTTTGGGGATGATTGAAATGCAGTTTGATGTAGAAAGAAGTGTAGACACAAGGATAAATGTGTGTTGCGCTGCAAAGCCAGGATTGCTGCTATCCACTATCAGCACCATTGAAGCTCTTGGGCTTGAAATTGAGCAATGTGTGATAAGTTGTTTCAATGACTTCGGAATGCAGGCCTCTTGCAGAGAGGTGGTTTCTTTTGTTCATTGTTGAAATAATGCAAAACTCTTCATCTTTTATATGGTTTTGCTTTTACTGGCGAAATGAATGCCTTTGTATCCCGACTCTGATTATCTGATTCTGTATTTGGGGTTCTGTATTTGTGGAATACATAGGATGGGGAGCAAAGATCGCGGTTAAGGTCTGAAGATATCAAACAAGCACTATTGAGAAATGCAGGCTATGGAGGACGATGTAACTGAAGGAGAACAGCTATATTCAGTTTCCTTTTTTTCCTGTTTCTTCAATCAGATCAAGTACAAGTGGCCCATTTGTATTTGTTAACTAAACTTCAATATTGTTGCTGCTGAATGAGGAGATTGTTTGGCTTTGAACTCTCTGAAGCATTTATGGTGTTCGTGGCTTTTGTGTCCATATAAAATAGCTTCTGAGTGGGCTTTCATGGCCTACGTACAGATCCTTTTACCCAAGGCAAACAAAGATGCTGTCCCTCTCTCTGCAAGCGCAAAAACTGAATTCTCCTGTTTAGTGGAGAATCACGTGCTTCGTTTGATGTGCATCTCTCTCTCACACACACGCACACACACAAAAGATCAGCGTTTGAGTATTACAACTTCCCAGTATTGTGGTGGCAACTATAACCATCATCATCATTATCACCACAAAAGATCAGCTTTTAAGTATAGGGGTTCCTTGTGAGACCAAATGCCAAACTGGTAGTGGTATCCTAAGATGATTTGAAGGGATTTGGCAAGTTCCTCTTGTTAATGTTGCACGAACACAATCCGCGAAAATTAAAGATCAAAGAAAAGGAGAAGAGAAACAAAGAATTACGTGTTCACTCAACTAGATTGGAAAGAAGATTTTCACTGTGACGAAGAGTGGCGTACAGTCACGATACTTCAGAATCTTTATATTTCCGAACCAATAAACCCAGAACCTACAACGGTAACAGAAAGTAATTCGAGTCGGTTTCAATCAGTTATGGAACAATGGGTTCGGAGGCAGTTTCTTTTTGAGTCTGAAACCACTTAAAACCGGTAATTTTATTAAAAAAAATTAAAAATTATGAGAGTTTAAAGAATAGCAGAACCAGCAATTTGAAACTGCCAATGCTGGTTTGGTTTCGATTTCGGTTTTATAAAAGATGAAACCAGAACCAAATCCCTGGTTGTAGTTTTGAGTTCAACCAGTTCTTGGCCTGGTTCCATTATGATTGAAATCGTCGGATCCGTTAAGAACTGGCCATGCAAGTAATGAGTTTCTATCTTCCAATATGGCTCCCTTTCATTTTACCAGCTACCATACAACGTTTTGTTCACTGCTCCGCACCGAGTTGCTCTCTGATATGAAGCCGGTCAATGTACTTGTCATTCAAGTCCAAATTCTTAAGCTTCAAAATCTCAGACTTAAAAGTAATTGCTGACAGTGGCGGACCTACATTAAGCCGAAGTGGGACGTCCGCCTCACTCTAAATTTCAAAAATCAACTCAAAGTCCATAGTAATATATAGTTCACCCTATCATAAATGAGTTTCTAGATCCGCCACTGATTGCTGGTGGAGAAATTGATGATATCCAATGCTCTCTTTGTGTTGTTGAAAATCAGACATTTCAAGATAAGTAGATTTCAATGAATAATCTAGTGTAGTAGACGTGGCCAACTCCAAGTAAATGGAGACCATCGATTCAAACTGGCGGTTCAAGGTGTGTTTGATTCGTGGTGCCAGGTCTCTTGTACTAGAACTGTTGGCCTAAACCCACATGGGCTTGTTTTATGTTTGATTTATGAATGGTCCTAACACATGGGTTTTTATAGGACGAGTGGCAATGCGAGAAGAAGACATTTAATTTTCGTGCAAAGCTCTTGGGTCCAATTCTTGTGGTTCATCAACTCCAATGTCGAAACTTATGCTTGAAATTGGGCTTATGAAACAACAGTTTCATTGCATTAATAGATTTCATGTTTGATACACAACGAAACTTATAACTGTTAGTATCAAAAAGTCAAGGCCCGTTCCTCTAGAACCTTGAATCAAAGACACCCTCAAGTTTGACCAAAAAAGGCAAGATAACCTAGTTTAGTGTACTATGTCTCCTTAACATATTCCTTACAAAAAAAAATTCTCTACAATGGGGAGGTTGAATTCAAATTTAGGCCCGAGGTATTGAACTCATGACCTTCTAACTTGTGAGTTTATCCCCTAGCCACTGAGCTATTGATCTGTGTGCATATTCCTCATAATTTCATGAGCAAAAATACTTTTTCTTTTCTCCTTGGTTCACCTTTAGGTTCAAATTAAGGGTGAGCTTCATTTCCAGCAAATATAGACAAGTTCTAAAGGAGAAAATTTGCTTGTCATCCTAGAGTGAAGCTGCTATGCCGGTGGTCTTGGGCTGCATGAATGGATTCAGTCAAGGTATTCGAGGGAAGCTTCACAGTAGATAATTTTGTTTATATATCAATAATATTATCTTCTTGCAACCTTCACTAAATCGGACCAATCCATTAATATTGTATTTTGTTTGCACCTGCCTCACAAGGATGTGGGTTTGGACCCAGGTAAGAGTGTGGTGCTAGATAAGACAATTTCAAAAATTTGTGTGTGAAGTCATGGCAACATGTATATAATATGTGTATCTTTCTATATAATTAAAAATATCTGACAATGATAAGAAAAACTTAGTTTCCATTTTCTCTTTTTTTTTTTAAGACAAGCTGAGGTAAGCATACCCCTATGATATATAAATAAAGATTCTACATAGGTTTGGGACTTATCTAGGGAATGATCCTTCCAAATTTTTGTATACTAAATTGGAATGGATGATTCGTTTTCATATAACTTGTATCATGACAATTAACTCAACATAGCTAAATTATTTTTTTCAATATTTTTCTGATCTTTTTTTCTTCCTTATTTCTTCTTAACAAAACTTTGTTTGATCATCTTTTTACATTTTCAAAATAATCTTATACGTTTTTCTCCCGTTTTATATTTTATTGTGTCACTCCTAATTTTTTTCGAACAACCTCCTCACATATGCGATTTTTTCTCTTGTATGATCCATCTCATCATCTCATTTCTGCTTGAGAACCCTGAAACTTAATTGATGGTTCGATATCTTTTTTTTCACATACAATGCCCCCAACTTAAGTTAATTTCATCAAATTTAGCTACAAAATTAGATGTGTGTGATGCTTTTTTTACGTGCAAAAAAAGACACCAAATGAGATGAAATAGACTTTGAAATCCTGCAGTTGTTCTTCGACCATCGAAGAAAATTTTCGTAATTGTGATTCACGAAGAAGTTTACGAGGTTTGTTTGGTTGTTCTGGCATATCCCGCATTCCGAACCACCATCCAAGGGCCGATGGTTCTCGGCCTCTCTGGGATGATCCTGCTCTTTCCTGGGACTACTTCCAACCTCCTCCTTCTCAGTGGATTTCTCTTGGCACTCTTTCATCGCTTGCCCAAAACGGCCGCCTTTAGTAGAGTAGCATAGAACGTGACGACCTTCATACTCGAAATGAAATTCCTTGCCCTCGAGAACAAGCGAGGGAAGGAGAGGTTGTGTAAGGTCAACCTCTACATATACTCTAGCAAAGAGGAATCTTTTACGACTAATTTTAATTCCTCTCTTTTGCGCAGGAGTCGTCCATTCGGCCCCACCTCGTCTCTTCGCACCTGACATTTATTTCTGGTCTTCGTCGTTACGTTCTCTTTTCCTGTTCGGGAAGAGGAACTGAATCTGTTGTGCTTGCTTGCTGCTGAATCACATCGCAAAATGGAGACCGAAAGATTAAGCCTCTCGAGCATAAGGGATTCTCTGATTCGGCAAGAGGACACCATCGTCTTCAGCATCATATTCAATTCCCCAACTTATGATCCCAATGCTTCTGTCAATGCCTCTGTCATCGAAACAGTTGTCAAGGAGACTGAGGTTCTTCATGCTAAGGTACGCCCATCAATTCTTTCTCCCGGCTTCATCCTCGTGTATAATGCTTTTGTGCTTCGGATTTCTTTTCGTTCTTGGAGACATTACAAGATCACATCCATATAGACAAGAGCTGAAGTTTCTCATATCGCTTCTGCATGAGTTAAATTCAGGTTGGATTTGTTAGTGAGTAGTGCTCTTTAGCTAATTAATCAACTTTTACTTCATGAGCATGAAGGAATTTATTGGTGAAAAGGCGAACAAAGAAATCATTCGTCGATTTTGACAGTTTAGTTAAGCATTCTTTATGTTACGAGCATGATTTTTTTTGCTTCTTATAACTGGTCCTTGAGTTGGTTCATGGCGGCACGTGTGTAGAAGGGTTCATTGGGTGACTTGTGTTGCTCAAATCATGTGCATGTTTTCCAATTTTTTTAAGTATTTAGGTGGCGTTTTGGTTCCCCTTAGGTTAGGCAGAAAGAATGCAAGCTATTAGGTGGCAAAGAGTTCAAATAGGTGAGATTACAGGAGGATGGATCTAATCTTCAGAGCAATAAAGAGGTTAAAAAGGTAAACAACGGATTAATAAAGCCAGGATTATGCCTCAACTCGAAATCAAACTTCAAACCGGAAGAATGGAGAAGTGGAAGTCCTAAAGCACAATTTAAGTAGATAATATACCAAAGAAATTGTCAAGAAGCTCCTCTCAAAAATGGTGGTTTGCTCTTGCCAGAAAAGTTGACCAATATTGGCATGCGCCTTTGCCTTGGTTAGGCTGGCAGCCTATTCGAGTGAACTATTCTCGTCTTGCCATTTGCTTGTTGTCCATTTCTGCTCCCTTGACCTCCACTGGTCTTTCAATTTCTTTCTATTCGTTGAGATTGTGATCATTAACAGTAGGCCTAAGAAGAATCTCTTTCTTATCTGGTAGAGAACTGAAGTTCTTCCTGTATTCGTTCGGCAGTTGAAACACTTTCCACCTATTGATCTATATGCAAGGACTTAGCAAACTCCCTTCATGACCTCACGGAAAGTGACTTGACAACAAGAATTTGTTTCAGACCTGAAGAGAGTGAATCCATTTGTAGGAACAAACTCTGAGAATGATAAAGTGGCAATCATGCTTTTGGTGAATAATACTGAAGGAGGGTTTTATTTTACTACAGAGTAGGGTGGTGTTTGCATTATCTTTTGTAAGAATCAAAGATGCTTCACCAAAATGCTTTTTCTGCTCCAGCATTAGTTGTATCCATTGTCATAACACCAAAAATCTTATTCATTAGGTTGTGCATCTTCCATATGCTTTATGCATAGAGGGTTTTATTTTACTACAGAGAATGATAAAGTGGCAATCATGCTTTTGGTGAATAATACTCAAAGAGGGTTTTATTTTACTATGAAGTAGTGTTGTTCGCATTATCTTTTGTAAGAAGCAAAGATGCTTCACCAAAATGCTTTTTCTGCTCCAACATAAGTAATTGTATCCATTGTCATAGCACTCATTAGGTTGTGCATCTTCCATATGCTTTATCTTTCACAAATATCCCATCTCCTCAGGGACTCATTTTACATCTACGCGCATTCTTTCTGTGTTTTTATGTACCTTTTGTTACTTCTCAAATGACTTTTCTAGTTGTTTAATTATCTAAAAATGTGATCCTGCTAAATTGTTGATAGGTATTCAATTGAGCATTATTCACTACTTTGATTTCTCCTTGTAGATTCTCTTTCTAGATAGCTGTTGTTCTATGTGTTGATTGCAGAGAAACATTGGCTGTATTCTAAATCGTTTTCCCTAAAACATTCCCATTCTTCTGTAGCTGGGAAGATACAAATCTTCTGAAGAGCATGCTTTCTTCCCTGATGATTTACCAGAGCCGATATTACCCGATCTCAAGCATTATCAGGTAAATCCCTTCATCTAACTTGCGCTTGATTAGATGGATTTAAAGCATATCTATTATCTGCCTAATGTAGGTCCTACATCCTGCAGCGGCTTCTCTAAACATAAATAAAACAATATGGAAGGTGTATTTTGTAATTACTTCCACTAATTACAGTCAAAGGTGATAATGGAAATTATGTGTCCACTGCTGCATGTGACTTATCTTGTCTGCAGGTGAGAAAGCTCTCCCACGGACACCAACATTTTGGTTTATGGTATTTTAAACTATCTCCTCAACCATTATAGGCACTGTCTAGAAGGATCCATTATAGGAAGTTTGTGCAGAGTCCAAATATAGAGAAGCACCACAAGACTATGGACCTGCTATCCGAGCGAAGGTACACATTCCTTTCCATTTCTTTGTAAAACTATACATAAAATGGGTACTTCTTTTTAGTCGCATCTGTAACTTTTGGTTCATGTCGGGGTAATTTTCTTTCTGCTGCTTCTATCACATCTCGCATCTGGAGAAACAAAGTTGAATAAGTTCATAACATGTGTTTTGCATTGAGCTACACTGGACAACTTTTTTCAGGATAGGGATACCCTGATGAGGTTGTTGACATTTGAGAAAGTGGAAGAAATGGTCAAGAGAAGGGTTGAGAATAAGGCTAAGGTGTTCAGACAAGAAATCGGCAGTGAGTCAGCAGTGGGAACTGGTAAGCAAAAGATTGAACCATCAGTGTTGCCTCTGTTCTATGAGAAGTGGGTGATGCCTTTAACCAAACTTGTTGAAGTGGAGTACCTTCTGAGGTGTCTTGACTAAGGCTGGAGCATCTTGAATTAAAATTTCATTTGAGTTTCGCTGCATTTTGCTGAATCTTCTCCTTCTTGTTGCATTTTGCTGAATCTTCTCCTTCTTGTTGAGGATATGTTAAATAGTACAAATTCTCTTTGTTCCCTTGCTTTATTTTCCTTCCTCATTACTGTGGCATGAGTTGTTACTAGTACAATCTTCGTCTTAGTTGTTGTTGTTGTTATTACTATGGCATGAGTGACATTAGCTTCGTTGACTTGAGATCAATTCACAAGAATGAATTATACACAAACAGATATTGCTGAGTGCACGTTGCATTTCGACTGTGTGCTTCTTTGTCATCAGTATGCACCTATAGTACAGGTAATCACTATAGTTAGAAACAGAAACCATCACTAATTACAGAGAAAGTCTATTCAGTCGGAGGCTAATCAGAGAATATAGTGCAAGGAAGTTTTGCAATTATTTGTGGATCTCTTTTATCTTTCATTCATAAAAATAATCTATTTGTGGTCTGTGAAACAATATCAAATAAGCGTGAACCAAACTGCACCCCCATCACCACCATGATACTGTAGACAACATTTGGCTGCCTTTCCCGAGTCATCATAGGCATCAAAAAGGATGGGAGATGGCAACAGTCATTTTGGTGGTGGGCTTCCTAGAAACAAACTATTTGATGGAGAAGGATGAGATTTTAAATGTTTTAGTATGTGTGTGTCCGAGAGAGAGAGAGAGAGAGAGTAGATATTGCTCCTGCAGGTTGAGGAGTAGAGCCAAGAGAGATTGGTGAGCTGGTTAAGGAATAGAAATCAATCCAATGAGGCAGAAGATTTTAGAGACCAACTTTCACCAACTCCACAGTCGACCTCCAGTGACAGTTCGCCCTTATACATAGCTCTGTGAGACAGATAAAGAAGGGTGCATTATTTAGACAACAACCAGCATAAAACTTTGTTGAATTAGGTGCGCCATAATTTAGTCTGTCCGTATTCAAGTATTTTTCATAATGATAAGAAATTCGCTGCCTGGAGAAAAGCATGCAGATTAGTTGTGCTTACTAACTACTCCATCTAATCTATATACTGAGTTCCACATGGAGCTGCTGTTATATTAGAGTGCACGAAGCATAGAGAACAACTGCCTGGTTTTAATACTGGCATTTAGTGGATGCAAGTGGATTGGTTGTAACATGCACACCAGTAACTCCAAATTTAGATATCAGCTTGACCTTAATCAAGCTCTTTGCCGCATTAGGTAGGATCGGCAAGAGGAATTGGGATTGTAGTTCCAGTTCCATAATCCCAGCCTTGTAATGAAGCACCCCCTTGAAGGGAGAAATCGGTGGATCTCAAGCAAAGGATCCCATTGTATGTGATCTTAGTGATGCACAGTTTTAGTGAGATGTTGATGTCGACTTTCATGATCTTTGGGAACTTGCGTTGAAGACGATCCCACCATACAACATACAACAAGAAAATTATTTTCTTAGAAATGAATTTCATGATCACATTAGGTAGCAATAAGAGAAGATTATTATGTTAAAAGATATGAATCATATGATTCTCATGAATAATTTATGTATATACATATATTGAAAAATGTAAAGGTAATCTAGGATCTCGAAGTTCCCGATTCAATCCCGCGATCCTTTATCCTTAGAACCTCATGTGATCTCAGTATATAACCAGGTGACAAACAGTATTCTTTTGGGGCGACTATTTTGCATTGCCAAAACTGAAGTTCTTTAGATGAAAAAGATGGCCTATTATTAAAAGGAAATGGTTGGCATATAACAGTTACTAGTAAGGATGGCATTGGGTCGGGAATGGATACACTTATACCCAAACCCGACCTGAACCTTAACGGGGTGGGTATGGGTTTGGGTTATATATGGGTATGTACATATACAAACATACACCTTATGAATGTATATACATATACATACACACACATACATATATATATGTATGTATATATACATATCTTATGAATGTATATACATACACACGTGCATATATATGTGTGTGTGTGTGTGTGAGAGGTATGGGTTAGGGCAAATATCTGGTCGGGTATGGATCGTGGCATCTTATCCCCATACCCGACCCAATCAGTTTCGAGTTCAGGTATTCCCTAGTCGATTCGTGTTGGTCAATGTTGCCATCCTTAGTAACTAGCCTAGAAGGAAAGTAAGGAAGGGTCTCAACTTTGTACATCAGGTCACGGTCACAACCTTATTCCCTTTTTTGGATACTTGGGGTGCAGGTGAAGACACACTTTGAGTTTTGGGTTTTCAAATTTTTTTTTTTGCTAGAAAAGGAGAATCCGTGGGTTTCAATGGCGGATCTGGATTGAACCGAGGTGGGGCATTCGCCCCACATTAAATTTCAAAAATCAACTTAAAGTCTATAGCCCATTGTGGGATCCATAGACTATATAATACATAATTGACCCCCCAAAACCATGGATCGTCATTGTATACAGGGAAATACAAGTAAATCTCACCCAAAATACAAGTGTACCTCATTCTAACAAAATTTGTGTGAGCCCGTACTGTCTAAACGCGTAGGAAAGACTCTTGCTCCCATAATCCTAAAATGACTCTCTCTCTCTAGAGCAATACTAAACAATCATTCTTCAATGTTACAAGCAATTCTGATCTTATACCGTTTGGTATGGAAAACAGGTCGACCCGAATTCCTTCTTATTTTCTCGTGTCACCTTTCTAGCACGGTTGAGTATCTTACCGTGTCGTGTCGTGTCGTACCATCTGTTTCTACGCTTTCTAACTTTCAAAGGAAGCTGGAGCAAAGACTAATGATGAGTTTCTCTCTCAGTTTGCCATTCTCATGCAGCAGCACGTGTGGCAGAAGCCTTGCAGGTGCATGCATGCTTTGATGCGTTATGATGGCTATGCATGGACGGAGGGAACACCACCACCCCCGTCGGACCTCGAGCCCTAATTATCACCATCACCCCATTACTTTTCTCCCAATCCCGCATTGACACCTTCTTTTCTTCCTCTTTTTAAGAAAAAGTGATTATATTAATCGCAGAGAACCGGCAAACACTGAACCCAAATCAGCCTTTCCAGACTTAAACCAAAAGTACGTAGATTTTAGAATCAACTTATCGAGAAAAAAGGAGGCAAAGAAAAGATAATGTCAGCCAAGAAGAATTTAAAAAAAAAGAAGATATCGCTTATTGGAAAAAGAGGGGAAGGAAAGGGGATGGGGGAAACGAGTCAGCTGTCGCCGTCCCCACTCGGCATCGGCCAAATTGCTCCAACTTTGTTCCCCCGGTGGCTCCCCATGTTTTTCCTTGTCCCCCCTATTTATTACTTTTCTTTCCCATTTCATCCCTACCCCTCGTCCTCTTTCTTTAATTATTATTAACCCCCGCCATTCCCATCATCATTAATAATAAAGTGGGGTTGAAGGATAGTGACAAAGTTCGGGTAGGGGTCAATGGACGATTATAAGCCTGATGCTTTTTGCTTGACTAGTTCGGCCTACACATGTTTGTGAAGCTGCTCAGGCTCAGCTAAGTTTGTGATTGGATTATCCATACATTTGTGTAAAATTCTTTAATCGATATTATAAAAATATTATTATTTTATTTTTATCCTATGATTTGCAAAATTATGAACATGTATATTTGCATCGTTATAACACTTAATGGTCAACATGTATTATAGTTTATTTTGTTCGATATGTTACGTTGATTTGGCAATGACTTTGCGATACAACAATACTTGTCAACGTTTTAATAGATTTAAGCAGACATGGCATGCACGCATTGATGAGGCACTAACATAGCTTCAACTTAAGTATGTCATGGTGAAAAAAAGAAACTATTATTTGTTGACACACACACTTAATAAGTGTTATAATGATACAAATCATAAATTATTAAAATTAAACTATCATTAAAAAACTATAACAACAATTTCGGAAACCATAAGGTACAAAGTAAAAGTTCTTGTCTCAAATTCAAATCAATTATGTTCTTCGAAACATAAGTAAAAGCACTTATTTCTCTAAAGATTTTATGACATTATCCTAATGACCAATCAAAACAAATGCAAACATGAGCTCAAACAACAGTTAAAATGAACACAAACGAACTCAAATTCAAGCTTAGGTTGTAAGAATGAACAACTGGTCTACGTACTCGAACAAGATCCAGTTGGTAACCTAATCGAGCCAACCACAATCAGCTCGGGTTCGGCTCGTTTCCCAGTCCCTAAGAAAATCAGCCCACAGCTAGTGATCTTTTTATTGTATCACATTACCAGATCAATCGCGTGTCCACCCGTTTCGTCTTTCGGGTTCGGGTTATGACCTGTCTTGGCTTACGGGTGGAATGTATGCTTTAACTCCTTTATCATAAGGGTAATTGTGTAAATTGGCCTGAGGCAAAAAGAAGCGAAACTGGTAGTGAGTGATGACTTCGTGCTTGGGATATGAGGACAGAAAAGTCCTTTCAATTAGGAGAAGAAACTCTTTATTGTTTTCAGTCGAGAAGACAATCGTACCCCTAAATAGATAGGGGTTGAAGTGTCATATCGTTGCTGATGCCCGGTACTTTTCCCTGGTTTTACGCTTACGGAATTATCCTCTTTCTTTGCTACAAATGGCAGAGTGTGCCGAAGAAACTTGCTGTGTCGGACGAGGGTGTGATCGGCATAAAAAAATAAGAAGTTCGGTTACTCTTGTTAATTTTGGTAGTGAAAAAGGAGATGTCAGTAAGTGGGCGAAAGATGAATGGTCCGAAACCCGGCGGACGATCAGGATCGAGTGATCGCGGGCGATCTCTGCCGCCGATCACGAGAAGGCGGGACGTATAAAATAAAAACGAGTCGCCGTTCAGATGGAACTCTTACTCTTTCATTTTTCGTTTGTGTTGCAAAGGGGGAGAAAGAGAAGATCACTCAGAGAGAGAGAGAGAGAAAGAGAAGACAGAGCGTAGTGGTTGTTGCTGCTGCTGCTTTGTGATGGAGGGCCCTTAGTAGCCTCGAGGTATCTTCTTCTTTCCCCCCCCCCCCCCCCCCCCCCCCCCCCCCCCCACTGTTTTCTCTCTCTTTTCCGCCCAAAATCTTAGCAAAAAACCGGCTCTCTTGTCTTTCTCCCTTAACATTTCACACTTTCCCTAATTTCTTTTGCCTCTCCGCATTCTCTTTTTCATCTAATCTTGTTTTCCCTTTTCTTTGGCTCTTTTCCGCGTGTTTTCAGCATTCATGCATATTGTGTGAGGAAACCGACCTTGATCCCGGGTTTATCGTCTCTCAGCGCGCATAGGATAGCTCGCTACGGTAAGACTGCTTTGTTAACCCTAGATCGTCTATTTTTTGTCTCTTTGCTTTTTCGTGCTTGTTTGGCTTGCTGATCTCGTATATTCTCCAAGTTGTTCTATTTTTCAGTTTCCCCATGCGAATTCTTTTAGTTGACTGAAGATCGGGTGTGTGAATGTAGGATTTTGTTGTTAATGTCCGGGTCTGTTCTTGCAGTTTCTTTTTCTTGTGTTTTTTGTGACTATGCGGGTTGATGATGATCAACTGAAGTGTAGTGAGGCGCTGATCACAGTTGATCGTTTCGGTAGTGATTTCCGTGTTGACATTTTCATCGAATTGCTTTCTGCAAACTTGATAAAAGGTTGCTGGGTTTGGTCCTTTCTTTTACTAATAATCTTTTGGTTTTTCACTAGCTCATCCAGTTGCACCAAGGGAAGTTAGAAAACCTTTCATTAGGATCCAAAATTTTGCTACCCTCTGCTGATGCGGACGCTTAGTGTTCTATTCTGAAGAAAAGCTTTTCAGGATTTCCGTCTTTATTCTCTTCACGCCTTGGCCTTTGCAATTGGTGGAACAAGTTGAGTACGGATACCTCATTATCAGGTTTCATATGTTTGCTGGTTTCCTGCCCTTTTTCCCTTGCAAAAACCGATGTAACATTGAACCTCCATTGTGTAATTTGAGATATGTATATTTCTTCGAATAATTCAAAATGTCAGCTGAAAAGTGTTCCAGCATGGGCCAGAAATCCTGTTCTTGGCTAGTGTAGCTTTGTTTCGTTTCTTGTAGAAAAAATGGTCTCCCTCTAAAACCGTATTGCAGCAATCCTGATCTTTTTGATGGCTTAGCTTGGGGATTTCTTTCCTTCATCTCTTCTCAAATATTTCTTGTTGCAATCTTATTCGAATTTGTTATTTAGTTGGCTTTGTTTGGTGCTTTTCTGCTATTTAGTTGACTTTACATTATTTTCTATTTGACTATACCATTTCTTTCTTACTACCTTCTGCCTTTTGATCAAGGACTCTTTCGTTGGATTCTTTTACTTTTCCTTCTAAGTGATTGCTCTTGCATATTCTGTATTCTGTTAACCTTATGGTTTGGTTTTGGATGCTCCTAATTGTTTTTGACGAATTTATGATGGATTCTAATTTTTGTTCTGTGAGGTTGATGTGTTGCATTTTCTTTTTAATCACCTTTTGTTCTCCAGCAGATGAATCTGATCAGCAATACTATTTACTTGTCGATATCTTTGCCAAATCTCTGAACGTTACTTTTTGTGATTTGATGCCTTCAGCTAGGGGGGTCACTGTGTATTAGGATTCTTTGTGCCTTTTTGTAAGTTTTACATCTTTAAAATGATCTTATCCTTTGACGATTTAGTCAAAATCTTCATTGTGGAATATTGTGCCTGATGCCTTCATTGAACTTTATTCATATAGAGCCGCTGAGAATCAAGATCAATGTACTTTATGTTTTATACTAAATAAAAGTTGAAAAGAAACCTGGTAATCTAATTTACATAAATTTATCAATGTACTTTATGTTTTATTCTAAATAAAAGTTGAAAAGAAGCCTGGTAATCTAATTTACATAAATTTTTTGTAATGAAGGTAATTTTTTTTAGCTTACATAACTTAGATAAAGAGAGGACATGATCTCATTGACTCATCGGATTCTGACATGAGTGCTGATTGTGACTGAAATCTTCTCCATAATTCTGGATATTTTGGTTTCTGCTCTTGCACTGGGAGATCATGATTTTGGTACAATGTCAATAAAATGACTTATCCGTGTCTCTGTCCCTTTTCCTGCAAAGTAGCTTGTATGCTTCGGTGAGTCTTCTTTCCATGTTTTCCTGCAAATTGTTTTGCATTCTCCAGAAACAAGGACCTTCTTCAGAGTGCTTTTCTAAAATCAGTTTAAGATGTGAATAGTACGACTTTTTCTCTCGGAGGGTGATGGTTGAGACTTTCGCCTTGCGCTCTTCATAAACTAGTGGAGAACTAAATTTCTTATGCAGGTTGAAACTGATCGACAAGCTGCTGAACGTTTTTTGATGTCGCCACCTTTAGGCCATGTGGAGGAGGATCCTGGGAAGGTAGATGTGCCTGCTGCTTCCTTGGAAACCATTGAGGAGAACTGTCCTGGACTGACTGAGCATAACTACATGGGGCTGTCAGACTCATCTTCTGGAGATAGTTCTGTGGTCAACTCTGGCTTATATGAAAAGGAGAATCTGAAGGCCACAGAGCTTAGGCTCGGCCTTCCGGGTTCAGAGTCCCCTGTCAGGGATCTTGACTTCTCTCTGTCAAGCAGCGCTAAGCTTGGGGAGAAAAATCTCTTCCCTATGGGTCTGATAAAAGAAACAACTTCTGAAGAGATAAGGACCATCATCTGCCCAACCTTGCAAAAGAACATTGTGTCCGGCAATAAAAGAGGCTTTTCTGATGCCATGAATGGGTTCCCTGAGGTGAGAAACAAATGGTTTTGTTGAGGGAAAATGGATGTTTCCTGGTGTAACTTTCAAATCTGAGAACACTGACTCTTCTTTGCAAGGGAAGTTCGTTGGCAGCTCAGGATTGACCACCACACCTCTCGGTATGAAGCAGGGCTCTGGAACCTGGCATGGAGGAGCCTTGGAACATTCAAGAGCAGTGATGCTTTCAACCAGGCCTTCGTCGAATCTTGTGGGAAAGAATGCATCTGTTAAGGACCATTCTGGAACTTGTGCTGCTATCATGAAAGAGACAGTCTCCCCAAAGATTTCACAGGACCGGGCTCGTGTAGCCAATGAGTCCAATACTAACCAAATAAGTTCTGCAAACAACCATGGAGTTGCTCCTGCAGCCAAGTAAATATGTGGTCTTTTGTTTCCTTGCTGAAATTTTACAGCCTTTCTCATGTCATTTCACTGATTTCTGCTGCATGTGGTTGTAATTTCCGTACCAGTTTTGCATGACATGCACATAAAATTTCAGGGCGCAGGTTGTAGGGTGGCCTCCTATTAGGTCATACCGGAAAAACACTTTAGCAGCCACTTCGAAAGGTAATGAAGAGGTTGATGGAAAGCCAGGTTCAGGACCGATGTTTGTCAAGGTCAGCATGGATGGTGCCCCATATCTGAGGAAGGTAGACCTGAAAACCTGTGGAACTTATAGTGAACTCTCATCTGCCCTTGAGAAAATGTTCAGCTGTTTCACAATTGGTGAGCTATCCTTAACTCCTCTTTATTAAGGAAGCTAATCTTTAAGGACTTCTGTTTACTTCATGGCTCCAAGAGATTCTTTCTGGGTGATGGGTTTGCATAACTAGCACTAAATTTTCCAATGAATATAAGTTTGATTGGTCTTAGATATTATAGTTTTTGGCATCGGATCTAGTTACTGCATTTCTTGGATGGTTTCAGGTCAGTGTGGCTCTCATGGGGTTCCTGGTAGAGATGTGCTGAGCGAAAGCAAGTTGATTGATCTTATTCATGGCTCTGAATATGTGCTTACTTATGAGGATAAAGATGGGGACTGGATGCTTGTTGGTGATGTTCCTTGGGAGTAGGTTTCTCTTTCCTCAAATACAGAAATTTCCGTTTGATAGTTGTGGGATGCTACTGTTGCTCGTCAAGATTGGTATGGTTTCATCATTCAGGTCATCTGCTAATGTACTACTATGTTTGCAGCATGTTTGTTGATTCCTGTAGAAGGCTTCGCATCATGAAGGGTTCTGATGCCATTGGCCTTGGTATGTCCTCTATCATCTCTTCCTTTCAGCATTGGTCAAGAGTTGTGCTTCTCAATTTCGGTGATCCTCTTCTTTATGAGTGCCTGAAAAGTTGCGTCATTCACTTGGGACTTACACCATTCAAAAGTTTGGCAGCTCTTGTTCTCGAGAGACCTTGATCCTTGTTAGTTTCGTTACTGGCAGCAGAATGGGCTTTTAGGTAACTTGAGTTGCCATGAGCTGACGGAACAATCAAATAGTAGATTTAAAAGATGAATTGATCCATAGGATGAGAGATTCTGCTGGTTTATCTATGTCTACAGTTGTGAACTCAGCATCTTAGGATTTTACTATATCAAGTTGGAATTAGTTGTAATCTGCCTATCACGAGCGTTCACCCTTACGTAGCTGGTACGGAGCCCATATAAAAGGGACTGACTGTGTTAGGTAGCGAATAGAATTTCAAAGGGGTCCAATCTTTTTAGCAGTAACGGAATGGAATTTCATGGGCTTGAGTTTCTAGGATGGTTGAGCTTCAACTAACCCTTCATTTTTGCAACCTCCAGCCAATCTATCTTAGAGTAGAAAAAGGCTTGATTAAGCTTAAAGATATGGTATGGTTAACGATTAGATTCTGTTGCGGTAAGTTTAAGAGCATTAGGATATCAGGTCAGAAATTGAACGGAACTCTTCGTGTTTTTAATTGGTATTTCAAATATAGCCATCAGTTCTTTCGTGGTCGTGAAGTTCTGGTTTTTGGTTCTCTAGGCTAGGGCTTCATTGGAGGTTAGCTTTTTCCAGGAAGTATTGTTTTGCCAACCTGTTGGCTCCCTTTGTTTGGCGAGGAGTCAATATCATTGAATTAGGTTATCTGTTGTCGTGACTCTTTCTTGTGTCTGGTTTGCTGAAGTTGCTTCTACTTTAGGCTGTTTGGCGAGTCTGGTTATACTCCTGACATAACACTTCATACTTTTTCTCATCAATTTGGGACTCGGGTCACCAAGAAAGGATATCTGCACATGCAACTAACACTTCTACTTTTTCTCATCCCAATGGCAGCTCCTAGGGCCATGGAGAAATGCCGCAACAGGAACTAGTTGGGAGCACATGATCGCTGTCTTCTGGTTGATGGGTGCTGAGAGTATTCTGTTTTGCGACAGGGATCACATTTTCTTGGTGGTTGATCTGATGATATCTGGCAACAGTGTAATTTCATTCGTGGTATATCAGCGCCCAAATATCCGAAGGCAGGTCATGGCTTGGATGCTCTCCGTCTTCATTGCTGCTTGAAACTGAATTTTAGTCACGTCTATTTCTAAGGAAACTTATCTAAGACAAATGGGCATTATATATGTTACAGTATGTGTTGCTGTGAATCGTCTGTGGTTGTTTCTTCTAGCAGTTTGTTAGTGTAAAAAGAAGTGGTTACTTGTCTTTCCGTCCCTTCTGGCGCTTAAAGTCCGGGTTTGCTCTACCTGTGAGGGTGCCTTGTCTGTACTCTTGTCGACTTGGTTTTCTTTATTACGTTTGCTCATTAACCGTCCTGTGATTGTGATGCAACGAGTTCTATTTAGAAACTCAAAGCGAAAGATAAAGGAATCGAATCTTTGACCTTTAGAGCTACCGAATATGCCCTGTGAACGTCAGAGAAGACTGCTTTACTTTGTTCGTAATTATAGGTTCAGTATTCGTGATATTCATTTTTTTTTTATGGCTTTTAAGGACGGTGATATCTTCTCATCTCACACTACATTGTAGAGTATTATCAGCCGTCCATCTTATGAAGGATTTGCATGGGAAGTATTTGGGTTAAGTGTTTCCTTTCTTTCCACCGCAGATAACTGTGAGCAATTACGGATGGTGGTCGTGATCATTGTTCCTCCTGATGTCAATACTTAATTTCTTTATAGTATAATATGATGATGACGCGGAGAGCATGCGCAGCAGTCTTTGTCTCTCTTTTTTCATACTATTAAGGTTCATTATAGCTTCTTTCTGTCTGAATGAAAATAGCGCAGTACACGGTTCTGCTATGAGACTGGTTTACTAGGGCTGCAATTTGTTGTCTCATCTCGTCCTTTTGGAATCTCTTCATCTGGTGAAGCGGCTGCCTGAACTCGTTGGCGCAGTAGCTTTGTTAGTTTCTTTTTTTTCCCTATTGGAAATTTTTGCCTGTGTAAATTGCTAGTCCTAATATGACGCAACGTCCAGAACAAAATCGTTAAGAATTCATGTAATTGACCTCACTTATTATGGTTGAAAGCTTGGTTTCAACTTGTGCAATGTTATTTTCTTTTCTTTTTGATAGGCAAGCTGGGGTTGGGCAGACCTCCTAACAGACATGCAAGCATCTGGGTATTGAACTCTCGTTACTTGGGACCGTGGTCACTCTGAATCTTTCCTGCTTGATCCCGGGAATTAGTTGGGAAGATGGTGAAAGTAGTACCTTTTTTTTTTATGATTGTGTTTTGTATAGATCTATCATGATTGGTGAGTTGAATGACTTTCGGTAGATAAATACAGTTTCAATGAGTTCATGTGATCCTTTTGAAGATTAAGCTTACTCCCGTTTAGTCTTGACGTTTCCCGTATAAGGTCATAGGTTGAGACTTTGAGTTGTTGTAGTAGTGGCGAGGGGGGATAATGTATCCGTCTCACACTAAATCTGAAAAGAAAAATCCTACGAGATCAATTCAACCTTTATGAATTTCTTATGAAGGGGACTGCCTCATCTGAGTTCCACCCAATTGGACTTCACCTCAGCTCTGGAGATTCTCAAAGAATATTTGTCATTTCTTGATTGCAACAACTAAGCTTTTTTAAATGCTAGATGGGATCCACTACAGTCTTTCTTGGTGTGATCATTCATCTATTTCAACACCTTCATTTATGCCACAAACATCTTTTATATATGTTGATGATTAATTGTCAACACTCAAAACCATAAAAATATAGCCGTTCTAATTGTTTTATAATATTTATTTTTTGACTTTAATGATATTTTTTTGTCATGTAAATTGTTCGATGTCCTTTTCATTTTAACTAACTTACATTAATTCTATGCATAACATTTTTATCAATTTTTTCATCACTTTGAAAAACTGACATTAGGTATTTAAAACTTTTCTTGCAAGGGATACAATGCATGCCAATCTTAATTTCTATATCCTCTAAAGAAACCAAATCATCAAACTTACATACCATATATTTTGTTTTCGTTCTACTAAGGTGAAATCCTTTACTTTCTAATGTTTCTTTTAATAGTTTCAATATTCTATTAACTTTTTCTTTATATTCGTCCACTAATGCAATATCATATGCAAATAACATATACCAAGATACTTCATCTTAAATATGTTTTGTTAATTCATCAAAAACCAATATAAATAAATATGAACTTAAAGCAAATTCGTGATGTAACCCAACATTGACTTCTAAAAAATTTGTTATTTCTTCACGAGTTTCACATGTGTTTTTTCCCCATCATACATCTCTCTTATGAGATTTATATATATCAATAAAATAACTTTTTTTTCAAGGTTACTCAAAGAACATCTCTTGACAATCATAAGTTTTTCTAGATCAATAAATATAATGTGAAAGATCTTTTTTTTCTCTAAAATGTTTCATAAGAGATCTTAATATGTGAATCTTTTAAATAGTAGGTAGACTTAACGTAAATCCAAATTGGTTACTATTATACTTGAAACTTGTGTTCTTACATTCAATAATTCTTTCATATAATTTCATAGTATGACTCGTTAATTTGATTACATCGATAATTCACACACCTCTCTTGTTCTTGTACCACTAAATTTGTTTATATAATCATTTACCACTAAAATCTTTTCATTCTCATCTTTAATGCATCTTACAAAAGTAAGATCTTTAGTTTTCTTATCTCTAACTTTAGTTATTCTAAAAATATCTATTTCATCTTTTTTAAAAATAAAATCAAAATTACACGTACCGAATCCCTTAGGTTAACTTGGTTTTTCTAGCATATCAACAAATAAAATTCTATATATAATTGACCAAGCTAATACTAGCAGGGTCAAACCAAGCATACATGGATTCTTCAATGATGAACCGGGTCAAGCCGCGTGGAACTGAACATGAATGCTAGTATCTTGTCGAACCAAGCCGAACCATTCTTCGATGCAAGCCGGGTGAAACTGAGCATGAATGAGCTCGTAGCGTGTCGAACCAAGCCGAACCATGAACAGCTTGGTTCGCTTACCAGCCATACACAGTTATCATAGAGTGCCAGTGGAGCCAAACTTTGGATCCTTTAGAACTCCTGTTTCTGTTTCTTAAATTACAGCAGGCAGTAACCAAGTCATTCCTCACGGTTACGCTCGAAAGAAAGAAGGCATTTCCCACAGGGTTCTATAATTGCTAGAAATTCACATATCGCTTCCTGAATTCTCACCGAATCTCAACCCAAAACTCAGAACAAGTCAGGTTCAATTTGGGGTTCCTTGAAGGAAATCCTTGTTAGATTTGCTCTTTCCAACAAATGAATTCCCTTGTGACCACGGATTGAAAGGAATCAAAAGCGAGTTCAACACTATCCGGGTAATTCTCCTTCCCATTTGCGATATCTGAAGACACCACCACTTGATGGCGTCGGTGTCATGCGCTCAATGCATTCAATTCTTCTCCCCCCACCAAGTGTTTGCTGGATTTCCTAACAGAGGAATCCAATTGAGGGCCAGAGATATAGCCCCCAAATTCTGCAGTAACCAAGATGCGAGGTTATCGGCGGAGCTCAAGACGGAGACTATGAAGCACAAAGTATCCGGGCTTCAGAGGATGGAAGCCATGAAGAAAAGCAAGACTCTTCTTTTCATTGCCCTTTGTGAGCACTCTGGTGTGAGTGAAGAGGCAATGCGGAATAAGTGGGCATGCCTCAAAGAACAAGAGAAAATTGATTTTTTAAGAAGCTTCGTGGATGAATGGGGCGCTCCTTGGCACCCTCTGTCATTAAAATCTGTAAGATTGTTGGTCAACGAGCACGTCTCTGAAAGGAATCCTCCTCCATCACAGCCATCCCCATTATTATCGTTTTCTGCTTTGCAGAGGCTCAAGGATTTTCTATCTATTGGCAATAGCTAGTTCCTTTTGTTGCGTTGTGCTTCTTTCTCTTCCTTTTGTGGTTTCTTTTTTGTATTTTTTTATTAGCACCATCTTGAAAGTGGTTGGTTTACTACGTGCATGTATTTATTGGCTATTAAAGATGGTAGGTCTACAATGTCTAATTTAATGCAATATGATAAGAATCCTGTATTTTTCATGACCGAATTTTTGTTCAATTATTTGCTTGGCTTGTATTGGGCAGCATTATGTTATCATTTCTTTCATGCTTTGATTTTCTGTTCTTTCTTTTTTTGGTTAGTAGGTATTTTGTGTGATTCTGCAACTGCCACAATTACTAAAACAGTTGATCTCTTATCGATGAACTTATTGGGTTCTCAAAAGCAAGGAAAATGATAGCATTGCCCTTGGAATTGCATGGTCTTGCTTCTTTTTCATGGTGTTCCTCCTACTACCTCATGCATCTTGGGTTCTGACATGCCAGGAGATGATAGTATTGCCCTAGGAATTGCATGGTTTTTTCACTTATTTTGGGGGGAGCTGCTGTTTCTACTACCTCATGCATGAACTCATTGAATTTTGACAAGAAAGGAAATGATGCATGGTCTTCAGGATTGCTTGGTCTCGTTTTCGTATTAGAGCTAAGTTATTGCTTCTGTATTGTGCTTTTGTGACTCAGAAAATGACTGTTGATGATTACATAAATTATTGGTGAATGGTTTGGACCTTTGTCATTGCATGTTATGACTCCTTTCCAAAAGTAGATGTCTGTTTCTTGGCCGCAAGATAAATATCAAACATCTGTAGCATATCAGCCCATAACTGCAATCAATGTGCTGCAGCACTGCATGCTGTTTTCTCTGCTTGCTTTCATTTAATTTCCCCTAGATTTTGCGATCCATTTAATAGGTTTAAGAAAGGAAAAAGGAAGGCAACAGTATTGTGAGATAAACCACACAATGTCCCTCATGTTACATCCAAGCCTCTGGTGCCAATTATTTATTCAATCATGAATGGACCAATTTTTATTGTCTGTGATCACATCTTCCCTCCACTTTCCTTGTTTTAAATGTTAGATAGAACCATATGAACAACTTTGGGGCACATGGTAGGGTACAGTTATAAGGGCCCTCCCAAGTTCTACCTTCCTCTCCATGTATTACTATTTTATTAGCAATTGTGAACACATAGATTTGAACAAAATTAAAATTGCAACCAAAGACAAAGGACCTCTATTGATAGATTATTTTTGTGATGAATGTGATTCTAGTTGAAGGGCATATTCTTTTCTCTCTCAACTATCTTGCTAGAAATTGAGTTATGGTTGTGGTTTTCTAGCCGTTGCTTTATTCCTTAGCTGCACATGGCTCAAGTCGCTCAACCACCATTGCCCTTCTCTCTCAATTGTGGGCCATTTCTACCTTCTCTTACGTTGTTGTGTCACCAGCTACGGCCACTTTGAAGCGGTTTCTTTCATCACTGCTTTGAGAATTGAATTAGGAAAAAAATCTTCTCCCTCTTCTCAATCAATTAGCTGCGTTCCTTATCATCTTACACAACGATAGTTGGTAGATCTTGAAATCTACTGGTTCTTATCATTTGGTCAGTCGTGATCAGGGATCACTTCTCATCAATCTAATCTCTAGTTATTGACCGATCAGACAGGTCTTATCAACAACTTCATGATATGAATCCATTGGGGAAAGTGTTAGCGTGCATGAAACAAAATGGCATTATGTGCATTCTTATGTCTGTCAAATGCTGATTCTCAAACTCCCAGGTGGGCAAGGGGACCTGGTGCTTTCACGAACTCGGTGAATGAACTGTGTTTTGCTTAATCGTCAAACAAAACCTTGATTCCTAAACCATGATGTTGTTGGAAACAGAACATGTCATTCGAGATGAATATATCGTTTTAGCAACATTTCACTGAACGAACTAAATCATGTAAATGATGTAAATTCGTTTGTAACTAAATACAATAAGCATAACATTATGCATCACAACCATGGATTCAGATTAAGATAGTGAGCTTGTGTGCAATAATGATACTCAAGATTCTATTTACTGCACAGTTAGTGTCACAGCTTTAAATAATTTTGACATAAGTGCGATCTTGTGGATTTTGGTTCGGTAATGTAACATGCATTTCATTCTTATATTTTCTAAATACATTGGCGTCTTATTGTAAGTTCTATTATTTTAAAAACCATGCTTAATCGTTTTATCATTGTGCGAAGGCATTGCTTGTTGCTGCTACAATGTTAGTTCAGATTCTGTCATGGTCAAGACGATATTGTCGGGTTAGTATTTGTTGGTTTGTCCGTTTGCCTCCCATAGATCTTTCTTTGATTAAATTAAAGTTTTTCTTTTTGGTAAAATGGGGAGGCCTAAGCCAGATGCACACCCTGGGTATCGAACTCATGACGTTCAGATTGTGAGTCGACCCTCTAACCAGATGAGCTCTGTTGATCGTTGTGCAAATTAAATTTGTTTTTAGGGGATAAATTAAAGTTTGTTAAGGCTGTGGCAGTTATTTTTTTATGGTTTTCCTGATAGAACTATGTTATCTCAAAGCTTGAAAAGGACTCTTATTCTTTGAATTTTGGGTCTTTTCGGTCTGAATACTTGTCATTGAGAACAGTTAATAATAACATGATAATGACCTTACGACAATGTCTTGTGTAATGTGAAACAACGTGACCATTTACTCAATACCGCTGGCAAAGGTGCGTGTCCATGGGAAGGAAGGGAAGAAGAAAAAAGCGCTGCACCAAGAACTTTTGTTTGTAGTGAGCTAAGCAGGTTGTGCTAGGTTCGAGAATGGCTGTGTCTGTGTCTGGTCGGGGACTACACTTTTGGGGGTCATATAACTAAACAAAAATGAATTTGAAGCATCAATTGGTCTATATTCTATATGCATATCATCAAGATTTATGAATCGGTCGAGGTTTAAGTAGGTCTTGCAGTGCAAATCGCTTGAGTCAGCCTGAATCAACGACAACAATAACTAAGCCTTTGTTCGTACTAGATGGGGTTGGCTACATGGATTCTTTGGTTCTATACAGTTCAATCCTGTGTCATGTTAACAATTTACTCAAGAGATGCTGAATTGTTCTTTATTGTTCATTACATTTTCGTAGTCTTTATGTTTCTTTTTTTACATAATTACCATCTAGTTTCTTATTTGGATTCGAGCCAGGATCAGCCAAGTCGACCATGTATCATTGAGTTGAAATTGTTTGATTAGGATCTAATCTTAGGCCTAACTCAACTTAAACTTTTCCTAATGGGTTCTTGTGGTTGGCCTGGTCAATGTGTAAGCTCTATGATGTTTTTCTTTCCTCGTCTTTCTTGAGGTGTAAGTGTTCACGACAATGTCGCTATCGGATGTACTTCACCATTAATACACAGGGGAGTAGATGCTTCAGAAAAACTTCTCACTGTGCAAAATTTTAAACTGTAACGGAACCTTATTAATACACAGGGGAGTAGATGCTTCAGAAAAACTTCTCACTGTGCAGAATTTTAAACTGTAACGGAACCTTATTTAAACGGTGAACTCTTCAGATAGAAAGTACAGACATGACAATTGAGTCAGTTTGCTGTAAAATCTTTCCATCTATAGATGGACGGCTGCCAAAGGAGATCCCACAACCATGTTAAATGCAAACTTTATGAAAAAATACACATGGGTTCTTGTAATAAGTTAATCACACACACACACACATATATATGTATGTGTGTGTAGATTGCAATTTGGCTGATATCTTACTAAGTTTCAACTGCAAGTTGTATTATAACATAGAACTTTCCATGTGAAAGCAACTAGCATTAGAGCATGTTAATGCTTAGCCAACTTAAAATTTGATTACATTGAACTCTATATAACCACCAGTTGCAGATAACCCACTTGTTTAGATCCACTTGAGCTCGCATCGGAGATGCTGCGAAGTAACGTGCCGCACGCCCAATTGCCAAGTTCTTGCACAAAATGCAGATTACGTGCTCAATTAATTAATGTCGCAACACAATTGTTTAGCGCTAGGTGGGATGATAATCTTACCTAACAAAGGTGATCTTGGGATCTTCTCCAATGTGCTTAGGCCCAATTATTTCATCTTAAGTGGGAAGAGAATTCAAACACAAATCACTAATCATAGAGAAGTATCTGAGCCCATTATCTCCATGATTAAAATATTATGTGATCTTTCCCTAAAAGCAATATTATGATCCCTTCCTAATTCTTCCATTTTAATGTCCTCCACTAGTTTCTACTGGGTTTAGTCAGAAGGTCTTGTTTACTAAATGTTGGATACCTATAAAAACAAAAATGGTTGGGACCTAAGAGGAAACAGCCCATGGTGTGTCTAAGGGTCAATGCATGTGTCACTTGGCCCCCCTCTCCCCCTCATTTAATCATTTCTATTAAATATTAAAAGAGAAATAAAAAATGTGAAGATACAATATATGATAAGATTGTGGGATTGAAGATAACCTTTGATGGTATTTGATGGCCTCATATCTAAAAGAACTCTCTCTCTCTCTCTCTCTCTCTCTAGTTGTGAAGTGAAAGATGTAAATAGACATGTATAGTTTCGGTTGGATAAACCGAAGTCGATGGTTTCAGTTTTGTCTAAAACCTGAAATCGAACCGAACCGTCACAAATGATGTATTCAGATCAATTTTATTTTAAAAAAACAAGAACAGTGCACTTTCTGAAAGTCGAATTTCTCATCAACCGTATTGGTAGGGAATGCCATGTTGTTGAGCTATGGGATAATTGGTTTTGCTTTCAGAGTTTTTTTTTATACTATGAACCGTCATTGAACCGGGAATCCTAGTTTCAAGACCCGTTTCAGTTAGGGTCAGTTCCGAAGGTGGTATGGTTTGGATTCGATCTGCCATGTCGATCCCGAACCATATATTTAAGAGAACTGCACGAAAATAATATGATATGGTGGAGTAGCCAATCACTCAAAAAGGGAATAAAATAAATAAATAATATGCTCCCATTTTTTTTAATGTTATTTTCCATTGATTCATTTGATTGGATTTTGAGAAAGAAAACGAAAATAATTTTGAGAGATTTTATTGTTTAGTTCTCCTTGTTGAATGCTAACTTGGACGATCCAACAGTCAAACATGGCCTACCGTTGGATGTGCTGATGTATCAGTTATGCCGAATCTGGGCCCACCATGAAGTACAATTACTTGAATAACCTCGCATTTGATCACCATGGCCTGTGTGACACTTGGAGGTACATGATTTGCTTCGGTTCTATTCTAACTTCAACCTCGAACCAAGCCGGTTTAGTTTTAAAGACTCCATATTTTTAGAACCAAACCGAAATGAACTGACGGTTCCGAACCATAATTTTACTTATTTTAGGGTTTTTACTTACCCAAAACCCAAGCCACCTACCCAAAATGAAGATGAACAACAGTAGGGCACTCAACTAAAAATTCATGGTTAATATATATAGTTCGCTCCATCCTAAATGATAGAATAGGCAGTTCGCCCCACTCAACTAAAAATTCTAGATCCGCCACTGATCTACAGTCCAGATTTTATTTGTATATGAGGTTATAAAACTTATATATATATATATATATATATATATATATATGTATATGTATATATGTATATATATATATATATATATATATATATATATATATATATATATATATATATATATATATACATATGTATATGTATATATGTATATATGTATATATATGTATACTCATGAAACTTATGTGATTATCAAGAGATGCTTGTTTCTAAAGACAGATTAATGGAAACTTGTCTTTTTTTTAAACATAAAATACAGAAGAGCAAAGTTGACTTCCATGCCCACTTGACCTCTTGACCTAACTTAGGTCGGCTTGGCTTGCTTGAATGACCAAAAAGTCAATCACCCTTTCTTCTTTCTACTAAACTTAATTCGAAAGGTATGTTACATAGAATAATCCAAAGTAATTATATTGTATTTTATTCTTAACAAACTTCACATTTTTTAAAAAAATAATAATACAACCTAATAATATTGTATTTTAATCTAGATATTTAAATCTCCATATACTGCCCTCAAAGAGCTAATGGTTGCCTTCTTCTTTCCCTTCTGCCTTGCTTCATGGTTAAAAAGGACCATCTTTTTACATTCTCTCTTGTTGCCTTCATTTGTTGCCAAAAGCACTCTCTCCTTTGCGTTAATGGAAAGACATTATTGTTTTGAACATCGTCGAGAGAGATACACTTCATAGTTTGTACGTCTGAGCAGGAAACTCTAATCATACCTAAAGTCTAAGAAATTAGATGATGAACACTTTACAGTCTCAATGTTTGTGCTTTCATACTATAAATACTAATGTGACTAAATAAAATTCAATGATAATTTAAGTGCTTAAGTTGCTTTATCGATCAAAAATTTGTTTATTCGCCTTGGACATGAATCGAAGGGCTGCTGATAGATCTTTTTCTCGAACAAACTAAAATCTCCATCTTTCTATTTTTTAAAATATTTCAAAATTATTTGAGTTTTTAGAACTAATTCAAGTTGATTTTATCGCTTCAACTCCTCGGAATCTTGGTCTAATGTTTACGATAAACTAGCTTCGTGAAATATATCAGTAACAATCCGGCGAAAGGACGATCTTTAGAGATAAAGAAGGATATATATTTTGGACTCCACGAAATATATCGGTAACAATGTGCTAAATAATCCGATTCAAAATCCAAATCTTACAACATTAATCCAAATAATTACCTTAAGAGGACTCCTGGTAAATAGCTGGAAAAAAGTACAAAAAATTCACCAAATTAAATTTCATTAAATGCTTATTTGTGAGCCTACCCTACTCAGGATTAAGAACAATACTATGTATGCACCTAACTTTTGTGGTTGACCTAATAGGGCGATCAACAGACACACAAGAGCCATCACTTTTTACTGACAGCTCCTACAAGGCTGTGTCACCTTGACACTTCACCTTGCCCTTGTGTCGTGTCCCTTATGTGTTTATTTAAATAAGAAATTATGCGTGTTGCTACTCAGTTTGCTGTGTCCTTATGACACAAGGTACACGACACGGGCCAACTTCAGCAATCTTACCCTAGTAGAATGATCCACTACATAAACCTCAGTACATTAAAGGTTTCTTCTTCTACCTTGTCCACTACCGGTCTCATGGAAGGTTTGTGGTGGCCCGGGGTATGAAAGTCGAGTTTGGAGAACTATTTCATCCCATTCTTCAACTCGGTAATCAAGTAAAAAGTGGAGTAGTACGATCCTACGATTTGCATTTGATTACAAGACAAACTAGGCCAGACTCTAGTTCTATAGGTCTAATCTAGTAATCAAACACGTAGGTCATTATTATGCACGTACTAATGGTGATTTCGTGTACTTTTCATGTCACGCTAGAAACAGGTCAACCTAAACACAACTTAATTTTTTTCGTGTTACTTTGGCTTACGTGAATACTCACCTTTTGGGTCTAGAATGCATATAGTTTTCCTGTTGAGTATTATATCATTAATAATTATATGTCTAGGTTGTATGTTTCATTTCTTTTTTTTCTTCATGTTAAAAACAGGTCAGCCGGCCGACACCCGATTCTTTTGTGCTAGTTTTGGTGAACCTGGAACTTGTTTGTGCCGGGTTTCCAGGTTGTGTCTTACATTGCCAGCCCTACATTCACAGTCTTTCACTGGGAACACGCATGCACGTATAAACAAGATCTTGTCTCTGATCCATGCTTTTCCAACTATATCCTATTTAATCTAATATTGGCCAAAAACTGGATAATGGAAATTCCATCTTCCATGCTCATTTCATCCGAGTCGTGAAGCGGCAAGGTGATCCAGTGACTCGGTTCTTGGTGAGGGTTCCTTATTATAAGAAAAATAAGGGTTAACATTCTGTAAACTCTATTAAATAAATGATGATACATTTATGTTGGTAGTGAGCCTATTGCATTTCCTTCTTCTTTTTATTGTCAAGCTTGTGTTAGACAGACTCTGACCAGTTCACTTCTTGGGTATCGAACTTACAACCCCCTTCGACTTGAACCCAGCTTGCCGGCGAGTATCACCATTTCAAACCAATCCCATAATTTATATTAAATAAATAATAATGCATTTATGTTGGTGTTTTACAATTTGCATTTCTTTTATATTGATTGTCAACTTAGGGTTAGACAGACTCTGAACACACTTGCTTCTTGAACATCACTTGTGACCTCTCTCAACTTGAAGACCAGCTAATTAACAAGGTGAGCAGCACCATATGCGCAACCAATTGCATTTTCATATGAATGATGAAACCCCAGCTAACATTATTTAGAAAATATAAGTGATGCCTTAACTATGTTACATACACTCCTTTTTGGTGATCGTGCTAAGTAATTAATTAAGCACCCGGCATAGTTTTTTAACCACCTCACACAGTTGATACTTCTTTTGTTTTTAACCACGGGTATCGTCGATTAATCGGGCTCAAGCACCATAAGCCCGCTATGAGTGTAAAGCTCTCCCAATGGTGTTTTTTTCCATTCACTAGATTCGAACTCGAGACCTTGCTTAAGGGGAACAACAGTTGAACCACCTAATTTAGTGTTAAATAAGTTTAACTACTTACCAAATGACATGTTTGATCACTTTGTGACTCCTTGACTACAAACTTACATAGTTGTGTAACCATGCCCCTCTCAGCATGGAAACCACCTGACAACTTGGTATCGAGTCTTGGGCCTTTCGTATATGATAGAAATACTTTTTTTTAGTTTGTAAGAGTCTCGTATTTCGAGTTGGTAGCGTGTTCTCAGGTCACTCATCGTGTTGTTATTAATACAAATTTACATACTCTTAAATTCTTTGTTGCCTTTCTACTTTCTTTGTGTATACTGTGTCTTTGATTTCGTTGAACGTATATAATATTGGTGAATGATGGCTAAGATGTATATAATCTTGGTGAATGATTGCTAAGATTATATGACTAAGCATTGGTTATGAGTACTTATTGTCCATATCCGTATGTTATTAGCATATCACATTCTTCCAACCAAAACAAGCCTTCCCACATCAAATTGTGTAAGCTATAAATATTTTGATCTTATGTCATATTAGCCTTGATCGAGACACATTAAAAGCTCCCCCAATTTACATGATAAACAATAATTGCAAATTGAAACAAACCCATCAACCCAAGGCCTGATCAAGGTATTATAATTATATTTTCCTTAATGTCTGTCATCTCTTTTCTTCTTTATAGAGGTTTGCTGCTTTTGATTCTCCTTTCTCCATCAATACCAGATTTAAACCTAGATTTTTTTACAAGAGGAGGTCGAAACCTAACACCCCACACATGCGTCCTCTGGGAGTCGAACCCTTCACCAGCAATGGCGCTGGAGTGCCCTGTCATTAAGCTAACAACCTGAGTGCCTTTAAACCTTGATTTGGCTGGGAGATAAATTGGGTCTTGCAAGCTCAAGCACAATTCAAGCTAAGACCAATATGAGTTATCATCAACCCCATCTTGAGTAGTGACTGTCACTCGAACCCCCAAGCCATACCGTGGTTGTGCTTGCGTGTGTGTGTGTGAAGGAGGGCTTGTTGAAGTTTCAAACTTAGGAGGTTGGCGCAGCAACCAACATTGAAAAGGCTTTTAACGTAAGACAGATTGTAAGATGCAGTGAATCTCAAGATAAACAGGAGTCTCTTTCTCTCCAAAGCAACACAACAAATCTCTCTCTCTCTCTCTCTTCATATACATACATACATATATATATATATATATATATATATATATATATATATATATATATATATATATATATATATATATATATATATATATATATATATATATATATATGATTGATACCCACACGTCCCTTTTATTATACACATCCCAAATTCCTTATTTTTCCTGAAATACCTATAGGCATTTTAAATAATTACGAAAATATCATTTTAGTAGAAAACATGGTAATCTCTCAACTCGTGTATGAACAAACTTACAACTCTCATTTTCGTTCATTTTTTAACTATTGTTTACTTCTCACTTCATTTTAGTCACGTAATAGGAGTTATATAATAATTTTTATCAAAAAAACTGATTGAAATAAGTCGAAATGATCAATTTTAGAAGAACCGAAAATAAAAGGAGAAAAAAAAGTGTTTTTGTGATTTCTTGAGATAATTCAAAGTAGATTGTTGATTTATTAAGGTATATTATTGATTTTGTTTTGTTGTACTGATTTTTATTTTTTCACATATTTTGAGGCTTTTTGGCACTGAAAAAACCAAAAAAATCAACATCGTAGGGGACGCATATGTTTCCCTCAAGTGGTTCTCATAAATAAATACGGTTGATAGGACACAAGTACAAGACTGTAACGTCACCACTGTATCTAAGAGTCGCAACATGGTATCGTATGGAGGATGTCCCATAGACAACATTGAAAGGATGCATCGATTTATTCTACGGGATTCTAGCACTTAGATATGTTATTCTCGACCGACTCCACTTAGGCAATTGATATCATTGTATGTATTGGTAAACAAATAGTTGTAGTTCTATTAGATAGTTTTCCTTTTTTGTTTTCATAAATTAACTTTTTTGCTTAATCTCTTATAATAGCGTATGAGTGTGATATGTGAAACACTAGTAGCAACTTCACTGCATTTAGAGCTTGTACCACGACCGTTGGCCGGTAATCCATTATTGCTAGGCTTCTTAGAAATATATAAGCAATTCCACGAAAAAATCCATCAGTTGACACTTGATTGATGATTAGTGAAAATATTAAGAATATTAATGATAATAATATAAAATAAATATGCACCAAAACAATAAGATATTTGTTTTTCTTAAATGCATTGTTAAATTTCATTACCCATGAAAATGTATCAAGTAGGTCTAGAGAATGAGGATGAGTAAATACAATGTCACTAACAATATATGTATAATGAACTTTACAATACCATGCATTTTAATCGTTAATGTCTAGTTCACGTAGTAGTTGTTATAAAACACTTTAAGAACTATAATATTTTCTTAGATTTTCATTCTTACATTATAAATATGCATTGTCATACTAATATTTTTCACGTCTACTCGTTTTAAATGTGTCAAAATATGCTTCCATTTGCAATGACTTTGTTTGAGGTCTTTTGTTACACTATACTCAAAGTTGTTTAATCTCTCTTTACAAGCATGTCTTTCAAGATAAAATCTTAAGGATGGTTATGTGTCTCATTAACTACATGTAAATTACAATATCCATCTACTCCACCCTTTTCTCTTAATAAGAAGGGACAACCAACCCTTTTAGTGTTTGTCCACCTCCTACTTTCAATATCAACATTATGATTTTGCCTACCACACATTTTGTACCTAAGTTATACCTTCCTTATTACGCCTTTGCTCATCAAATGACTAATAACCGTAACAATGTTATGCTTCCTCCCAACTAGTCTTGCATAGTCAATAAGTTCATTACGATTTCTAAACATATTATCAATTGAAAATACAAGTGAATAGTTTAGTCCATCACCCTTATCACCCTTACAATAAATAAATTCATCGTCTACTTCTTTTGCCAATCAATCATTAAATATATGGTCTAGTGCAATGAAATCATTGTCACAATCCTCTCAATCATTGTATGATAAGTATTACACTCACTTAACGTCTTCTATGAATCACTTTCTTTTCGTTCGAGTTGTTTGTCATTCCCAAATAAAAACATGTATAACAAAAATTAGGCAAAAAACTTTTTTGGTTGAAGGAGATGCTTGTGTCGTGTCTCACTTAAAGAAGGTGATGTGGCAGAACCGTGTCTCCCTTAACTAAGGAGACGTGGTTGAGCCGCATCTCGCCTTAAGGAGGGACGCAACTGGGTCGTATTTTCATCATGATTTCGACGAGAACTTTGGTTTCACCAAATCAAAAATCATGTTTAAAAGTTTTAAAAATTAAAAGATTTTAAGTAAAACAATGAAAATAAAACTATCGTAATAAAAACCAACCTTTGAAAGTAAGGAAAACTCGAGAATATTAACGGATCGATTGTTTCTTCAATTTTTTTCTAACTTTATTATTTTTTAATTTGTTTCATTAGTGTTACGTTCATAAGTAATTAATCAATGATGATTGGTTGCAAATAATTATACAACACTTAACAATGAATGAAAATAATGATCAAAGAAAAGAATCGTCATATTTTCACGTGAAAAGAAGAGAAATTAGTCCAAAAATATTTTAGGTATTTAAATGATTAAGGTACGTGTATGAAAAAAAGGATATGCACATAACAACCATATATATAGAAAAGAGAGAGAGAGAATCTTAAAGCAGGTTCTCTGCTCGGCTCCCCAACCACGCCTCTCACACTACGACGCTCTTTTTTCGAATCCTACTCAACCCCTTCATCTCCTTCCGTAGCGATTTGGCCCTCGTCCTCGCATCTCGAAGCTCTCCTACTCAAGCAACACATTGAATACTGTCTGACAGTTGACTTTCTCTCGAAGCTCTCCTACTGAAGAACTCCCCTTTCCGTAATTTCTTTTATTGCTTTGCCTTGCCACCACTTCCCTGATTCGAGACGACGAGTCCATCGAACCCGGTTTTAATCAAAGAACAGCTTGGTAGAATAATAAGTCTCACCGGATTCTTCAAATTTGATTCGTGTCGTTAGGGTTATTCTGGTCGTTTGATTTGCATGGCTGCAGCACGCTGCAGGCTTTACGAGTGTGAACTAATTGTGGGGGCAGCTGCAATTCAGTCAGAGTGTCTTCTTTCTCTCTCTAAACTCTAAAGCGTGAATGTGTGAATGTGTGTGGGGGTATGGGGCCGTCGTGAACACTTTATAGGAGTTGACGACGCCGATCTCTGTTCCGACGACCGATGACACTCGACGTCAGCGCGATCCTTCTCTATATTATTTTATTTGAATCTTATTCCTTCATGAAGAAATTTATTTCTCCTTTCCATCTCATTTAACGCCTCGGTGAAAGCAGAGAAAGAGAGGTGAACGCGTAAAGGCACGTGAGTGCTCGAATTATTGCCCGAGACACTGTTCATACTGTCAAATCAATCCCTCTCTCTCTTTTCGGGAAGGGTGGGTACCAAATATCGATATCTCGGCCGGAGGGAAACGATATAAGATTTTCCGGCAATTCCGAATTCGGGCGCAAAAGATACCGAGGCACCCACAAAACGTAGATCGCCTCGAGTAGATTGATTAGCAAACGTTTTGACGAAGAGATAAAAAATAAAGGAGGTGGGGGGATAACATCACCCTCGGACGCTTCCATTGGGTGGTCGGCGAGTGCACGACGTGGCGGTGGCGCCCCAAGTCCAAACTCCTCACGGGCACGTGCCCGTCCTGTTCTTAAGAGGAGAAAATTAAACCTTTTCCTCTCTCTCTCTCTCTCAACTACAAAAGCACCACTCTCTCCGTAGCCTTTATCTCCCTTTTGGGGTTTCGTAGTTCTTTTCAGGATTCGTGAGAGAGAGAGGGGGGTTGTCTCTTTCCTGTATGAATCCATAATTCCTCCTTTTTGTCCGCTATTGCATCAGATAAAAGCTCCATTGTTGCAGATTTGCCAAGAGATTGAAAGGCGAGGAATAGAAAATCTAAAAGCCCAAGCAAAGGAACACCCAGTCTTCTCATTGCCTTTCTAGCCCTCTTTTCTTCCTTCCTTCGTTTTCAGTGAGAGAGAGAGAGAGATGGGCAGTGGGTGGAAGAGAGCGAAGAAAGCTCTGGGACTGAGGGTGTGCACGACAGTCCGTCGTGAGCCCGATGAAGAAGAGCAGCCACCGTTGGTCTCAACAACACCAACGTCGGACGCCGCCCAGACCGAGCCTATCTCGATCCCGAACCCGAAACTCTGTGTGAATCTAGGCCGCCGGACGGGACCGTCCAGCAACCCATCAACTCCTCGTATGCAATCTCAATCTTCCGTCTCAAGCCCAACTCTTCGATGCAAGACTGGTACAGGCGGCGGTCTCTCCAACCCTTCCTCAGCCGCAAACAGCCCTAAATCTTCCTCTTCGATGCCGGCTTCTTTCTTTAGTCCACGCCTTCAATGCAAGACTACCAAGAGCCCTCGAATGTCCGATCTTTCCGCCCCGTCTTCGCCGAGATCTCCTTCTCGATTTTCCCTCTTGATGTCCTCACTCGGCCTCAATAGAGTAATCACAAAGCTCACCCCTTGCTTTCACCATCTTTTATTCACCGGTTTTCCTCACAGGTAGTTTGTTGGTAGTGATCTTGATTTTAATGGCGTCTTGTTGGTGTTTTCTTGCAGAGTAACTGTGGAATCTGCACGCACAGCACGAAAACCGATCAGGGAACGGCAATATTCACGGCGGAATGCTCACACTCATTTCATTTTCCTTGTATATCATCATATATACAGAAGCAAGGGTCGCTAATCTGCCCTGTCTGCCAATTGAAGTGGAAAGAGGTGCCGATGCTGCCAGGCCCTTCCTTACGGCCGCTTCAGAGCCCGCGGAAACCGTTGGAAGAGGTCAGAGTTTACGATGACGACGAGCCGTTGCTGCGAGCTAACGCCGGAGGGCGATTCAACCCCATACCGGAGGTACAAGAGGAGGAAGTTGATGAAGATCAAGATGATGAGGACGTGGAATTCAAGGGATTTCCAGTCGCCGGAAAGATAGGGAACGACGAGCCGAGGGAGAGGATGGTGAGGGTCAGTGCCACGCCAGAGACGGCGCTGGTAGGGGCCGGGAGGGGCTACGAGAGCTACGCGGTGCTGCTGCGTGTGTGCGCTCCGCCGCCAGAAAGGGACCCGGCCCGGCGGGCGCCGATCGACCTCGTGACGGTGCTGGATGTAAGCGGATGTATGTCCGGCGCTAAGCTGACCATGATGAAGCGGGCGATGCGGCTCGTTATCTCCTCACTTGGCTCGTCAGATCGACTCTCCATCGTGGCGTTCTCCTCGGCCTCGAAGAGGCTGCTGCCGCTCCGGCGAATGACGGGTCAGGGCCAGCTCGCAGCTCGCCGGGTCATCGACAGGCTTGTCTGCAGCCAAGGGACGTGTGTTGCCGAGGCCCTTCGTAAAGCCACCAAGGTGTTGGAAGATCGGCGCGATCGGAACCCGGTGGCGAGCATAATGTTCTTGTCCGACGGCCATGAGTCCTCGGCCCCTACTGCGGGCTCTGTCACCACGGGAGTCTCCCCTCCGGCAAAAACAACGACGACGACAAGGTTCGGCCATGTCGAGATCCCCATCCACAACTTTGGAATCAGCGGCAGCTCGAGCGGAGCCGATGAGGACAAGTTCGCTATGAGCGTCGGCGGCTTACTCAGCGTCGTCGTCCAGAATCTGCACATCCAGATCCAGCCGTCCGGTTGCGAGATCGACGGCGTTTATTCGTGGCACGATCAGTCCCGAGTCCTCCATCAAACCGGTTCTCGAACAGGATCGGCCACCATCCGGCTTGGCGACTTGTATGCAGAAGAAGAGAGGGAAATCCTCGTCGAAGTCAGGGTTCCCGCCGGCTCCGTCCCCGGCAACCAGGCTTTCTCTGTGAAATGTTGCTTCCGGGATCCGGTAATGCAACGGCCGGTCTATGACCGGGAGCACGTACTCGTGCTCCCCCGCATGCAGCCGACTCGAATCGTCTCACTCAAAGTAGAACGTCTCAGGAACCGGTTCCAGACAACCCGAGCTGCCGCCCAGGCAGCTCATCTAGTCGAGCTTGGGGATCTCGGCTCAGCACAGCAGGTCTTAGCTGCAGCTCGATCGGCTCTGATGAAGTCGTCGCCGGCATTGTCCGATGAGCTTCTTCGATCCCTGGAGTTCGAACTGGCTCAGGTCCACTGGCGGCGCCTCCACCTCCATCAGCGCCAGCAACATCAACGGAGGAGGCGTCAGGAGACCGAGCCGTCTCAGTCAGCTTATGAGGGCAGCATCGATTCGCTGACGCCGACATCGGCTTGGCGCGCTGCGGAGCGGCTTGCGAAGGTGGCCATCATGAGGAAATCCATGAATCGGGTCAGCGATCTCCATGGATTCGAGAACGCCAGGTTCTGAGGCCATGCCACGTGACATCCAAATGGTATGCTACCAAACATGGTACATGATGATCATCATGATAAGGAGATGTTTGATGCGAATGGCTTGTTGCATATGGTACATGATCAAGATGAGAATGGTGATGATATGTCCAGCCACCGTTTTGCAATTAAAGAAAACTGTTAAATGTCGTTAAATTCGTCCATAACGAAATAATAGGAGCAATGATGGGAGAATGGATGTGGTGACTATATGATGATGATCGTGATGATGGTACAGGGGTTTTGCATGTCCAAAAAGCCAAGAAATAATGTGGTTTGAGAATCTAGGAAAAAATAGAAAAAAAAATTGTGATGATGATGAGGCAATTATTCCATTTTCTTTTCTTGTAGATTTTCCAGTCTTCAAAATTAACTTGCCGTTGTTTCCTTTTTCTTCCTTTTCTCTGATATTTGCATCTTGCCCTTTTCGATCGAGACAGAAACTTTCTGGAGACCAACGGCGACTTACGTCACTCTCCTTCCTACTTCTGATGCAAAATACTCTCTCTCTCTCTCTCTCTCTCTATATATATATATATATATATATATAAAGAGAGAGAACAATTCATGCTCAACGTATTGAGATGAACACGATGTTCTGGTTCTAACAATTCAACTATTGAGTGCCGCTCTTAATCACTTTTTTACTACTATTTCAACTATTGAGTGCTGCTTTTTATCACTTTTCTACTATTTTCTTACTGTTCAAAACCGTTTCTTGTTGGTAAAAACTGTTACTGCCAATACTAAATTCATTGAAAAAATATTTATATATAAAATTTTATACTTTTAAGTGATTTTAGTAATGAAAATAATTATTTTGATGAACGAAAAGCGGTTTTAAAGGATAGAAGAGTATTAGAAAATTATGAAAGAGTATGGATTGGTGGATGGAATTATACAAACAGCTCGATTGAGTTCTGGTGCTTACACAAACCGTTCGATTGAATACCAGTGTTTGATTGAGTATGGAACGTCTCTCTCTCTCTCTCTCTCTCTCTCTCTCTCTCTCTCTCTCTCTATATATATATATATATATATATATATATATATATATATATATATATATATATATATATATATATATATGGGGCTAGGCGACGAAAATGGGCCCTAACTTGGTGGGTTGCTTGTTGCTTAGCTTGGGAGTTGGCGCCCATGGGATTACCAAAAATCTATGGTTTTGAGAGAAGGGAGGATGCGATAAGCGTGTTTTGTGACTCGAGCCTTTGCGCTTGTGTTTTTATGTGTGAAGATGCTCTATGTTGTTTGTTTATAATTAGTTCTTGAAATGCGTGTATATCACCTTTTTATAAGTATTTTGTTCATATTGTATGATGAAAACTATAATACTTATATAATCTATAAAACTCTTTTCTTGGTTCTTCCTCTCTTTGTGTGCTACTTGGTGCAATATCGAGCAATCTAACTTGGCTTGGTGCTCCTTTGTATTTGGTTTGAGCTTATTCACATGTACATGATCCAAGTTTAGATTTTTGGCTTTGTTGGAGAGTTAGAGATGTAAGTATGTTTACGATCGGATATCGCTGATGCTGGTTTTGAGCTTTTCTATAAGTATGAGGGGAAGGTCTAAGCCAGATGCACGCCTCAGGTGTCGAACTCATGGACTTCAACTTCAAATTCGACCCCCGAGCCAGGTGAGCTATTGCTCGTTGTGCTATACTGGCTTAACCTAGACCAAGGTTTTTCTCACACTAGATAAGGAGAATGTAAGATTACCGCGAATACATAACATTACTGACTTTAAATGAACACATTTGACAAAGATGAACTAGAAAATGATGATGAAATTGGTTGCATTATCTCCTTCATAATGAGACGCAAGCTTAAGCTTCGGTTTATTGGCTTGATCAACCTTTCTAGACAATACCAACGGTCGTGATGTTTGTACAACCCATGCTTAACTGTAGTTTGGACGGCCCGGAACTCCGGTATCGAGCTCCGTCACATTCAAATTGGCTCTTTGAACTCCTAGGTTCACTATTTTGTTAGATATGGCTCATGGATTAGGCTATTAGACACTCAAAATTCCATGCATTGCATAAGTGACCCTATTCTTTTAGCTCTTTCCCCTTTCTGTTTGTGAACTTTACTGTGGAATTTGTATTATAAATCATGATTAAAACCATAGGTTATGTGTTAGTATCACCTAGCAATGGATGCTCCATCGGCAATCCAAATTGAGGAAATCCGAGACCCAAATATTTACCAACCAAATAGGCACTCGATAGATTTCCCAGCGCGAACTAAAACGACTTGACATCAAAAACCAAAGTCACTGAATCAAAGTATTGCATAATCACTTTGAGAAGTTCATCGAAATTGCAGTTAGCAATGTGGGCAGTTCAATCTTCTTGTCTCCGATGGATCGCTCGCGTTTTCCGGCTAGTTACATAGGTCGATCATCGATGGAGTGGAGCTAACACTCCGGTGGAGCACTCATAGGTTTGGGAATTATTTGAACTTGTCCTGATATATCCGCCCATCCCTATCTTTTGTTGGAGGATATCATCAGCCCATCCCTTGTTCATGCTTATCTTTAAAAAAAAAAAGCTGCTCAAAAGAGGATACTGCATTATTGGATACTTTGAGATAACTCCAAAATAGATTACATACTCTTTATCAGAATATTGGAAAAAAACAGTTGTGTTAGAGGTAGAGCTCACCGACCTTGATTGATCAGTAAGGCAAGTCCACTGTGCCGGCCATGGCGGAATTTGCGATCATCTCGATGATGAATTTCCCAATAACAAGAAATCGATGTTAATCATTTGATGTCTGCTCATTCCTCTTCTTGAATTCCCAACAAACAAGATGATCTTAGTTGTACATTTATGTTGAGGACAATTCTCGACCTATGTTACTCTACTATTGGTATCATCTATTAACATAAATGATCAGCAAAAGGAAGTTCCAATTCCATCTGTCATACCCAAAATAAGCTTCTAGAGAGAGAGAGAATAAATCTACTATAGTTTAAAAGTTTAAATAAAACCACTCAAATTGGCTTACAGAGTATAGAAGATTTTGGACAATACAAGAAGAGAAGGGACAAAACGGATTTAGGGTCCCAATAAAATCATTTCAAAATTCATGCCAATTTGAAGAAACCGTATCAAACAAACTTAAATTGGAGCCGTAGATTATTTTCTAGGCAGGCGTTCACTAACTGACATGGAAGCTTTAAGAACAGATAAAGGGAATATCAACATCAGAGAGAGAGAGAGAGGTTTGAAAAGGAAAGGATGCTCCCAATAATATATATATATATAACAAGGTTTCAAACTTCCAAATAGTGCATTGTAAAGTAGCATACCATACAATGTGGGATAGAGATTTTAGAGACGAACAGGTGCGAAAAAATTTGTGTCTGGGTCGGGGTTATGGACACTGGGTTAGGTCCAGGTCATTCAAAAGGGACTAGATACAAGATCGGGTCAGGCCAGATTGACCTAGAACTGACTCGAAATGTATTAATGTATATTATAGATTATTTATATTTATACAAATGCGTACTTTGTACCCATGTGTAAATATATTATTGTTTCTTTGTTTCCCAACTTTTTGAGATTTGTTGTTTCTTGTGTCCCGTTTCCATCTCCTTGCAACATAGGTTTGAACTATTAATCATCTAATCAAAACCGAGTTCTTATGGGGTCATGTTGGCCTTTAAGAAAAGAACACGAACCTAGGTCTTGTACACCAACATATGCACACAACAATTTCAGGTAGTTTTTGTGTACAAATTGCCATCCCTACCAAAAAGACATGACCTTATTGACAAGTCATGTGCTTGCCACTTTAGATTTTTTTTCGGGTGAAGAAAAGCAGTTCTACTAGTATTGATATGTTTCTAAACAAATAGCTACATTATCTTATAATATATATATATATATATATATATATATATAATATATATATATATATATATATATATATAAGAATACCGGATTATAGCCATCTCTGACATGTCTACATGTTGCTTTCCTGTGATACATACACATATATATACACATGCATACACATATGTATATATATGTGTGTGTGCGCTTGTGTATGTTTTTGTTGTAAAATTTGGCCAAACCTAACACACATACATGCCACTGCTCTTGAGAGAACTCCCCACTAGCAGTGAGGGGCGACAGAATGCACTGTCAATTGAGTTAAAGCACTGAGTGTGTGGGTGCATGTGTGTGTGTCAACTCAAGATACTCTGTGGGCCAACCTTAGATGTGAATGTGACATGCTAAACAAGGGGTGTGTCCTAATGGGATCGATGCAATGAGGGCCTTGATTTGTGACTTTGTACTATATATCTTGACAAGCATGGTTGGCCAGATACCAGACACTTTGAAGGCACTGCAAAAATATGAAATTTTCTTCAATTTAAAATCCCAAAAAAATAAAGAAAAAATTTCAAGCTTCACCATGCTAGTGAGATGACAGATTTTTACTTATTCTACTCGTGTCGGGATCAGGTAAATGTTAAATTTTTCGTGTAAAATGTGGGGAAAAGGCTTTATTTATTAGGACCAACTTGTTTTCTGTGCCCAAAAAGCAATGCAGATTGAACCCACACAGGATATCAATAATGTGTCTTTGGATAGTTGCAGAGAATCTTCCTTCACCTACAATACACAAACCTCTCGTATGTGTTTTTTTGTTACAAGAGGAGTTACACATGCACCCTCTGAGAGTCGAACTCCCCACCAGCAGCAACAGTGCAAGATCGCCCTGCCGTTGAGCTAATGCTATGAGTGCTAAACCTCTTGTGCCTTGTGTTTTACTATGTTACCCTTCGCATTCCATCCAAGTAGTTCAGTATCGGCCATTATCGTATGATATAGATTGATACATTGCGTGGTTTAGTATCGGTCATTATCATACAATATAGATTGATACATTGCATGACAACTTGATTTAGAAGTTGAATTTGTAATAGAATTGGATATCTTGTTGCAAATCCTTGATTATAATTCAACATCATAATTTTGCAAATCTTTGTCACATGGCATTTGTATGATACATATAGACATTTTTTCTATTGTGCACAAGGATGGGAAATCGGGTCAGTGTGTCAGGTTCGGGTGTCGTGTCACTTTCTGTCCAGGTAAGGTTGATCTAGACCTGATTTGATTTTTCAGGCAATTTTGAAGACCAAGAACTAACCTGAATCGGGTTCAGTCAGCTCCAGATCAACCCAGCTACAAGCCGATATATAATGTATATTCTAACCATATATATATATATATATATATATACATACACACACCAGGAATTTGTAGTTGATATACCATGTATCATCAATGTACTAGTGAATTAAATCTATATTATCGAATCAAATGGATCGGATGATTGCAATTCAAATTCAAAAGTACAAATATGCTTCCTAGTTTTTTCAAATTCAAATAAATTATTCTTTTGCTGTTTGAATTTCAACATGAATCAATGCACCACTGCCTGCAATAATGATGCATGGTGCACCAAATCCATGTTCTCTCTCTCTCTCTCTCTCTATATATATATATATATATATATATATATATATATATATATATATATATATATATATATATAGACACACACACACATTTGATTTTGGGGGGAGGATGTGGGTATGGAGAAAGTTTGAACTCCAAGAGAAAGCCCAATGAAAAATCTTTAGTATGACACTAACGGGTAAGTATTGAAATTGACGGTGGAGATTTGATGAAATGCTTACTTCTCAAAATGGGCTTTATTCTAACATCAGATCCAAATGATCCAATTCATGAATGCTACAAACCGGTTCACCGCTGAAAGCAACACTTCCCAATCCAATTTGCATGTTTCGAGCGCGTGCAGTCGTTCTCATAATTGGAGGGTCATATGTTTGGCCTTGTTGTGCTTGGGACCCAGATTCAACCCACTATGTTCTTTTGATCATGTGTGAATCTGTTTTTGGTCCTCATTTTAGGCCGTTCTTCCTTCCATTCTTCACTCTCATGCTCATTTCAGCCACCTGTTACTTGATCTACAACTATTTTCAGCAAAAGAACTGATTGAAATCTATTGAAAAATGAAATAAATAAAGAATCGAAATAAATAAAAAAGAAAAAGGATAAAAAATAATGATTCCCGTTTTTTATTTGTTTTGATTGATTTTTTATTGACTCCTTGACTGGAATCGAAAATGAAGAACTAAGGTATCACAACGGTAGAGATGCAGGTCGAACACTTCTCTCGCAACAGGTTGTAGATTCATGTCCGACCGACGCCTCTTTCGTCGGGATGCTCTAGTTTTTTATTTTTTATTTTTTTCATGTGTTTCTTGATTTTTTTTCTTTTATTCTTTGATTGTTGTTGTTTTCGTATTATTGAGCCATCTCTTCTTACTATTGACTTTAGTGTTATTTTTTGTTTTTTTTCCTATCTTTTTTCAACAAGATTCATTGAGGTGCAAAAAAAACAACAATGTTAAGTGAAAACTCCACCACTCTAGCAAAGAGATCCTGCCAAATATACTTTTGCTGGAATTAGGGGGAGAGTAAAGATTGGGTGAGAGAGGAGAGAGAAATGTTGGGATGGAACGTGAGAGAAAACAATATTTATATGGATGGTAATTTTGGTATTTAATGAAAAAAATGTGTACATAGTAAAAAGGTTGTGCAAATAGTAATGGCCAAATACGGTATCAATGACATTCTACATTTCTTGCAAGGTTTGGTTGAGATGGCGGCTAGTAGGGGTGTTCAAGGAACTTCTAGACCAAACCAAACCGGCGATTTGGGTCAGTTAGGTTCTAAAAAATAGTGGTGGTTCGGTCTAGGGTTCCAGTGTTGACACCGAACTGAACCTTTGCATGCATGCATACTTACGTACACACGGTTCTAACAAAAAAACATTGGTGGTTCGGTTCATGGGTCCAATGTTGGAACCAAACCGAACCTTTGCATGCATTCATACTTACGTACACACACCTACAATATATATATATATATATATATATATATAGTGTGTGTGTGTGTGTGTGTGTGTGTGTGTATACTCGGTGCTTTTTTGTGACATGGTTTAAGAGTTTTCATAAATAGATGAAAGACAATTTTATTATACTCATGCCCAAAAAAGGAATGATGAGTATGAGTAAGCAACGTCGGTGATGGGCAAGATCCAATTACTCGAGTTTTATAACCTTTTTATATATAAAGTTTATATACATATATATCTTGATAAAATATTATATATATATATCATACACATTAAATTGGGAGTGTAGATCCAAATAATATGATGACATAATATTCGGTATTTAACCAAACCCTAAAATAAGTAGTAGTTCAGAACCGATTCAAACTAGAACGGTCAGTTTGGTTCGGACCATGTCACAGTTTGGTTCAGTCTAAAAACTAAGAACTACAAATAGCGGTTTGGTTCGAGGTTGAGTCTAAAACCAAACCAAACCAAACCGTGAACCCATAGCCACTAGTCTTAGTACGATTTGAGTTCTTATCCTATTGTGCTGAGCAAGAATTTAGTTCTTTGATGATAGAAATTTTTAAACGTATTTCTTATTCAACTAGATTCAATGACAAGCATTTTAATCATTTAGAGTCTGCAAGAATTTAGTTCTTTGATGATAGAAATTTTTAAACGTATTTCTTATTCAACTAGATTCAATGACAAGCATTTTAATCATTTAGAGTCTGCAAGATTTAGCAAGTTTTCATATCTGATCATCACTGTAGAACCTCTAAGATGATCCCTCAACTCACCGAGAAGATTAGCACTCTTGCAGTTGAATCCATGGGCATGCAGATTCGATGAGCTTGAAATTACGTGCTAAAGTTGGCAATGCTTCTCATACACTCGTGAAGGATGTTGCTCTTTGGGTGCTCAAAGAACCAATCCAAACTGATTAATTCAATCCAGATCTATGGTGTCAAAAGCTATGATGCATAAAACTGGTAACACTTAGCCTTTTCGAGTCTCAAAGTGAAACAGAAAAGGGGAACGCGTCCGGTAAGTTTCCGGCATGTTTAGGCATAGAATGATGTTGTATATAAAAAATGTCAACTACAGTAGCTCATTTGGTTCCAAAGTTTCAGGCCAAGGTTGTTGGTGCTTGTGATAAATCTTACAAACCAAGTTATTTCTTATCTTACTATAGACGGCAAAATAAGTCATTTCATGTTTTTTGAGATTTGCCGTTTCCGATGTTCGTTTTTGTTTTTATGCAATGTAGTTTTCGGTTCGACTTGCAATTTTTTTGTTTTCTTTTTAATTTATTCACACACTGGGAATAAAATTTACGTCACCTTAATAATGGCAATTTGAATTCTCAGTCCTTCAAATTTGCAATCGAGTTTCCTTGCAGGTGCATAAGAATGGCAGCCAGGCCTCTTTCGAAGAACTAGAAATATGAAAAGATGATATTGTTTCTACAAGATGGGTTGATCTAAGCATTGACCCTCGCCGGAAACGATGACCCATTCTGCAGCAGCGACCAAAGAGGAATCGAAGGGCTTTGATCAATCAAAATATTTAGGTCCACCGCTGCTGCTGCCGCTGCTAACTTTTCATAACCATTGGAGTAGATGATAAAAGAGAAGAAATCATGCATCATTTTCCGTCAATCATGATCAACATTCATGGCTGTAGTGAAGGTCAACACTGTAGATTTATTATTCAATCTCATGCGGGTAGAGTCTGACCGATTCAGCATATTTTAGGTTACAGATGAAACAAAATAATTGAGGGAAAATACCACTTTGACCAAGAGATTGAAAGGGGAGTCCTCGACGAGCACCAACTAATTCAACGTCTCTCTCTCTCTCATGTGTTTCACCTTGTTCTTCCTCTGCTCCCAAAAAGACTTTGCTCATCTAAAACAAAGGCAGTCGTTCGAGGACCCTGAGGGTGCTGGGGTAGCTGTCATCACTCCAATTGTATAAACCATACGTCCACTGTAACTATTGGTAATTTTAGCAGCCTCCAAGAACAATGAGAAAAATTCAGTTAGTTCAAAGCATGAATAAAGGAGAAAAGGTTGTATTAGGCAACCGACGGTCCGGATAAATCTTAATCAGACCTTTAACCATGAGTTCTACAAATACTTATGGTTTCAATTTTGGTGAATTATAACCAGGGGAAGTTCCATCGAATTTTTGCAATTACAACCACTCAGGACACCAAGCCGAACTTAGAATTAATAGGCAGAAGAGCAGATGTGTTGCAGTTGAGAATGGCCTTAGTTCTGCCATATAATTAATAAAATAAAATCTTCCACCAACTATACCAACTATGCATTAGGTTTCATCGACTTCATACCTAATTATATGAATGCCAAACTCAAGTTTTTGGTCCAAATTGGTTCCTATTATTTGAACCATTTCGCAAATTCGTCCCCCTCATTTAGCTAATCTCAACTGCTACATTTTGCCCCTTCAACTAATCCACAAATCAAATGAAAGGTAGGGCAGTTTTTGAGATTAGCCAAAAGGAGAGGGCTGAACTTCTACGTACCTAAGAAGGAAGGAACAGATTTAGAAAAGCTCAATCTAATAAATAACAGTTTTATGAAACATCATTTTTGATAATGAAGCTGGTCGCGTGTTTAAACAAATATAGAATGCATACATCATGAAAGAAGCAAAGTAGGTTCATCTTTTGGAGTAGAGATCACCTAAAAGATTCTCATTGTCTGAACCAGTAAGGCAACCTTCTTCCAAATTTTCAACAGCTGCAACAGGAAATTTTCATAACCCCGAACCTAAACCAAGCCTTTTTCACAGCAGAACAATAGGTCACCTGATTAGGGGGTTAACTCACAAGTTGAAGGTTATGAGTTCCACACCCAGGGTGTAGTTTTGGCTTCAACCTCCCCATTGTACCCAAAAAAGAACTTTGGCACACTAAGTGGGGTTGACTATAAGTCGCCCATTGAGCTCAATCCCGGGTCATATCAGCACTTGACTCAGAAAACGCAAGATCAATAAAGTTATTGGATTTCTTCAACAAATAACTTTCTTGAGCCGAAAAATGATTGAACACCAAGTTTGACTGATAATGTGTTCTCACTAAGAATCAAATAATTGTTACATTACATGGAAGAAATTTACTAAATTTACTTTGACAAATAGATAGAACACTGCAAACACCTTCAGCAGCTCAAGAAATGCCTCCCATGACGCAGAACTCAATCGCTCACTAATCTAAGATAGCTTCCAACAAGGATTATCAGCTTCAGATTATCTGTAGATCAGCTAAAAATCAAAGAAATCAACGTGCTCCTATGAACAATATGACTGAGGATATATGCCTCTTATTCAAAGCACGAAAACTCCCGTGCAACCGGCAAGAATGCAGCACTAGAATGTAGTGTATTACAAGATTAGAGGAAGGGTTAATGTCTCACTTTTGGGTCTGCTCAACCTTAGATCTGATCTTCTGTTCCAATAGGGAAAACTCGTTCTGAAGATTGAACATGCGTTCAAGCGCATGCATATTCTGGAGAGTCTCACTCAGGGTCCTGCAATCACTGTTATCACATCTCAAGTGTTGCATGGAGCCATGGAGGATCTTGTTCACAATACCCCTGCTCAGGTCTTCAAGAGCCTTCCTCTCCTTTTTGGTGATATCGCCCATCCTCGATAAACATTTCTCTAATTCTGAGATCCGGATTCTTTCGACGTAAGCTCTCAGCTTCTTTATAGTTGGCACCGTTTCTAGAGAATCTCTCCATGCCTCAAATTGTTTCATTTCTTCAAATATGATAGCCTGAGCTTCCATGGCTTTCCTGTGACGATCTTCTTTGTTGGCTTCGACCACTTCTCTCAGATCATCAACATTGTAGACTCGAGCAGAGTCCAGGTCCGATACGCATGAACCTACATTTCTAGGAACTGATATGTCCACAAACAGCCTCACTCCTCCAAGTTCTGAACTCGCAGGAGGCAGGCATTCTACGTGTTCTTTCAAGAATAATGGTGTCTCCAAAGCTGTGCTTGTGAACACAACATCTGCACCAGCAGCAGATGAGTACATCTCTGTGAGAGGCTTGTAGATTATCTCAACATCCTTGATCTCATTGCGAATTTCGGAAACCCTCTCCTCTGATCTGTTCACAACCACAATCTTGTTACACCCTTTCGATGCAAGATGCTTGATGACTAATTTCCCCATCTTGCCTGCACCAATCACAAGCATCCTAGCAGAGGAAGTTTCGGACTTCGGAAGCTTCATGAGAGCCAGTTCCACAGCGGCCGAACTGACTGAGACTGCTCCAGATGCAATGTTAGTTTCAGTACGAACCCGTTTACCGGCTGTAATTGCACTCTTGAAAAGCCCACTGAGGTTTCTCCCGAAGCCCGGAACACCTTGCCCCTCCTTCACCACCTGCCTAACTTGGGCAAGAATCTGCCCCTCCCCAAGAACAAGAGAATCTAGTCCCGCAGATACTTGAAACAGATGTTGTGTAGCATCATTATCGCGAAGCAGAAACAGATGTTGCCCAAGTTCTGAAACAGGAATCCCGCTTTTCTGGAATGCAAAATAAGATCAAGAGGACACAATTCAGGTTTAATGACATGTAAAAAGGAGTGCCTAGACACATAAGTCAACTTCATAGATTGTGTCGGTGATCAAAATCAGTAGCATAGATCAATTAACTGATCAACTCCACCATCATAAAATAGAAACAGATATATTCTGGATGAGGCATATTACCATGTGCGCTGAACTACAAGAAAATTCAAATATCGCTTCCTAAAACTCAGGAATTGATGAAATTTACCTTGGACATCCATTCCTTAACTTCTTTGATCCCTCTGTGGAGAGAGAGAGCAACCACATAAATTTCCATCCTGTTGCACGTACTAAGAACGGCAGCTTCTTCTATATGGTTCAAGGTACACAGTTCCTCAATAGCACGCGGCCATTCGGCTTCAGGAATCGCAAGCTTCTCTCGCATCTCCACCGGCGCCGTGTGAACACTGAGCCCTATGACCAAAATGCTGCTCCTTTCCTTCGTATAGCCTGCCATCAAAATTCCAAAGCTCTCAAAACACCATTCTCGTCACAGAAACTCCATAAAATCACCCAGCAAACGGATACCAACTTCACAGAAACTCCATAAAATCACCCAGCAAACGGATACCAACTTCACACAAACCCTCATACACCATCCGTAATCGCAAAAACTTGGGAAAGTCACCAAGATAGATCACCCGTCTCCACACACGCACACACAAACTGGAAGAAAAGAGAGACGCCCCAATTCTCTTACAAACAATACTCGCTTGATTAACAGCAAAGATGTAAAAAGGCAATTCGATATAAAACACAAACAAAGATGAGATTTTCCGTAATTTCATGTATCGGAGAAAGTTTAACTTCGAAATTTAAAATTAATATCGCCGATTGGGGAAAATCGAGAAAAAAAACACCGAAACAATTCGCCGATATCACCAGAAAAGCTGAGGGAAAATACAAAAGGGAAATCGGGACCCACGATCTACGCCGGAGATTTTGAGCTGCTCGAGGGCGGAGATGCTGGAAGCTTTGGAGTTCTGCGATCCTCGATCAGTAATCACTTCGCATCTAATGCTGGTGGCTCCGTTGGATCTCCCCAATCCGAGAAGTCGGTGGAAAGAAGGAAAAGCAGAAGAGGACCTTCGGGTTTTGCAGATTAACCTCTCCGCATTCGCCCCGGAGATCGCCGTAGCGAAACCGCTAGCAGTAGCCATCACAACTGACTACAAGCAGATTTCTTACCCTCCCTCTCCCTCCTACCGCCTGCAACAAAAGGGAGAGAGAAACACAGAGGGAGGGGGGGGATGCAGTGGCGATGCTAGAATTGGCACCTTGTCTCGCTTTTTCTTTATCGTTTTCGTTGTTGGGAGCGAATGGACAAGTCAGAAAAGGAGGTTGGTGGGGAAGGAAGGATTGACCGAGAAGAAGCTTCAACGCCGTGTGGGAAGTCAGGGCCTTGCTTGGCTGCTTCCCACGCTTCATCCACACTCCCCCTCTTCGACTTTTCACAGGGACACCGAACACGATTTCAAATGATGCACACTGTATGCACAACGAGCAATAGCGCTTATCTGGCTACGAGCCCACTCACAAGTTAAAAGGTCGTACCTCCATTCTGCATCGGCCTTACCGTCCTCTTGGTAACTTCTCCATCACTTAATTAGCATGACAATCATGAAAATTTTAAAAAAAAGTAGTATTATATTTTTATATTTTACATTTAATGTACTATTTATATTAATATTTTTTGCTTTATTATCACAATTGTTTATCTCAAAAATGAAATGGTTGAAATGAAATGGTTGAAATGATTAAGTCCATTCAATATGAATAGAGTTGAGAATTTACCATTCTCTCTTTTTTATGACAAAAATATAATTTTGAAAAATCAAAGGTTTTTAAAAAATATTATTATTACACTAATATTTTTTTTTAAAATAATGATTGAGCATGAACATAAATAATAGTAAACACAATCCAATCACTATATATATAAGTTCTAACCCAACCCAACTACTACCATATAACATCCAAGCTATCATTAGATTTGACAAAGTCGAGTACTTTAAAAGTGACTTGAAAGCAGTTAACCCCAAGCTCTCTCTCTCTCTACTTATACATACATATATACATATATACTTTAATAATGACTTCAAAGCAGTTAACCCGGAGCTCTCTCTCTCTACTTATACATACATATATACTTTAATAATGACTTCAAAGCAGTTAATGGGAGCTAGTGTTCTCTCTCTCTCTCTCTCTCTCTCTCTCTATATATATATATATATATATATATATATATATATATATATATATATATATATATATATATATATAGTCTTTGACTTATGGGTAATCTAATCATAAAAATGCTACGAGAAGACTAAAAAAGTCTACCACATTGGTTGGTGACATATGTTCATCGTGTGATAAGTTGTGTAACTTGAAAAGTTAAAGACGTGAACATTTAAATTTATTAAAAATTCAATCATCTCGGATTAGAATGGAGACTGCCCAAACTCGACTCATTCATCATTTGGATTTAGGTTTGGTTTGGGTTATCGGTTCAATATCCAAATTGCCAACCCTATCTGATAAGAGCTGCCTACCTTAGATCCAAGCTATCATTAGATTTGACAAAGTCGAGTACTTTAATAGTGACTTGAAAGCAGTTAACCCGGAGCTCTCTCTCTCTACTTATACATACATATATATATATATATATATACTTTAATAATGACTTCAAAGCAGTTAACGGGAGCTAGTGTTCTCTCTCTCTCTCTCTCTCTCTCTCTCTATATATATATATATATATAGTCTTTGACTTCTGGATAATCTAATCATAAAAATGCTACGAGAAGACTAAAAAAGTCTACCGCATTGGTTGCTGACATATGTTCATCGTGTGATAAGTTGTGTAACTTGAAAAGTTAAAGACGTGAACATTTAAATTTATTAAAAATTCAATCTCATGACTTTTGGAAAAACTAATAGAATCCATGGGGAACAGGAGGTACTTTCATGCATTTGAGAACTCAAACTTGATACAAGAACCCACTCGAATGACCTAGGTTTTTATATGATGATTGTCCTCGTACCACCACCTCTGGTTTTTTTTTTTTTCCTTTTCTTTTACAAGACGATCGAAGCTTAACACATGCATCCACACATGTACAGTTCTAAAACACCCTGTCATTGAACCAACCTTATGGTTGTACCTCCGACTTCTATTATATAGAATAATTAAGACGGTTTTAGAGGAGTCCTCTTGTCTTCCGTTACTTTCTTTCTAATAGTGTTTTCTACCTTTGTTTCCATGTTGCCGTCTGTAGGTGAGCATTAAAGAGTCCTCCAATGACACCGATCAACGGAACCCAAAACGCTTTCGGAACCGCTCTCGCCCAAGAAGAACGCTACAAGCAGCAGCTTCAATCCATCAGGTGCCTTTCAAGATCTCGTACATGCATGCAACAAGAAGGCTTTCTTTGTATAAGAACTGATAAAATGATATTTGGGATTCGATTCCTTTTATTGTTTATAGGTCAAGCTTTAGGCATTTGCTTAGCTAAAACTGGTTTTATTAGATAATAATAATAATTGCGATATAAGGTTGCTAACGCCAAAAATTAGATACGGAATGCTTTAATTAAAAACTGAAGGGACTCACTAAAAATATTAATGGTAAGAACGGGTTTCCACAAATTCCCTCTAAAATCGCCTTTATATAACTATATATAAAAAAGAAGAGATTAATCGATCAAATGAACCATTAACCAATTGTTCAATTTGTTCAGGTTTGTAGTTTATTTTTTCTCTTCCGAGTTTGGATTTGCTTTTGTAGCTTTTAGGATCTTTTCTTTGAAATAATGGTTTCCTTTACTCGAATTTCAAAGAAACACTACTGAAGGTTTGTGTGTTAATGCACTTTCCGGAAGTGAACAATGATCTTCAGCTATATCTCTTCGTAGGTGGTATGTCGGCCTGAACGTCATGGACTCTTTAGAAACCCCACTTGTTTGTGAAAGGGTATATACTCTTTAGGCCCCATTTACGTTGGCATCTAGTGGAAGGTCAGAAATCTGAGAGTTTATCAATTTGCAAATCAAAAACGAAAGAGAAAAAACAAAAGAATGAACGCGATAAGCTACCCAAAAAGATAATTGGGATGCGTTCTATAAAGAACATCAATTTGGCCTATCAGAAAACACAAGGAATTCCTCAAACCAAATACTGAAATAAAGGCTGCAAATTGATACGAAAGAGATGATTTTGTTCATTCCTGTTGTGATTATGTGTTTGAAAGTTTTCTTCTGTTTTATGCGTGGATGTTTACAGCGCGTCACTAGCATCATTGACAAGGGAAACGGGGCCAAAGGTGGTGAAACGAGACCCCACCAAGACGGCAGCTGCGCCTCAGGTGGAGCAACATCACCATCTCACTACACCCACCATCTGTGTGAGCGATAGCTCGCTCAAGTTTACTCATGTCCTCTACAATCTCTCACCTGCCGGTATGCTTCTTACTCGCCAGCATGTCACCGCTAACAATCGCCGCCTCCCTTATCCCTCAGATAACTCTGTGTCGCGTCTACTTGCCTAACTTCCTTTTGCTATTCCTTGCTTTTACCTTCTTGGGTAGAACTGTATGAACAGGCAATCAAACACGAGAGGGGCTCGTTCATCACGTCAACGAGCGCCTTGGCGACGCTTTCTGGTGCGAAAACCGGCCGTTCTCCGAGGGACAAGCGCGTTGTCAAGGACGAGACGACTGATGAAGAGCTGTGGTGGGGAAAGTGAGTCGCCTTTCTTCTGCCTTGTACGGCTCTTCGAATTGTTTGCTGCTCTCTCTATCTCTTGGTGACGCACCGTTGCTGATTTCAGGGGATCACCCAATATCGAGATCGATAACCACACATTTATGGTCAACAGAGAGAGGGCCGTCGACTATCCGAACTCTCTTGACAAGGTGAAGTACTACTAGATCTTCTAGAAAGCAGTAGTAATGTGGTGAAAAACTCGATCAACCGGTTTCTTTCTAATTCAAATCCTTGTTGAGAAAAGCTTGGAGAAAACCAGCCACACGCGTATCTAATTTGCTTTCTTTGACATTCTTTTATATTCTTTCCGCCATGAGTTTCTGAAGGCAGTGGGTATTTTAATAGTTTCTCGTTGAGAAAACGTGGTCGTTCACAAGACAAAAAAATTGTGAATTCTCTCTTATATGAAAGTTTACGAAAGGCTCTGACGATGGCCGACCCACCCTCATTTCATGAAAAGGAGAGGATTCAATGGCTTCCTTTTATTATGACAAATGGTCGTGATGCTGTATGTGAACGACCAATTCCTTAACTGGGACCCTGAACACAGACTCAAAGTGAGGATCATTTCCGCCAGAGCTTACCATGCTCTGTTCATGCACAACATGTAAGTCGACTGATGAATATAAGTTTTTTTCCCCCTGATATGGAGTAAGAAATGAGTTGTAAACTTGGCTATTGGTGGTGAGAATTCCTGGAAATCAAGCAAGGTAGATAACCTGAGCTGAATTATTTGAATAATTATGGGCAATACTGGTACACATAGGTGACAGGTGCATCCGGCCCACCTACGAAGAATTGGAGGAATTTTGTGACCCGGATTTCACAATTTACAATGCGGGGCAGTTTCCTTGTAATCGATTCACACACTATATGACATCGTCGACTAGCGTAGACATTAATCTGACTAGAAGGGAAATGGTGATCCTTGGTACCCAATGTGCTGGAGAGACGAAGAAGGGCTTGTTCAGCGTGATGCACTACCTTATGCCCAAGAAACAAATCCTTTCTCTTCATTCTGGCTGCAATATGGGAAAAGATGGTGATGTCGCCCTCTTCTTTGGACTATCAGGTATGGTGGTGGGAGGACACTAATGGCCCTTATCCTCAGAATTGTACACCTCTTATTTTCTTTTTTCTTCCGATATACAAGTGATTGCCGTAGTCTTTTTGAATCTTCGCTCATTTGGTTCTGCTTTTATTTTAATAGGGACTGGCAAGACTACACTTTCCACTGATCATAATCGTTACCTCATTGGAGATGATGAGCACTGCTGGAGTCAGAATGGGGTATTAAACATTGAAGGTGGCTGTTATGCCAAATGCGTAGATCTATCTCAAGAAAAGGAACCCGATATCTGGAATGCCATTAAATTCGGAACTGGTAAGAATGAACCTTTTTGAAGGCCGAAAGCAATCATAGAACGTTGGACAGCTCTGTTCACGCTTTTTCAGTCTGACTATTAGTTATTAGGATATCTTCTGTAGACATGAAAACTTGTTTGTTGCCATAATTGAACCTCAGATGAAAATAAGGTTCATCTTTAATATCAGTGGGTGGTTTTGACTTCCGAATTGAAACTAGCTTCTTAAGCTCGTCTTGTTTCCACCTGTTATCGTTTCATCGGCTTCCAAATTGATCCTTCCTCTCTGGTTTTTACAGTGCTGGAAAATGTAGTTTTTGATGAGCATACAAGGTAAGTAGACTATGCTGACAAGTCGGTTACAGGTATAGATTCGTGTCATCTTCCATTAACATTGTGGGATCTGCTTACCTGCTTCTGCTTCCCTTTGTTTTTTCTCTGTATCTGCAGATGGGAACTTATTGTTTATGCTTATGCAGAGAATACGAGAGCTGCTTATCCTACTGAATACATTCCAAATGCAAAGATTCCTTGTGTTGGTCCTCATCCCAAGAATGTGATATTGCTAGCTTGTGATGCATTTGGTGTGCTCCCACCTGTTAGCAAACTCACTCTGCCTCAGACTATGTACCACTTTATCAGTGGCTACACTGCCCTGGTAGGTAACTGGGTACAATACACCATCGATTGGAATCGTACTAACATTAGCCAAGCACGTTACCATGTAAAGTTCATGCGTGCAACACGTTTGAATTGACGTGGTGCTGAGTGCTGTGCAATCAACTACTAATAATGTATGTAATAGATACCCGTGGTAGAAACGAAGATATTGAGTTGGATGTGTAACCATACAAAAAAAGATCCATAACAATGTTGTAGGGAAAAATTACTACGAATACCGATAGAAAATAATATGCCTAAGAAGGTTATAAAGAAAAAATTACTGACACGAATACAAGCTAAAAGTTGGTGAATAGTTGAAAAGAGGCATAAGAGGTTGCTGAAATGGTGGAAGAAAACAATAAAATATGATCTTTCTTTTCTTGATTTAAATGCTAATATGATACTGGATCGAACTCTAAGTGACTAAGAATCCAATGTAACGGTTACAACTTTTGGTTTGGGTAATTGAAATAACGGTCAAAGTACAAATAAAGAAGAATCACAGAAAAGGTTCTTTTTCGTAATGAGATTCTGATGGGAATTCCATTTGAACTAGGTGGCGGGCACTGAAGATGTCAGGGAACCACAGGCCACATTTTCAGCCTGCTTTGGAGCTGCCTTCATAATGCTTCATCCCACAAAGTATGCAGCTATGCTAGCTGAGAAGATGCAGGAGCATGGTGCAACCGGCTGGCTTGTCAACACCGGATGGTCTGGTGGCAGGTAAGCAATTTGAATTCCAGGTGGGAAAACAGAGGCCCTGTTCAGCAAGCAAGCTTCCTTTTTCATCTGCCAATATCAATTTTGGTTTGTCTTTCATGATTATCCTTTCTTTTGTGCAGATACGGCATTGGTAATCGTATAAAACTAGCTTATACTCGGCAAATCATCAATGCTATACATTCAGGAAGCCTTTTGGAGGCCAACTACACCAAGACGGAAGTGTTTGGCCTGGAAATACCAGATGCGATTGAAGGGGTGCCTTCAGATATTTTGGATCCCGTAAACACTGTTAGTGAGATTACCTTGCATTTGATTCATATGGATTCTCAATTTGGCTTGGACAATACTGCAAGTAATAATTATTAACTAATTGCTTGATGGAACTGGATAAAATACTTGTTCCCTTTGATGGGCTTTAGTGAATATGGTTAGTTTATGGGCTCTAAAAATTGAGCTTCAAATGCAAGGAATTAGTACTTGTCGACATACTTGGGGTCTAAGTACTTGTTTCAATCGATGGCATTGCAAGTCTCTTGGTAGGGATCTGCATGCCTGTATTTCAGAGTTCAGGCTCTATCTATATACTGTGTATTCAATATTGATGCTGAAAGCTATGCAAATACAGCAAACGTGGATGCACCATAGAAGATTTCGAAGTGCCTGAATTTTATTTGTAATAACCCCTTTATGTCTTACTATTGGCAGTGGAAGGACCAGGATGCATATAAGGAGACTCTTTTGAAGTTGGCTGGATTATTTCAAAAGAATTTTGAGGTATTCTCCAATTATAAGATTGGGAATGACAACAGTTTGACTGAAGAGATTCATGACTGATCTGTTCTATATGAGAATAGCGAGTGTCGAGAAGGAAAAAGAGGTGAAGTAAAAGAGTCGTATTCATATGGAATAGGAATAAAGTGTGGCTTATATTTTGAGGGAACAAAGGAATACATCCACACACCTCTTGTTGCCTTGTCTATGTATATCAGCAATGTTCAGTTTTGGTGTCTGTTCATTATAAAAGGTTTTGGAATCTAATCCTTAGTTCTCCTATTTCGTTGGACTGCTTTGATATTTTTAAGTTGCATGGGTTGACCTCAGCTGGCCATGGGTTGAGCTTGATTGGGGCTAAGCTTAAGAATCATTGCCCAAGTACTCCAAACTCGAATAGTGATGTTCATTGCTCTTCTCCTTTTTGGTGTAAGCTTAGAATCCAAGTCTATTGTTTCATAATTCATAAGACTAGTTGAACTACAATAACTAAAGTGGGTTTTAAGGAGTGGGATCTTTGGATATTGCCCCCACCGAGTTTGTTCAATTTCTAAGTTGCAGATTTTGCTAGCCAAATTCCTTTTAGAAATGTTTTAAGATGTGTAGTGAAACTTACAAATTGTCTACTATCGTTGTCGCAAAATCTCCACCAGAAACTTTTGTGGGAAAAGATAACCATATTTTTTCGAATACCTCGTTTTGGGGCAATTCTCTCTCTCTCTCTCTCTCTCTCTCTCTCTCTCTCTCTCTCCAATCGATCTCCAAAATTCGATGAGGCAGAATGCCAGACTCTCTTCCAAAAGAAACAAAAAATCTGACGAGTCTCCCGCCTCAGATTTTCTCGCTGTGGCCCCTCCCCAACACCACCCTCTCTCTGAGAGAGTATGGTGTGGTGTGTCTCGTCGCAGGAACGTGTGGTCTCTTCTCAACCTCTCGCCTTCTTAAGAAGAAGGACAAGGAGTGGTCGATTCCACGTTTGCTGGATGTCATGACGACAACGAGAAGCAAGAGGGGCTTTCTTGGTGCCCTTCTCTTCTCCTGCTTTTTCGTGCTGCTGCTGAATGGTTATGATTTTTATTCTCCATCTTTGGTTTCCGCATCGACGCCATAGCTTCTGTTCCTATTATCCCAATCATGGTGGAAGCGGCTTTTTACGCTTCCCTCCATTCGTTGCCTTCTTCAATTCGTCGCCACAATCATCACAAGGTTCTCTCTCTCTCTCTCTCTCTCTCTCTCTCTCTCTCTCTCTCTCTCTCTCTCTCTCTCTCTCTCTCTCTCTCTCTCTCTCTCTCTCTCTCTCTCTCACACACACACACACACACACACACAGAAGCGCACAAATTGGCATACAGTACATGTGTTTTTGTTTCTGATTTTGAGCTCCCTAGTTGAAGTATGAAACTCACTCTCACCCCACCATGCATACAAGCATATGAGCTAGCTAGGTCAAGTAAGAGGCAATTATGAGCTTCATCGTTAGGTTTCTTGTCATGGTTAGTAGGCCTTACCGCCAAATTAATCAATCATGAATTCATTCCTGCACGCAGCAATTAGCTCGGTGGGGTGGGGGGTGTTATGCTTTCACTAATTTACTGCATTGGATGCTTCTTTATAAATTTGTCATTGGTCTGGTATAGGGAAAGCTATTTAATACCCCATCATGGAATGCAGTTGAACTTTGCCATCATTGCGAGCATGAATGGGCTAAGTTTCATCTTATCGTAGGTATAAAAGTTCTTTTCTTTCGAAAATTTTCCTCAATTAATCTTCATTTGGCAAGAGATTGAATACTATGCGTGGAGCCTCATTATGTTAAAATCAATGTTTGGATACCAAACTATCTAAATTCTAAACCGCCACTGTGGTCTAAAATTCGTGGATGTTCCCCAACTGTAGAGTAATATAGAAAGGCTAAAGTGTACTCTTCCAGTTCGGAATTATTCAAAGTTACCACCGCGCACAATATAATTATGGACATGGTAATTGTTTTAACAAAATAGGATGTACAAGGTTTATATTGGATACTCATCTGGTCTTTCACTCAAGTTTGGGGTTCTTACCTATCATAAGAAAATGGTAGGTAAGGACAACTTCTTCTTGAGGATTTCAATTATGTTAAAATGCACAAATCTATATATAGTAAAAGCACTCCCAAGGTGATTCGTGGTTAATCAAGAAAACAGAGGTTCAGTGCGAGTCTGGTATGAAGTGTATACTGTCTTATCCTTCATGAATGTTTTTTCTAGTAATTCACCTAACCTACTACAACTACAACTAAGCCTTTTCCCATACTAGATGGGGTCGGCTATATGGATTCTTTGTTTTTTTGCAGAATCCATGTTAAGTCCGACAAAGTTTTATGCTGGTTGTCGGAAGCCTAACACAACCTAACATTGAAAATTGTCTTGACCATAAAAACATTGAAAGTATTTTTATGGCAAGCATGTAAGCTTAATTAACTAACCCAGGCATATGTTAGTCTTAGCTTAGGATGCAAGGTCCATATTGACTAGAACTGCAAAAGATTAGGTGCATTTTTAACTTGTGCAAATATTAGATGCTCTTTTGGAAGTTTGGTGAATGTTTAGGTGGGTTTTAAAAATTCACGATCTCTTTACGTGCACTTTTTAACAATACACATACATTAGGTACAGTTTTTAATATTGTCATTTCTTTAGGTGGGGCTTTAAAATTTTCCTTAAGATATTCATCAAGAATTAACCCTTCAAATACTTTTGTTGAGTCTAACCTTTTGTATTTTGGTTCATGTTTCAGGATTCCATTCTATACAAACGGATGATTTCTCTAAGGGCCTATCCTCAGTCTTACGTTCTTTCTTACCATTATTCTTATAGTTATCCCTTCTTGCCCACAATGGCTGTGAAAATCTGTTTTCTTGGTTTCACAAAATCCAGGAATAATTTAATCTTAGACAGATTGCCATCATTGAAAACAACCGTCTCACCTAGCCTTTCTGGAGGCCTTAATGCCTACAGTACCAGAAAACCCTGTTTAAAAAGATTCAGGGTAAACGCCGAGCTTGAACTTGCAAGTGCCATCGATGTCATTAATGATTTAGGTTTTGATACGTTAACATTTTTAGCTGTGACAGTTATGGTTGTTCCAGCATTCAGGATCATCAAAGCTAGCCCGGTAAGACTTCAACCAAGTACTTGTTATTGAGGTTACATGTTAAAAGATCAGTTTGCTGCCTTGGTCTCTGTTGACTAGCCTTAGAACTATCCATGGAGTTCGTCCTGTTTGACATTGCTCGTTACTATTGTGTTAGCTATCTTTTCCATTGGTTTACCTTCATAAAATGTAGTATGCATGAATTTATGCTTAAGGTACTTGGTTCTGGATATTGATACTAGAACTGCTGACAAGAATATGCATGATACAAGGAGGAGGTTTCAGTTGCTTGTTTGGAACCGAGTGGATTGTATGTTGATTTTTGTATAACAGGCACTAAAGTAGAAGTTTTGTCTGATGCAAATGAAAATTCTTAGCCAACACCATCTAGTATGGGAAAAGGCTTAATTGTTATGCAAATGAAAATTCTACATAAATGAAATGTACAAGCAAATGTGCTAGTGGATGCACCCTTAAATGGAAACTTACATGATATCATACTGTGATTTTGTTGCTGATTTTAGATTTTGCTTCTACGAGAACTTTTAGCATCTCTTCATTAAGTTTATCCATTCTATTTGAAGCGAAGGCTCCATCCTTGTTCTTACCTTCATCCCCGTGATTTACAAATAATGTTTTTCCATCTATCTCTCAGCCTGTTGGTGGTTGGAGCTCATTTGGCTTTTAAAACGGGTTTCAGAAACAAATTATGGCCTTTTTCGTAATACAGTCTGATTAATTTATTTCAAGCCATATGGTGGAGCGGACAAGTTGGTCCCTTTGCAGCTATGTCTATCCTAAGAACAAGGATCAAATCATGGAAATTTGCGGATGGGGGTTGAAACATGGATTTGCCTTGTCAAATCATGCTAAGTATATGATGAATTTGGTTTACATGTTCTACAGATAAGGAAGTTCAAGAATTCAGTTTGTTTTGTGGTAGAAAGTGGAAAATACCTTTCCTATTCTTTTGTTGTATGTCTTGGGCATGCACCGACACTTCAAATAATATGCTTGTTTCTCTTCTTAGTGGGCTACTCATTTTCAATGCTGCAATGCATTGAGGTTTCAATCCTTTACGTTTCTTTTTGTCCAATTTGAATTGGATTCTGATCATGTCTTATTGTGCAGATACTTGGGTTCTTTTGCGCAGGAGTGGTATTAAACCAATTTGGCCTGATCAGGAACCTCACCGATGTCAAGGTTTTGTCTGAATGGGGAATCCTCTTTTTGGTCAGCTTACATTGCTTCTCCTTCAGTTTTACTTTATTTCAGTTGGTGCATAATCCACTTTATATTATGTTGGATATAAGTGTTTTCTTGAAATTCCAAGTAGCATCATAATAAGCGCATTGTCTTTGCGAGTGCTCTTTAATGAGGTGGGGAGAAAGTGCAGATAAAATGTTGTGCGGGCATTTGTGCAATTTTTTTTGTCGTGCAGCTGCCTATTTATTATATTTTATGTATTCATTATATCTTTCACCTTAGCTATCTATGGGTTGCATCCCTGTATTTCTTATACTGGGATCTCAATCCAATATCATATGGCTCCTTCTGTCATTAAGGAAATTGTTAATCTTAGGTTTGTTCCACATCCATCTTCCTCACGGTGTACTGTTTAAATTTTGCGCTTTATCTTGATATTACATTTCTTTAACCTCTATAATTAGCAAATTCACGATGTTGACTCTGTGTGATTCACTTTCCAAAATAGGTTTTGATGTTGTCATGCAACCGAGCATCTGCTTGTCTTTTCCTAGTTTGGTAATAAGAAGTCATTTGTCCGTGTGAGGGCCTTTGTTTTTTGTAAATGATAGAGTTGACAACGCTTGCTTTACCAAGTTCTTTTCTCCTGATCTGCTGATCCTCTGTCCTACATTATGAACGCTATCCAATGCACAAATGCGCTCATTCTATCTGGTATGCTTTTCTCCAGCTATTTGAAATGGGTCTTGAGCTATCATTGGCAAGTTTGAAAGCGCTTGCAAAGTTTGCCTTTGGGATGGGGTTGACTCAGGTTTGATTCCACATGTTATTTGTTCAATCATCACCTCTTGTTGCATTGAAGGCTTCATTCTGAAAGGTGCATGTTTGCATGAATGCACACATCTATGTCCAGAAACCACAAACACAAGATTCCTTGTTTCTTCTGTAATGAATATGTCATTTCGTTCTAATTTACCTCAAGCATGCAGCTACTAGTATTTATTTTTGTTTCCTTAAAGTACATGGAAAAGGGACTTAAATTGATTGTGCAAGTTTGTCTGCATGAGGGAGTTATTTCTCATAAGGAAAAATAAGGTTTATTAAGTTACTAATCTACAGTTCTTTCCCCTTCAGGTTGTTCTATCTACTCTTGCTTTTACAGCATTCGAGTTGCCACCAAATGGGGCTATTGGCACAAGAATATTGGAATTTCTTTTCCACTCGAGGCCTGATCTGGTGAGAACTATGCATTAGTTTACTGTATTCTGATAGGAACCATGCCAGTCGTTTCTCATTTTGTCCCTCTTAACATATCGCATTAATTATGCTCTAAAATGAGAAGCACTCACATAAAACCTGTAATCGGAGATAGGAAGTTATTTGAATGACAATATGGTGTATCTGTAGTTTGAGTTATTTGTTCTCAAAGCTGAAAGTTATGATAGTAATGTGCTTTTCGTTTGGTCCGTGTGGTTTCTATTAGTTTCAAGCAAGGAAGAGCGAGACAAGGGTTTAGAGAGCACTGAAGATGAGTCAAGCTCCAAATTGGAGGGAGGGGAGGATCTTCAAGCTGAAACTGCTCTAATTTATAGGGAGATTACATAAAGTTAATTCAATTGAAATTTCATGGAACCTCATGAGTGGCCATTGTTGGCCCTTGATCTCCATCACTTTTGGAGATTGAATCCTAACCTTCCATCTAAAGCTACTTGCTACCAATCTTTGACTTGGTTGTCCTTTTGTAACCTTCAAAATGTGTACTTGATGGAATGATTTCCAGCCCTCCATCATAGGGCTATCATACTAGTGAATGCCTTTCATCAAAATTTAAAGCCCATATTATCCCTCTTGGTGTAACGGATCTCAGACTTGACCCTGACCCAATCCATGTGATCCAGATTAGATTAAACCTAGATAAACCGGGTGCAACTAGGTAGCCTGAGTTTTACGACAATGTATTGAGGATGTCTGCCATGATCATTATTCATTACCCAGTCCATTCTGACATGCTATACTGATGATGGCCAAAGCACTCAATGAGATGATCGTCCTAGGCATAGGGTTTGTCTGTAACGTGATGCAGTATGGCAATATGATGGAAATTAACTTGTCTTAACAGGACACTAATGTGATTCCTTGTCTTAAAATGTCCTCATGTCTTGAAAGGATGCTGATGTGATTTCTTTGGTGATTGACAATGGTCAACAATTACATTCAGAAGTGAAAAGCAAAGTGGCAGCATTTACAAGTCGTGTTTTTTCATGGTTCATGGAAACGATGGAAAATGGGATTTATCTGTAGAATTAATTTATTATGTTTGTTTTGTCTATTATTAGCAAAAGGCTTTAACTGAGCTTCTTAATTTCTGCAATTGTAATTGACATGTGGTGACTTTTATGAGGATATGTGAATGCCAGATTAATATTACTAAAGAACAACATTTTGGACAAACTCTCAAAGTAATCTTTGATAGACTTTATTTGTCCTAATGCATTTTGGCAGTGATGTATGTACGATTCATATAAATTGCTTGGTTTTAGTAAAATGCAGGTCAATATAAGAAGTGTTGATGAAGCTATAGTGATCGGTGCTGCTCTGTTCATCATCAGCATTTGTACTACAGGTGCGGAGAAGCTATTTAGTCATCAAGTTCACAACATGGTCATGGTCTAATCCAGATTCTTTGAATAACTCGAATAGGTACTCAGTTGCATGATATGCATGTAATGCTTCGTCGATGGTTATTAACTATTACACTCCACAGTAGAATGAACAGGCACATAATCTGGAAACAAAGGAAGCATCTATCCATTTTAGATTCCTTACATAATGGGTGGAAGCTAGTTTAAGAGGGAAGTCTACTACTGATTTTTATTCTTTGTGGAAGCATTTTGTATAGGCAATCGATCCACGAGGAACAAGAATCAGTAGTAGACTTCCCAATGTTCCCATCAAGATGAGATCTCTTATCTTCATCCAGCTGCCAAATGAATTCGGTCACCTGGGTGGCCAACTACGAATTTTGTTCTAGGAGTTTAGCGTACCTTGGATGATCGTGTTCCCATCCTTCTACTGTTGCCTTGTGATAATTGACGTTATGTTCCATTGCCTTCTATTTCTCTCCCCAATGGCGTGAACCCAATTACAGAAGATTCTTAACTTTTTAACAAAGAAAGAAGATAAAAAGTTTTTACGTTAAAAGAGTTTAGAGGAGGTTTTGCTTGGATCCAGAAGAAACTTATATGGAAATTGTTGATAAATCTTTTCTCATTTCCATATTCAAGGATAGATTCGTATGCTATTTCTGCAAAGTGATCTAAAGTCTATGAGCAGCATAAATATTTTATTATGAATAACTTCTACTCTATGATGCATGTGGAATTTGTGTTACCTTTGTACAAAGTTTTTTTGCTCATTAATCACTTTATTGTTTTTGAGTGTCTGAACTCTGTACTAGTTCAATTGCTTCTGATCCTTATGCCTACTTGGATCTTCTCATCTTCTAAAGCTTACCAACCATATATTGTAGCTTCTTGTAGAAAAAGGAGAGCTCGCCACTAGATTTGGATCTGCTACTCTTGGAATTCTTTTACTTCAGGTCTGTTCTCAATCTTTAAAATATTAGCTATAGTCACTAGATTTGGTTCTCTGTTAATATTGCTTCTTAGTAGGACCTTTTTCAACTGAAAGTAATTCCTTTCTTTATTTTATGACTGATTAGTTGACCACTGCAGGACATTGCTGTTGTTCCACTTCTGGTCGTACTTCCAGTTCTGGAGAGCCAGGTAACCTAAAACGGTTCACATAAATAAATGTGCAGCTTAAGTTTCAATACAATGCTCTGCAGCTAATCACACTGCCTATCTATGTGCATACTAGAAATATCAGGTTGCATCTAATTGGCTTCAAAAGTTCATGTTTGGATTTCTTTGCCTGACATGAATTTGCTTTTCTAGTTATTCTTTTGCTAGGCAATAAAAGGATGGTCTAGAACTCCGCATGCAATGGTATGAGCATGGCTAGTGATTGTTCATCTAGTTCCAATGACTCTTGTGGGAGTTTCTTTGTGAAATTGATGTACATACAAAAACTAAAACCGAAACCTAGCCTTCTCATGGATTGAGTGGGGCAACAGTGGAATTTTAGTAGTCACGGTCTATGTCACGGCGACACTCCATTTGGGTGAGGTGTTGGCACCGACATGGGTGTGACACTGAGATCGTGTCTGTCACTTTCGACACGGTCGACATGTCGAAGGTCGTTTTTTAGTGCGTTGACCACACCCAAAAACGCGTTTTACCAGGATCTCTCTTGCCTCTCGCCTCTCTCACCGGACAAACACAACGCCGACTTTGAGTCCGTAAGGAGATCGTGCAGCGGCCGTTGTCGTCTAGAAGATCAAAACGGATGGCTGGCCGAAGAGGTTGGGGAAGAGCTTTGCGATATCGTCAGATTCCCGGCGGCTGAACTCCTATATAGCACTTGGTCCTCTCCTCCACAGAGAACTCAGCACTGCATTGCAGCCTCATGGTCACCATGACCATGAAAACCAGTAATACTTGTGCTCTCCTCATATCTCTCTCTCTCTCTCTCACAAAGAAAGCTTCACTCTGGAGACGGCTAGGAGGAGGATTTAAAATGCGGAGAGAAAGAAAATTTGTTGCTTCTTTTACCTTGGGAGTGGAGTCATGGACGAGTATCCAAAGTGCCTGCTGTACTTAAATAAGGGAAATTTACAGGCGCAGTCAACAAGACTGGCTTATTTTTCAAATATTACATGTAACTGCCTAACTTTTCAAAGTTTATTCCCAAAGATGCTCTTCACACTAAAATTTTCGAGGTGACTATTGACCAACATATTTGGCTGGTTTGCCTCTCATTGTTATCATATTGAAAAGAAAAAACTCTAAAGTCTAAGTTTCTAGGGCATCGCATTTTTGTGTTGTGTCTTTTCTATTTGTGTAAAAAACTGGCCAATTTGAATACAATCTGTCTTTTTAGTTTTACTTTGAGTAGCCATGAATCCACCCATTACGGGTGTGCTTGTTGGTTTATTTGTAGGGTGCTACATTACAACAATTATATATATTTGTTTGTGTCATCTCCGAGCAGGTCATATACTTATGTTAATTGTTGTCTCACTTGCTTTAGTTTGAATACTATATATATAATATTATATACCTTAACCGTGTCCCTCCACCCAATATTTTTTAAATTTGCCATATCCCGCACCCGCACACATGTCAGCACCCACACCCACACCACATCCGTGTGACATAGGCCACTGTGCTCGATGTTGTGTCATGTTAGTATTTAAAACATGATCATGTTTTATTGTTTCATTCTAACTCTTTTGAGATTTTCCTTTCCCATTTTTGGCGTGTTCACCATCTAATATCTCACAAACGCACCCTTCCACACATATACACTTGGGAAAATAAAAGATAGGATTATCATGGAAAATGCAGGTTATAAGAACAAGTCCCGAATATTTATCAGATTTGACATGCATCATGGTTTTACTGGTACCATTTACTTTAGTGTGTAGCTCAAGATCATGTCCACGGGGGCCAACTTTATCGAGAAGTTGTGTCAAAATCAAAGTTAATCCAGCATAATAACTTAGCCGTGTTAAATAAAGCAGGTGCACTTATATTCTAAATATTATTTGTTTGCTACGAGTGACTCAATCTATTCAAAATAAAAAACTTACACTCATAATGATGGTTTCATGCAAATGGATCGCTATGTAATATACAACAACAACTAAGCCTTTTCCCATACTAGATGGGGTCGGCTAGGATCACTATATAATATAGCCTGACTAAATAGTTTTGAGTTTTCAACCTTGCAGAATCTAGTACAAGAAAGTCTCTGGCCAATGTTAGCTACAGAGAGCCTCAAAGCTTTAGGGGGACTTGGCTTGCTTTCTTTGGGAGGGAAGTACCTCCTTCGTCGTGTATTTGAGGTTTGTTTTCTCAAACATGAAGAAAATATATTAGAAACGAATGAAGTCATGGTTTTCTAATGGATGATCTTTGAAAGCATCGTATATGTGCAGGTTGTTGCAGAATCAAGGAGCTCAGAAGCTTTTGTTGCTCTTTGTCTCCTTACTGTAGCTGGAACGTCACTTCTTACACAGATGTTGGGCTTCAGTGACACGGTCTGATCTAAAGCCTTCAGAACTTAGTGTTATATTGGCAGTTCATTCGTTTCACTGTTGGTTACTATTTGTTATGTAGCTAGGAGCATTTCTCGCTGGAGCATTACTGGCTGAAACAAATTTCCGCACACAGATTGAAGCTGATATCAGGCCTTTCAGAGGATTACTCCTAGGGTTATTTTTTGTGACAACAGGGACTTCTATTGATATGCAGGTGATCTGTAACTCCTCTGCGTCCTGAAGTATTTCATGCATAAGATTACTTTGAAATGTTTCTTATTCATCTGGTTCAAACAGCTAATGAAGCCAGATTATTTGGTTCTGATGTACATTCATGCTATGGTAGATGGCATACAAGAAACCAAAGAACGTCACTGCTTCAATTTGAAAAGGAATATAATTCCTCATATTTAGTTGATTGACATCATTTGAAGAGTAAGATTGCAGGCACTAGTAGAAGGCCCCTTTGCCTAGCAATTATAATTTTGAGGCAGATTTCTGTCAAAAGAGTGTCCTTTATATGTTTCAAATGATGTTTTGATCAAGTAAAGAAAAGGAATACTGTACGCTCTTTCTCATAAGGACCTGGAAGATAATCTCTCTTAATGTAACTTCTTATTGCTTTTTGAAATAGCGCGATGTATGGTCTTGGTAGAACATGAGCGTTCCATGTGAACTGGAAGATGATCTCTCTTACTATAAACTCTCTTGCTTCACTCGATGAGCATACAATCATGAATTACTTGTAAATATTTAGCGGTGAACATAGGAACTTGCCTCAATATTGTGGCATGTCATGAATGGGTTCCACTAAATTTCCTTTCCATAAAGGAGCTCATTGGATCTGGCACAATAGAGTTCCCATGCCTTTTGATCTCGATGTGTGTTTCTAGTTTTTTATGCATGCACAGCGCATTTCCAATAACAGCATTTCTTTGCCTTTTTTGTGGATGTGTTCCTATTATGGCCTTAGAGCTTCTTCGCACCATCCAAACAAGAATATTGTTGTTTACTGGATCTTCTTTTGCTTTCAGCTTCTTTTCCGTGAGTGGCCCAATGTGCTATCCCTACTAGGAGGCTTAATTGCAATCAAGACACTGATAATAACTGCAATAGGTCCTCGTGTAGGGCCATCTCTTCAAGAAAGTATAGGATTGCTTCTATCCCAGGGAGGAGAATTCGGATTTGTCGTCTTTTCTCTTGCTAACAGGTTAGGTTATTTTTCGTTTTTATTCTTCTCTTCAGAACTATGAAGCAGGTAGCTAGCTAAGATACATCCATCAAAATGTTCGCTTCTTACCTTCATACTGACTTTACTGATGCTGATTTCCTCTAAGCAGGCTTGGGGTGTTGCCACTTGAGTTAAACAAGTTGCTTATTATCGTTGTTGTTTTATCAATGGCATTAACTCCATTTCTCAATGAAGTTGGAAGAAAGGCATCTGCACTTATTGAGGAGAAGTGGACCTAGTTTGCTTTCCAGGCACTTTTATGAAATTATACAAAGTAATGTTTCTGCATGTGTATTCTCAGAAAGTCACAGAGGCTGTAAACTTTGATGCAACTGAACCTGTTGTTATAATTGGATTTGGACAGATGGGTCAGGTTGTATAAACTTTTCCATTTGGCATGAACTATCTTAATCAATTAAAAGTTATTGTATGATTCAATCTTTTCTCTGGTGGTTTTCCTCGCTACAGGTCCTTGCAAATTTCTTGTCAACCCCACTGGCCTCTGGTGTTGATAGCGACATTGTTGGATGGCCATACGTTGCATTTGATATTGATGTACGCGTTGTAAAGGAAGCGTACGTACTACATGAATCCATTACAGAAGTAAGTCTCTCTAAGGGACCCCCACTTTCTAGCTTTTCATGCTTATGACTTCATGACATTTGTTTATTTTTTTAGGAATCTAGGAAGTTGGGATTTCCAGTACTTTATGGAGACGGATCTCGACCTGCAGTTCTGCAATCTGCTGGAATTTCTTCACCAAAAGCTGTCATGCTCATGTATACTGGGAAGAGCAAGACGGTTGAATCAGTCCAAAGGCTCCGAGCTGCTTTTCCATCGGTAGTAATAATTTGACGTCCTAGATTTTAACCTTGCAACCTCAGCTTTTACCTATACTAGTGCTGTCAGTGCTTGCAAATGAAACATGATTAACTCTACAGTTCATACGTATATCACACACTGAAATTGCTCACAAAAGGATACCCTATCAGATTCCCATATATGCTAGAGCTCAAGACCTTGGACATCTCTTGGAGCTTAAGAAATCTGGTGCCACTGATGCTATTCTTGAAAACGCTGAGGTATCAAACCACTCTTTTCTACACTCTGGAATTCTTCCTAGTTCCTGTTATGTGATAAGTTTCTAAACATTACCAAGTGATAGCAATTTAAAATCCTTATGTGCGCTTACAGACTAGTCTTCAGCTTGGGTCAAAGCTATTGAAAGGACTTGGCGTAATGTCAGATGATGTAACCTTCTTGAGTCAGCTTGTGAGAGACTCGATGGAACTTCAAGCCCAGGAAGCAATTGAGAAAAACGATGGGCAAGAATATGAAGTCTTGGAGCCACTGCAGGTTTGTTCAATCTAACCTTCATTTTGCAGTTGTTCAAGTAACATCTCTTCGATGACCTTGACTTATGATCACCACTCGATGACATCAGGTTAGAGTATACGACATGGTGAACAAGGAATCAGTCGATGGTCCAAATTCAAAGCATGGTGGAAGTGAAATCTTTGGTCATTCAGAAACTAACCATCATTCCATATCTGATGTATCAAGGGATGAAAGTTTTACTCAGATCTCAGAATATGAACTTGAGAAAGGAGTCAAGTGGTGCGAACTGGACGCAGACATTGGACCTGTTGAGGGCAAAGATGTTGAAAGTAAGAAAGATGAAGTAGATGATACAATAGCTTGTATTACTCACCCAGAGGGTTCCTAGATATAGTTCAGAATATCTGTTGAGTTCCTACCAATGTCACCATTAGTTGCCAAGAAGGATTTCTGCTGCTGAATAAACTCGGTGTTGATTGCATTGTTGTGAATTGAGAAGAAGCAGGTATTCTCACTAGATTACTTCAAGAATGTCCTTTTCTTTGTGCAGACTAAGGATGCAAGTTAGAGGAGGAGACATACCCTATAATGGTTAAGGCTTCTTTGTATCTAGCAAGATACCTGGATCATTTTTTGTGAATATTTGGTTGTATCGAAAATAATTGAAATTTTTTGAGGTCTATGCTGTCTGCGTTCTGTCATCATCATCACCGGACTCATGAGCTTCACCTCGCAATCATGCTTTGGGAGCTGTATGTTGGCATCTGGACAAGAATCCCTGTTCTTTCCTTTTGATACCATATTGGTAGTATATATTATTAGACAAACCTGCAGGAACATCACAAGGATAGTTTATTGGCATTTACCAGCGGAGACTCTAAGATAAATCAGGTTGCTGAATGTGCTAAACGTACAAATCAAGGGCTTATAATAAATATGGATGAGTTTTGAGGCGATGGACAAGCAAGGACCGACAAAATTAGCTAAAAATACATCTAAAAAAGCAGCATTTCAAAGATGGGATAGACAGATGAAATAGTTTAAGTCTTAACAAAGGAGATTTTTTATCCAAAGCGGGGTTAACTAAACTATCGACCGCCTATATCTACTTAACATGTCATACCAAGTTTGATGATAAGCCAGAATCAGTGCATGAACACCAAAAGGGTCGACAGGTACTGAAGACGCTAAACAATGAAGGAAAGACTTATGCAGGTACTGCCTGTCATTCCAGTTGGTGAGTGGCACCATTACGAGACACTGGCCGGTAGCGGTCATATTTTGCAAGGCTGCTGAAGCCATCCATATTATATCATGATGATAAGCCAGAATCAGTGCATGAACACCAAAAGGGTCGACAGGTACTGAAGACGCTAAACAATGAAGGAAAGACTTATGCAGGTACTGCCTGTCATTCCAGTTGGTGAGTGGCACCATTACGAGACACTGGCCGGTAGCGGTCATATTTTGCAAGGCTGCTGAAGCCATCCATATTATATCATAAGGATATGTTCCTAGAAGCTGAATACGGGACATTTTAGGTAGTCTATCTATAAAAATAGTGGATCTTCTGCATAACATGGCAAGAAGAAAGAATATCAATCCTTAGAAGAAAAATTAGCCTCCAGACTTGCAGGGGCATGCCATTTCATCTCTAAGATGCAGATGTGAGCCAGAAAAATGATACAAAAGACCAAGGGTTGGAGTTGGCAAGAAACAAATCATTTAAGTCTAGATGGTAGGATTAAGTTTCAGAGAAAATGATTGTCAAGCCTCCATTCAACCAGGAGATTCCTTCAAAAGTCCAGATGAACCAAATTAAACACACCCCGCCCTATCATTCACCTTAGGAAATAAGTGGAGATAATGAACTGTCTCACGACATTCTGAACCCAGCTCAGTGTATTTTAAGGGCAGGAAGAAGAAAATACCTAACAGTGTACAGATGACAAAATTTACTTTGTTGAATCTGGATGGCAGATCAAAGACAAAATGCATAATTTACTGTGCCAATAAAAATCTAAAGACCCAATATTCTAGTGTGGGATATGAAAAGGAACCATGTGACAGGAGAGACTAAACGTTGCAAACATACTACCTCTGAGAATCCAAAGTGATGTTAAACTCAACAACTTCTTTTCACCTCTCATTTAAAACCTGAAGTAATTTCCGATACCAAAGCAACTGCTCCAAACATATGACAACATCCCTTCCAGGCATCGTCACAATGAAACCAAGATAAAGACTAGATCATGTGTGCGTGTGTGTATGCATGTTACAGTACATTAAAAAATATCATCTCATAAAACTAAATCCAGACTTATTTCATAATGTCTGGTGAAAAATTGGAACGACTAATTTAGAATTACAAGGATCCCCTAAGAAATAACAGAAGAAGCTGCATCATCCTTGTGCTTTACCATGCCAGAGTCAACAAGGTTAGGGACTTCTGCTGCAAGCCAAGGAGCTAGGCCCAAGCAGAGGGCATGTGCAATTCCAAACCTAGGGCTGCAAAAGTTAAACGCCAGCTTACATTAAACAAAGGAATGGAGGAATAAACTAACACAAACTCTACTAGTTCCTCAAGTTCAGATCATGTTACGCAGACCCGTGCAACAGAAGAAGAACAAGCATGAAGAGCTCCATAAATCCCGCTGTCTCAAGATAGTATTTATAGCATTCAAAAATTCATCCTCATTATCAAGGAAAATCAAACATGTCAAAGCAGATAATTCTCGAAACAAGATGCAGAAAGAGCACATAATTCACAAAATAATACCAAAAGCAAACTTCTTGACGGAACATTTATGGATCATCCATACAACAAGGAATCTTGCTGCATACACTTTTTGTCTTCATGCCAATGAGGTACCACAAAATTTTCTTTGGTATGTTTACACTAACTCGACGGATTGTTAAGGTGATTGCTATATGCACTGGCAGTATCGGTTCTTAGTTCTTACATGTCAATGTCTTATTACAAGTGCAACAAAATATTGTCTCACCGACTTTAGTTCATCAAATCACTAAAGTACCTTACACTTCAGGGGCACAACTAATTCTATCTGCTCATAGTGCGAGAAGATTCAGAAAGTCTCACAGAGACTTCATATACATCTCCTTGCCAACATGATTTGGTGTTGTGACTCCTGTTATTCTCCATGCTTTTCATTATTCACATATAAAGTCTAGTAAGTCCTGATCTCATCCTCCTTCAGATGAGGATTGTGAAACCAGAAGGCAGAAGTGCACCTGCCTGTGCTATTAATTTTGCACAAAAGTATTTAACTCATAGTAATAGACTTATATAAGGCTGTCATGCATCCATGGCTAGCTTCATGTCATCCATCATGACAAGTAATGCCTTGATAGAATGGTCGTGAGATTGATGATGAATGCGTCGTGTTTCACAAATACCGACCCTCTTACTTCACATACTGCTGCCTAAGAATTGTCACTATGGAAAACACAATGTTTCCTACTAGCATCCACGATGCAGGAGAAATACGAGTCAGACGTGCACCAAAACCAAAAACAGATCGTGACCTAGATAAAACATGTTCCTGGTTACTCCCACAATCCTTTTCATTATCACTAGCACGAAAAAAATTACACAGGAGTGAAAACCACTAAGTCCACTGCGCAAGATACTAACCATCCCCATGAAGCCTTGTTTAACTAACAAAAGGAGAAACGATACGGCCATGTCCCCTTGACAAGAAAAAGAACAAGAGGATGACAAAACCACGGATGCATAGAAATTCATGAAATTCTGACCAAATAATAAAACGACGTGTAAGGATCACCATAATTGGAATTCCATCATACTGAATTTCAAGAAAACAAAAATCAAAGGAATCTACGGGAAATCGAGCACCAAAGCAATCACAAGAAATGAATACCAGTTTTTCGCCCACAAGGGCTTGAAATGCACGGTCAGGCAAATCTTCCCTCCGCGATACATCTGATACAGAGACACATACATACATAAAGAATTCAACAAAACAAGCAAAAAAAGAGGGGGGGAAAGAGGGGGATCGGAATTAGAGACCTTGGGCGTTTTGCCATCGAGTTGTGGAAGCTCGATCTCGGGGGCGGTGGCCGGGTATGTAACGGGGATATCGAACTGGAGATCAAACTCGTACTTGAGGAGGTTATGAACGTACCAGCACTTTCCGGTCCATCGGGTTCCGTCAGGGCTGCCCGAGATCCTGAACCAGTCGTTGTCGTTCGACTTGTTCATGGTCATGTAGGCAATGAGGGCTTTGTATTCTTCCTTCAGCCTCTCCGTCCACGCCGCCCCGTCCCTCGGCCCCGCCTTTACCGTCAGCAGTGGGATCTTTGTCAGCGTCGTCTTCGTCCTCGTGTCCCAACCCTCCATATCTGTCACTCTCTCTTCTCTCTCTCTCTCTCTCTCTCTCTCTCTCTCTCTCGTCGCTGAAACAATTGAAAGAAGCGGAGAGCAATCTTTCCATCGTCGTCTGAAGGTCTTTCTTTCAAATACGACCCTTTTTCAGTAATCACAAATACATTACTTCTCTTTTGCTTAATCTCAAAAACGGGCCCATATTGTGCATATATTGTTTGTGCCCATGTTTTACAGTTTGTACTCATCCATCAAATCTCATTCTCGATACTTAGTTTATGACATTATTTTAAAATATTTTAACCATACGAATGAAATCTAGAACTTTGGTTTTATGGAAATATATTTTGAATCACTTGATCTCTGCAGAAAAAAGAGACAATCGAACAGTTGTACAAAGTGCTCTAATTGTTTACTTCTTTTACTTTGGTGCACTGGGAGGGAGGCCAAAGCCATATGCACACCCCAGGTATTGAATTGATGACCTTCAACTTGTGAGTTGACGCTGTAGCCAGGTGAGTTTTTGCTCATTGTACACATGAATTGTTTACTTTATGAACAAAAAGATGAATGTTTCAATCACAGTGTTAAATATTGTAACAAATGGTAGTGCTACTCCCATGCTTGCTGAGATCTTATTGAAGGCTTCTGGCACTTTCTTCTTTTGACATAAATAATCCTGAGATTCATTACCGATCCAAGCTGTGTCAGAGAGAGTTCGCGAGTAGACCTATAATGGAAATGAACTTATCAAAATCTAAAATTATTTCCTTTGGAATCTCTGCAGTGCATTTCGAAATTGACAGCCTCACCCTCTCCACTTCAAAGTTATCACCCTTACAGGAGAAAGCAAAACTATAATACACGGGCGATGTCACTAGACCATAGATAGATGATCTCAATGCAGAATTATTCGGCCATGAAAGCTGATGCTCAGAGGTATTGTGCAATCAATATGTCAAAATATATGATAGTTATTAGATTTCAGTGATTCAAATTAATGTTTAGTGAGCATATTGTGCTGAATAGAATACTTTGCTGGAAAAGTAAAATAGAGATCAAAATCTATTTTATCTGTTTGAAAAGAAAAGTAAGGTCGTTTTATAAAAAAATGCCAATCAGCAGAAAGCCGGAAATGGCAATGTTTGATAAAACAGACAGCTTTTGAAACTAGGGAACAGTTAATGATGGATCTGTCAATGACTTGAAAACTATGGACTAATCTGCCAAAAGAACAAATAACGAAAAAATAAACGTTCGGTTTTGTTTGTGGGCTGGGCTGCCCTTCTGCGTGGAGACCACGAAGTGCACTTGCAAACTGATTGTACCTATAGGTGGGAAATCGGGTCAATAAGTCAGGTTCGTGTCAGAAGTTGGTCGACCGTGAACCCAGCCTTCTTTTTGTTCAGGTCATTTCTTAAGTATCAGGCCTGACTTGATCAGGTTCGGGTCTGACCCAGTCGGCCCGAAACTGACCTGACTTTTGTCGGTTCGCTAAAGCTTGTCAAGACCAACGCGAAGTCCCTAAACCTTGATCCAAAACCAGACTTTTTGGGTCGGATTGTCAGTTCAGGTTTGAAATTGCAACTTCTATTTGTATCCTTAAAGAGGCAAGCCAGACTGACCCTATTTATCACTTATATCAAAAGATGGAAATAAATGAATTATAAAAATATTAGAACGAAACAATAAAGGATGACCTAGTTTTTTTGTGTCGTTAACAGTTAGTATGACACAAGATTGAACTCTACAAAAATAAAGAATTGAACCCATTTCGTATGAGAAAAATCTTAGTTATTGTTATATGTGGATTATTACAAAAGTAATGGAAATCAAACTGATAATGATTCTTTCAGGATTTCAACACACCTAGTCACAGTTATTCTTAAACACAACAGGACCCAGATCAGGTCTGCCATTAGCTTCGGGTAATGGGTCTGGATCCAAACCTACTAGAGCCGACTCGAGTCTGACTTCTGACACTCCTAGTCACAGTTATCAGACACCGTGACCCATTTGGACGCAGCTTGGACCAACTTTGGTGCATGCTCAACCCATCTTGATAGGGGTGCCATTTTCACAGACCCGAACTCAACCTGAAAATTTCTGGTAGGGGTTTGGGTTTAGGTGCGAGGTCAGGTCTGGACCAGACATGACCTTAACCCGACATGAAAGTGTCGGGTCATGCTCTTGAAAATGGTCCCGAGCAAAAAACGGTTCGGACCTGGATCGACCTACTTTTGATCCCAACCCGAAGTAACCCGACCCATTGATCCGATTTGCCACCTCTACGTTTTGACGCTCCTCCACCCGGCAGACTCGTTTATAAGTGGATCGTTGAAACCCTAGTCTTCCTTCTCTGAGAGAGAGAGAGAGGTGTTCCGCCGTAGCAGCCAGAGTGTTCCAGCCATGGCGACAGCGAGAACGGTGAAAGATGTTTCTCCACACGATTTTGTCAAGGCCTATGCATCTCACCTCAAGCGCTCCGGCAAGGTCTCTCTCTCTCTCTCTCTGTCTCCATGCGTTTGGGAATCTTGAGCTCATCCTTTCTGTATGCGTTCAAGAAATTGTTTTGTTTCTGTTATGGTTATGTTTCCTTCCTTTGAACTCACTGTTCAAGGGAGAGATCTCGAATTTATGATCTTCTGGCTTTATGCATTCCTGGTTTAGTATTAGGTAGGCCTGGGCTAATTGTTAGGATGCTCTAGATTTAATCCTGATCATTCTTTCGTTTTCGGGTTCTTTTCTAGTAACTGGTTTTCTTATTAAGTGAGATGGATGTCTTGATTATTTAGGTTTATGGCGCGAATGTGTCTTGTCCCGTATGTTTGATCAGATTGCTTAATGTTGATACGTTTTTATTGTTGCTTCTCTGAGGCAATTCTATCCTGATTTCCCATTTGGCTTAAGCATGATATGTTTTCGCCTTTTGTTTTGATATGCTTTGTTTGCTGTTGTCTCTGCTACCGTTTCTTGTCCTTTTATCTTATTGCGTCGTAGATGTGTCCGACTGCCGTTCACATGGACAGTGCTGAGAGATGATGACTTGCTCTTGCTTTATGTTTTCATACCTTTCTAATCACTTTGAATAGCATTACCTTATACGGCAATTGCTTTCATTTGTATGAAAATCAAATGCAAGTATTTATGTAAGCGATAAAGAAAAGATACGGACCTCTTCACTCTAATAGAGACTCCACACTTTGTCGTGAGGATCTCTTTGATGAATTTTGGGTTTCTGCGTTTTGTATCAAACGGATAATCACAAAATTAGATATTTATTGATGCCTTCTGAACCTTTCTTTGTTTATGAGAAATTTGGCGCAAGTATTTTTGTTGTGTAAATAATCCAGTTTTCTTACCAAAAAAGAAACAGGTAAGGGTCGTTGCATATTTTGAATACATATTGTTAATAAAATTGTAGCATGGTGTAGCACAAGAGTGTCGCATATTACATGTAGCACAGATAACTGAGACAAGTAACATACATAGCACATAAGATATTCGCAAGTATTAAAAACTTGTTGTCAGCAATTGTTCTAACACACAAATGAAACACTGAAAATGCTAGAAAATATAAATATTCTTATGTACGCAAGAACAGCCACCTTGCAGATAACGTAATGGGTTCTAAGTTTTAATTCAATCAAAAGAGATCTTATTGTAAACTAAGAGCGAATTTACCTAAAAATTTAAAGCTTGAGACATAGTAAAAAATCCGTTACCAGTTAATACATGCCTGCTAGGTGCCCATATCTTAGTAGTATTGTAGTTGCAGGTTCGTACTTTACATTTGCTTCATGTGCCAACCGCCAGCACAAACTACAGTTGACAAGCCAAATATAAACTACTTATTGCTAAACCAACTTTCAGCGATGGAAGATTAAAGAATTAACAGTTTGAACCATTGTCTTATAAAGGGCATAAATAACGAAATTATTTTCCTCTAGCAACTTACACACTTACATGAGGTCTTAAAGTCACTGTCCGCAGATCATAAAAAAATGTATAAACTAAGAGAAGCACTTAGAATAAGGACTTGGTCATGGAGCAACAGAAACGTACAAATTAAGTGAATCATTAAAGAAGAGTATCCAGAGCCACGTGAAACAAGCATGCAAGTTGAACCTCCATGGTTCAAAATCAGATATACTGGTTTCACAACCATTTATGCCTATTGATTTCTTAATGAGGTTAGCCCCTTTCGCCATGAAAACATTGATTTTCTCCTGGATGAAACAAACGTGCACAGATAGTTGTGAAAACTTACAACGATAAATGGAAAAAAATGTTTAATTGGTGATCATTTAGATGAGAGTTTTCTAGTGCCCCTCATACTAGTTACGGAAATTGTTCATGGTGTTCCTAGTGTTCCACATCAAGGAATTAGCTTTTATGAAAGCTAGACTTTTGTGGTGAAACAAGTCAAGATTGTTTTAAAAGAACACTTTTTCCATGTTCCGCACTAAAATTTTGGCAATTCAGAAAATTGTTTTGAAACGTCAAGTTTTTCTGTGGCATATAAAAACTTTACCATTTCATATGGAAATGGGAGAGTCCACTCTCCAATTGCATTCCTTTCTTTTGGAAGAACTGTTTCATATCAGAAGGGTGGAGTGTTCCAGAAGGCACGCATTGACATGGTAGGATGAAATTCAATAGTTCTTTTTCCTAAAACAATTGATCGTACCATATAAGAACTTTTTAAGTGGTCTCCCACCACCACTACCATTCTGAGCAGGAGTTCTTCAAACGTTGTACACTGAGGTGCACAAAGGAAAATGAAAACATTGACACTGGTTGTTTCATATGGCTGAAACAAGCAAAGGAAAATGCATGACATGGTCATTGACACAAGCATCTCACTCGATCGCCAATATTGTTGGAAAAGGTTACATGGGCCACTGGACAATTTTGCCTCAATACCACATTCACAGTAGGTAATGGATAGGTGTTAACCCATGTCCTATCTTTGTTTTAAAATGGTTGTCTCTGCCAGGTTGAGCTGCCACACTGGACTGATATCGTCAAGACGGCAACTTTCAAGGAGCTCGCTCCCTATGATCCTGATTGGTACTATGTGAGAGCTGGTATTCTCTCTCTCTCTCACACACACACACACACTCATGTGTGTGCTTACAAGACTCTGGAGTTTTTTTTAAACAAGCGGGGGAGCACGTATAAATGTATTTCCTTCCTTTCCCTCCTCCCTTAAGACTGAAGTATTGATAATTACTGCTTGTTTTTAGCTTCCATGGTGAGGAAGATATACTTGAGACATGGCATTGGTGTTGGTGGGTTCCAGAAGATCTATGGTGGGCGAAAAAGGAACGGTTCCCGCCCTCCTCACTTCTGCAAGAGCAGCGGGTCTATTGCTCGTCACATCCTCCAACAGTTGGAGAAGATGAACATCATCGAACTTGATACTAAAGGGTTTGAATTCTTTACTCCTACCTTCTTCTAGAATCAGATAAATGTTGTTTGGCTGGGTGGTGGTTCATCTCTAGCCCTTGGCTCTTTACTAGGTTTTGCAAAAAAAACAAATCATCAAAGTTTTTGTTTTCTTCAATGAGTACTTGTGCATATTGTAGATGGGTTTTTTCGTATGCCCTGGGCCGCCATTTTCTTTGTTCAAGCACAACCGAGAAAGCAATGGTGTAGACATGATCAAACACTTTCTTGCATACCTTAAATCTCCATATTTCTGTTTTGACAGGGGGAGGCGAATCACATCCAGTGGGCAGCGTGACCTTGATCAGGTGGCTGGCCGGATCGCAGTCACAGCATGATTCCCTCATTTTCATGAGGTGGCTTTATATTTCGCTGTATTGCATTCTTAGTTTGATTTCATTTGGTAGAGTTTATAAGACTTCCAAACACTTGGTTAAGTAGAGGAAGAAAGCGTCCGTGTAGACTATTTTTTAGTTTAAATCCCATTTTGACTAGATTGTCGTATGGACAAGTATTAAACTTTTATTTTCATTTGGCAGTCTCTGTGTATGTGTGCGCGCCCGTAAGCTAGAAAGTTGGCTAAATTCATTGTCCTGAGATATTTTTTGGGATAGTGCTTTGCAGACAACCTCGACCACAAATGCCCTCTCGTAGACATGTTTGGTACCCAGAACCGAACTGCCCTAGGGTCAGTTTCGATTTCAGTGGGTTTCGGGTTGCACTTTTAAGGTTAGTTTTGGGACGGTTTTGCTCTCAACACGGGTTTTTATTGGGGCTGGAGGGTTGTGTGTGTCGTTTTATTTATATGAATGAAGTTGCAAATCATATATTCATATTAAGCTTTAAATACAAATAGTATTATATGTAATATTTAACTTAAGTTTTTAACATAAAAAATTTAAATTATTGTATTTGTAAATTGCAATCATACAAGTATAAAAAACCAAATAGGTATGTAGTTCTCACTTTTGGGCATCTCTTACTTGAACTAATAAACTCTAAACTTGTTGCTTTAATTTTCATTCATAATGCTTTATGCATGTGCTCTTTATAAATGTCTAATGAACTTACTGCTTTAATTTTCATTCATGCTTACGTTGTGTCATTGTTACTTATATTTCGTATTAGTTAGTATTATAAATGTCTTTTATGTGTATATAAATTGGTATTTTAGATATGGTTGAGCTTTCAATGTTGCCTCACTGTAATAGTTGTGGCTATAACAACGAATATATACATCCTTTGATATTAATATAAAATAAGTACGAAACTTGATGCACTCTCCATCGTTTTAAATAATAAAATTTTCTCTATCATCATCATCTTCAAATTCACCAAGATAAATAATAAGTAGCTATATATACCTCAAGCTCAGTCAAATTTATAGATTTTGGATTCTTTTTAAGACTTTTACAAAGAATACTTGATGCTCCTCTCCATTTTAACCAACCAACATTAATTCTATGCTTAACATCTCCATCAATTCTTCCATCATAATTCCACTGCGCAAGATACTAACCATCCCCATGAAGCCTTGTTTAACTAACAAAAGGAGAAACGATACGGCCATGTCCCCTTGACAAGAAAAAGAACAAGAGGATCACAAAACCACGGATGCATAGAAATTCATGAAATTCTGACGAAATAATAAAACGACGTGTAAGGATCACCATAATTGGAATTCCATCATACTGAATTTCACGAAAACAAAAATCAAAGGAATGTACGGGAAATCGAGCACCAAAGCAATCACAAGAAATGAATACCAGTTTTTCGCCCACAAGGGCTTGAAATGCACGGTCAGGCAAATCTTCCCTCCGCGATACATCTGATAGAGAGACACATACATAAAGAATTCAACAAAACAAGCAAAAAAAGAGGGGGGGAAAGAGGGGGATCGGAATTAGAGACCTTGGGCGTTTTGCCATCGAGTTGTGGAAGCTCGATCTCGGGGGCGGTGGTCGGGTATGTAACCGGGATATCGAACTGGAGATCAAACTCGTACTTGAGGAGGTTATGAACGTACCAACACTTTCCGGTCCATCGGGTTCCGTCAGGGCTGCCCGAGATCCTGAACCAGTCGTTGTCGTTCAACTTGTTCATGGTCATGTAGGCAATGAGGGCTTTGTATTCTTCCTTCAGCCTCTCCGTCCACGCCGCCCCGTCCCTCGGCCCCGCCTTTACCGTCAGCAGTGGGATCTTTGTCAGCGTCGTCTTCTGTCACTCTCTCTTCTCTCTCGTCGCTGAAATAATTGAAAGAAGCGGAGAGCAATCTTTCAATCGAACAGTTGTACAAAGTGCTCGAATTGTTTACTTCTTTTACTTTGGTGCACTGGGAGGGAGGCCAAAGCCATATGCACACCCCAGGTATTGAATTGATGACCTTCAACTTGTGAGTTGACGCTGTAGCCAGGTGAGTTTTTGCTCATTGTACACATGAATTGTTTACTTTATGAACAAAAAGATGAATGTTTCAATCACAGTGTTAAATATTGTAACAAATGGTAGTGCTACTCCCATGCTTGCTGAGATCTTATTGAAGGCTTCTGGCTCTTTCTTCTTTTGACATAAATAATCCTGAGATTCATTACCAATCCAAGCTGTGTCAGAGAGAGTTCACGAGTAGACCTATAATGGAAATGAACTTAGCAAAATCTAAAATTATTTCCTTTGGAATCTCTGCAGTGCATTTCGAAATTGACAGCCTCACCCTCTCCACTTCAAAGTTCCCATCCTTACAGGAGAAAGCACGGGCGATGTCACTAGTCCATAGATAGATGATCTCAATGCAGTATTATTCGGCCATGAAAGCTGATGCTCAGAGGTATTGTGCAATCAATATGTCAAAATATATGATAGTTATTAGATTTCAGTGATTCAAATTAATGTTTAATGAGCATATTGTGCTGAATAGAATACTTTGCTGGAAAAGTAAAATAGAGATCAAAATCTATTTTATCTGTTTGAAAAGAAAAGTAAGGTCGTTTTATAAAAAAATGCCAATCAGCAGAAGCCGGAAATGGCAATGTTTGATAAAACAGACAGCTTTTGAAACTAGGGAACAGTTAATGATGGATCTGTCAATGACTTGAAAACTATGGACTAATCTGCCAAAAGAAAAAATAACGAAAAAATAAACGTTCGGTTTTGTTTGTGGGCTGGGCTGCCCTTCTGCGTGGAGACCACGAAGTGCACTTGCAAACTGATTGTACCTAAAGGTGGGAAATGGGTCAATAAGTCAGGTTCGTGTCAGAAGTTGGTCGACCGTGAACCCAGCCTTCTTTTTGTTCAGGTCATTTCTTAAGTATCAGGCCTGTCTTGATCAGGTTCGGGTCTGACCCAGTCGGCCCGAAACTGACCTGACTTTTGTCGGTTCGCTAAAGCTTGTCAAGACCAACGCGAAGTCCCTAAACCTTGATCCAAAACCAGACTTTTTGGGTCGGATTGTCAGTTCAGGTTTGAAATTGCAACTTCTATTTGTATCCTTAAAGAGGCAAGCCAGACTGACCCTATTTATCACTTATATCAAAAAATGGAAATAAATGAATTATAAAAATATTAGAACGAAACAATAAAGGATGACCTAGTTTTTTTGTATCATTAACTGTTAGTATGCCAAAAGATCGAACTCTACAAAAATAAAGAATTGAACCCATTTCGTATGAGAAAAATCTTAGTTATTGTTATATGTGGATTATTACAAAAGTAATGGAAATCAAACTGATAATGATTCTTTCAGGATTTCTCCACACCAGTTCAGCTTGTTTGCAATTTACAAGCTACACATTGGGTTTGTATTCGGTTAAATAGGTAGGAAAACAAGTACCTAGTTTGTACTTATCATACCCATGGTATAATATGAATGAAACTGGAAATCGGGTCGTGTCAGCGTTTTGTCTTTGAATTTCATAACTTAAGCCAAACTGAATTGAATTGATAACAAAACCAGATTATTTTGTTTGTTTGGTTGATTTGATTTGGTCTCTATTGTTGGATTCCATGTTTATGCTCCCGACTTTCCAACACCAAAAAAGGAACAAAAGTAACATGGAGTTTTCTCCCGTATATATATATTATGAGGGGAATACAAACCACCCGTATGAAAAAATACATATATTATTTTCAGGACAATTGAATACCCTCGTATGTAATTTTTACTTTTTTATGTGCAGTCTCGATTTTGATTTTAATCTTAATCATTTGTAGCCCTTGATCAAATGGTTTAAATTAGTTTGTATGGAGTTTATATATGTGACATATATCCTCTCTCTCTAGATTTGAATTATTTTGCATTTACAAATACAAAGTACAACCATGTTTGTAATACAATTTTCCACCGTTGATTTGAAAGATTGAATCGTGAACATGTTTATGTATTGAAGGGCGTTATATACTTAATACTACCCCCCCTCTCTGGAGTTTATATATGTGATATATATCCTCTCTCTCTAGATTTGAATTATTTTGCATTTACAAATACAAAAATACAAAGTTCAACCATGTTTGTAATACAAATTTCCACCGTTGATTTGAAAGATTGAATCGTGAACATGTTTATGTATTGAAGGGCATTATATACTTAATACTACCCCCCTCTCTGGAGTTTATATATGTGATATATATCCTCTCTCTAGATTTGAATTATTTTGCATTTACAAATACAAGAATACAAAGTTCAACCATGTTTGTAATACAAATTTCCACCGTTGATTTGAAAGATTGATTCATGAACATGTTTATGTATTGAAGGGCATTATATACTTAATACTACCCCCTCTTTAGAGTTTATGTATGTGATATATATCGTCTCTTTAGATTTGAATTATTTTGCATTTACAAATACAAAAATACAAAGTATAACCATGTTTGTAATACAAATTTCCACCGTTGATTTGAAAGATTGAATCGTGAACATGTTTATATGTATTGAAGGGCATTACTTAATTTTATTACTACCCCTCTCTCTCTCTATATATATATATACATATATATATATATATACATATATGTATATATATATCAACGGTGGTACTTTGTATTACAAACATGGTTGTATTTTGTATTTTTGTATTTGTAAATGTAAAATAATTCAAATCTAGAGAGAGGATATATATCAAATATAATGCAAAATAATATGTGATATATATATATATATATATATATATATATATATATATATATATATATATATATATATATATATATATATATATATATATATATATATTAGCCGAATTATGCTCACCGCAGATGCCACTTATATCAGCCTAACTCACAGAGCAGAGACTTTAGTGACAACCCTTCGTATGTACTATGCTACCATAATACTCGATCGTGAGACAACGGACTAGTGAACACAAGATTGGCTTATGAACCTTACTTGGAAGTTCTAATGAAGTCTCCAATTTTAATTTAGAGCGTATTTTATAAAATAATTTTTGGGGATAAGGTGTAGTTTGTTCATATTGGATCCTTTTACCGGTTCTTAAACACGACAGGACCCAGATCAGGTCTGCCATTAGCTTCGGGTAATGGGTCTGGATCCAAACCTACTAGAGCCGACTCGAGTCTGACTTCTTACACTCCTAGTGTAAAAGAGTTAGCGAGAGAATAAGTACCAAAAGAAAAAATAAGTTATAAAAAATCAAGAATGTGCTATTTGCGGGGTTGCGTATTTGTTGTTAGAACGCTAGAAGTAAGAGGACCTACAAAAAGTTGAGACTCGGGGTTTGGTGCGGAAGCTGGTGGGGAGTTTTAATATTTAGCATGATTGATCAATCATATTTAAAAAAATCAAATTTAAACTATTGAAATAAAAACAAATTTTAATAATTTTGTTTCTCCGTCGATATTCAATTGTGAATTGCTGCTTTTAATATCGTTTATAATAGATTATATAAAATATATAAGAAAATATATTTTAACAAACTCCCCACCAGCTTCCGAGCTGATTTTCGGAAGGCATTAACCGTAATCTAACCGGAGGGATTTCCTGGTTTCGGGGCCTGTTTGGCTTATTTCAGTTACCGCCAGTTCCGTGAGCGGTTTGGTTTCAGTTTGAACCGACGGGCTGGTTCCGAACCGACCGTATTCTCACTTGATTTTTTACATGGTTACAGACTGTTATTAAGAGAAATATCAAACATTCAGTATATCACATGTACAACAAAAAGTTTAAAACATTCAATATATTAATATAGTATTTTTTTAAAATCTTGGGGTTAGATATATGATATTGTCGATTGACTTCCTCATTTGTGCCTAACGCGTTCCTGCCAAATCGGATTTTTATGTTCCGGATTTAGATCCACATGGCCCAAATGGAGGAGTTTCGCATTTTGAAGGGGTCTTCAAATGTTTGGAAATTTGGAGAAACGTAAAAAGAAAGGAACCGGAATGTTCCAGATCGGTGTCAGAACTTGAACTGCTCCAGAACCAAATGTTCCTAAACTGAAACTGGAACCCGATCTGTGATGGTTCGGTTTCGATTTTTGGTTCTGGGCAAACCGGAACCAGCAGTCCTAGAACCGGACATGTCTACTTGGGTGATTCTATCATTTTAGATTATTTGTTAATTGGTCAGTAACTAGTTCCTCACCTAAAAAAAGGAGTCTTAACTTCATAGAGTTTGTTTCAATTAGAAGCCCACTTGAAATAAGTATCTATATGCAATATGAGTTCAAATGCACGAGTATTTTGTGTTTAGAAAATTAGAATCCTCATTTGAAGAGTCCAAGTTGAAGAATCCAAATGTATATCAAAAATATGCATGAGGATTCCAATGGAGGGAAGAATTCCCATAGTGTACAAATGTTATTGTACTTATATATATCAATATTCTCATGCATTTTGACATACATTCTATATACACATATATCTATTTATAATTGTACACTATTGGGTTGTAATGTACATTTATGTATGTATAATGTACATTCTACACGTATAGTTTTGTAAATTCACGTGAATGTGAAAAGTACAAGATAAATATAAAATACAAGTTATCTCATCCCAAAAAGATGTACAGTATAGGCTATGGATAAACATTTTCTAGAGTTTTAATCGTTAATTAACACACTGAAAATGGTGTTTCCAATTGATACAGGTAAGAGAGGATCAACAGAAAATCAAAATTTCGAGCAAATGCAATATTCTTAGAAAAATGTGGTTCCCATGAATCACTATTTCATACAAACACACATATATACGTAAATATATATGTATACACGCATATATACATGTATATATGTGTGTATTGTTTATATATGCTTGTATATTCGGCTATTGGTTAAAATTGTATACTATGCATATGTTCATAAAAGTTTACGTATCTTACATGTGTGTACAAATGTATATTATGAGTATATATGTTCGTATATATGATGTATATCATACAAACGTGTATACTCATAATATATAATGTATCTCATACATACACAGGTCTCTATCTATATATTTGTATACCATGAGGTCACATATTTATTTGTATGTATATAATATACAATGTATATATATATATATGTATTTATACATTCACACAAATATAAAAATATTTCATAATATAATATACAATGTACATCAATATGAACAATTTTGTCAGGTCTAATTTACAACGTCAACAACCTAAAACAGATTAGACTAATAAATAGAATGAGGATAAACACGTTCTCGATTGTGTAGGGATTTGAGCTCTCCTACAGCTTCAAGAGGTGGAGAGCTCAAATGTTAAATCCCTATAAAATGGGGAAAGCTCATATGTCAGCCAAACGAATTTGACAGTTCGAGCCTTCGACGTTGATGGCACCATAGATGGCGTCCATCATTCCAAACGAGGCGGTATCGCCACCCTCTCCGCCTCCGCCTCCACCTCCACCAACAGTATCCTCGCCATCACCACCACGACTTCCTTCGCCTTTGCCACCATCACCACCACCAGCACCTTCAACAGAGCTACCAGCGACACCAACAGAGCCAACACCGTCATCAACAACGACACTGACGACGACGATAACGGTAACCACAAGCGTCTCCACCGCAGAAATCCCCATGGCTGAGTCCTCGAATCCCTCTTGGTTCACCGCGAAAAGGTTAGAATAATTTGTTTCCAGTTACTAACGATCTCCACGTGGATCGCTGTCGCGTTCTACCATTTGCATGCCCGTTTCGTGCGAGTTATTCCTTTTAACGGGTGTTCTCCGATCTGGGTTCGGGGAGTGACTGTTGGTAGTTTTGTGATGGAGAGTTGATTGGCGTTCTTGAAGGCACTGGTTCTCTTTCGTCATTCGGAGTTTCTATTACCAATAACATGTTCCATGTAGATTGCGATTTAATCGTCTTTGCGTGACTCAAAGTTTGTGTTATTTTGTCGTCGGTAGAACGAGAGCTTCCTATTTTATTTAGTCGTCATGGATGGGCGTATGATTTTATTATTTGAAGTCGATTATTTGGTAGCAGTACTTTGTTCAATGCTTTTCGTCTTTCTTTTGGCAAATTTGGTGTTCGTTATTACATTGAAACAAATGGTACTTATACATAGCTTGAAGGCAGTGATTCTTGCTACGAAAAACGTAGGATGTGACGTAGGTGACAGTTTTACCGGAAATTTGACACTCTCTTTGTTTTACCGACTGTGGATCACGATAGGGGACGCGCTACCCTTGCAACATTCCGTGATGTTTTAGCTGATCCACTAGGCCTGTGATTAGTTGTGGAGTATCGTCTAGGGAAAGGGTTCTATGGTTATGGTAAATATACTTTGTCTCAGCTTTCTTTAGGTGGAAGGGAAGCGATCAATCCTGAAAGATATGGTTAGGGTTTCTTGTTGCTGATTAATCAGTTGCAAGAGCTTAACACTTCAATCGTTGAGGATGAGAAACATCTTGCACTTGCACTTTGATGTAGTATGGTTAGTTCCCGTGCTAAAAGTTGTCCACAAGCGTTTTCCTTTGTTATTTGTATCTCGGTTGAACATGATATAGTCCAGAAGTTTAGTATCATGAAGAGCGTAGTTAAACGGAAAACACATTTCTCAACCACTGGGAGATATACTTTGGCGATGCAATTTTATGCCAAGAACATACTGGTGTGATGACCAACAAGTAAGTACAAAAGAAATTGACGTTATTGATAAAGTACCAAGTACCAACTAGCTCTAAGCTGAAAGATAACAATCCAACCATGGAAGACCAGTCTATATTGAAGGTCTCCATGTTCAAATTATACTGGCATCAACTTTTTTCTACTGTACTACCTCTAACTTCGAACAAATTTTCTTGCATGACATATAATCAGTACTATATCGGTCGATGCTTCCTGCTATAACATTATATCGCAGCTTTATCATTAAAGTAAGCTCGTTTTATGATGCTCGATGGGCTTCCACCATTTTCCTGATGAGAGAGACTTCTCTTTTCTTCTTCTTCAACATCTCCTTTTTCTTGTCTTCTCCTCTCTATTTTCATTCTGTTTTTCTTCAACCACTTCTTTTTCTTCTTCCCTTCTTCTTCCACTTAAGTCATTTTCTTCTTCTTTTCATGTATATGTAATATATTTGATTGTATATGAGGCACAGATCTCATTGTTTTGTAGTACTGTGTTTAAATTCACTATTTGATTGACTTTGGTGTAAATTTATAACTATTGATGCTTTTTAGATCCATCTGCAAAATTATTTTTTTTCTAGACTTTGTTGTTTCAAGTTTTCAACTGATACATATTTATAAATATATTCAGAATATTCTACCAAAAAAAAATCAGAGTACGTTTTTTGGCTTTTCTATTAATCGATTGCACATTTTCTATTTATTGGTCCTTTCTTAAGGGAGGTTCACCACTACAGCCGCTATGTCCCCAATATGTCTCTGCCTGCACGCTGCATAGTCTTAGGGTTAACTCGATGCAAATCTTTATTCATAATATAGCCTGTATGAATGATTAGTGCCCCCTTCCCTCCCCTTCCTCGTGAGTTACAAGGTGATTTCTTTTGTTTCAAGTGTAACATATTACATGAATAATCATTATGTGAGTTGCCGATGATATTATGTTATGATTATGGATGAAATCTCATTTTATTTAAATTTCCGAGCATGTGACATGGCCTTGTGTTTGAGTGTGAGAGGATGAACACGTCGACAGTTCATGCTATGTAACATTACTTTCAAAAATGATATTCTTTCTCAAAGTAGAAACACTGAAAGAGAATTGCTTTATGTTCTTTGTCAGTGTGATTTTGAAATTAATGACTCTGATGAACTACACTTTTCAGGTTGCTTCTGATATTTTGCGTGATCAACATGCTAAATTATATTGATCGAGGAGCAATAGCAAGCAATGGTGTGAATGGAACACGTAGAACTTGTACAGATGGCATATGCACAAAGGGTAGCGGAATTCAGTAAGATCCTTGTCTTTTTTCTCACATTCTTGGTGGTTAGTGTTTTGTGATTTGATGTAGCTTCAAAATTCTAAGATATTTCTTGTTACTAAGTGTTCTCCATTTAAAAATTTGACGTGGATTGCATTGCAGTGTGTGGCTTTTTAAATATTTCCTTGCAATGTGCTTGGTTTTATATTAGATTTATCTTTTGTTTTCCAATCTAATTAGAACTATATTGAGCAGTCTGAACTATCATGTTTTTATTCTGTGCCTTGGTAATGGAGTAACTTGCCCTTAACCCATTGTTACAGGGGTGCCTTTAACTTGAATAATTTTGAAGACGGTTTACTATCTTCAGCTTTCATGGTTGGACTTCTTGTTGCTTCTCCAATCTTTGCATCTTTAGCAAAGGCGTAAGTGACTCTTTTGACTTTCTTGCTTTTTCTTCTGCAAGTTTAGCTGTCACATATTAAATCAATAATAGTGACTTGTTACAAGGTGTTTGTGTCTATAATCCAACAGTATCCAGTATGATGTTTTCTAAATAACTTGATTAGATTGTTTCCAAATTTTAACTGCTTGGGATATGCTATTCTTCTTGCTGCTATCGAGTGTGTCTAATTTGCACTTGTATCAAGATTATCAAAGGTTGCTATTTTCTTCTTCTGTAGATGCTTTATGTATTCTACTAGTTATCTGGTCAAATACAAACAATTTTCTTCATCAAGAAATCCTTTACGCAATGCATTTATATTTTCTGTGCTAAAATTTATTTGGTACGTGATGTTAAGCTAATCATTATTCATGTGGATTATAGTATTATCCCGACACGCACTAGCACCGGAGTATTGAGCATGCCAAGCTTTAACACTGTATCTTGACTGGATAGAAACTTTCCCATTAGAAATATTATTTAGAAAGGGCTTACTTACAATTTGCATAGGTAAATGGTTTTTTTAGTGTTTGCTGGGTGCACATATAGATTTATTTACCTGTTATCATGCATCTTATTCTATTTGCATTCTTGTTTTTGTTTTACTATATGCGTTCCACTTGCTAATAGCCATCCATTCATGCATTCCACCGGATGGAAGATGTTTTCATCTGGAAAAACCTTTAACGTTTTTCAAGTGATCAAAACTTAGAGAAGTTATTTTGTTATAATTATTTATTGTCCTGAAATCTTAATTGTCTATGCAGGCATAACCCATTTAGACTGATTGGAGTTGGATTATCAGTCTGGACGTTTGCAACAGCTGGTTGTGGGTGTTCATTTAATTTTTGGTCCATCACAATCTTCCGAATGTATGCAGCCAAAATTTTAACTGTTTTTTTGCCTGTGAAATATATCCAGTTCAGCATTGTAAGTATTGATAGATTCGATAAGCGCCCTGTATTGTTGAGCTTGGTTGATATGATACAGGTGTTATATATCAACATTTATCATGTTCATTTTGTAGAGGTAAAAAATCTAAAAGTTCCCTAAAAATCCTAGAAAATTTCTAATTTATTTGTTTCTACTATATCTAAATGTAAAAGAACTATTTTTTCTTATAGGAATAAGATGAAGCAGCAAATCAATTGCTATTTAAGTTTTCTGACATAAAAGCATCTATTCTTTTGAGTTTTCTGATGTACTACAACACACTTCCTTCTAATATGCAACTATTTCACTTCAGCAAAAACAACCTTTTCTGACGAACAAGACAACCCAATTTAGTTTTTTTTGTTCATTTCTCATCACATATCTTATTATACATACTATATACAAGATGTGCCTTTGTTGTACGATACTTTATGATACAGGTATGGTTTGCATACTTTCTCATTGATACGAAACATCTTGTGCGCTGTGTAATTATGTTACAAAACTGATGCATAATCTTTGACACATTTTTCTGAGTGGAAATTCATCTTTAATGCTAAATTGTTCTGCGTGGTAGGTTGGTTGGAGTTGGTGAGGCTTCATTCATAAGTCTGGCTGCCCCGTTTATAGACGACAATGCTCCTCCTGCTCAGGTTTAACAGTTTATTTATGCTTTTATGATCAGAAACATCAGTATTCAGCTCTTTATGCCACGTAATTTTCCTTGAAGTTTATACTTGTCCCACATATATCCTTTTCCTAGGGAACCTAAATTTAAAGACACTGATAAGTCAACACATATTTGCCTGTCCTGATCTGGATAAACTGTGTTACGTATAACATGTCCAAAGTGATGAGTCAATGTTCTCTTTATCCCTGCCGATATTTTGGCTTATTCTTCTTCACAACTTAGCAGATGACATTGTGTTAGTTGAAGAGTCTAAGGAAAAAGTTAATTGAAAATTGGAACTATGGAGAGAAACATTAGAAAACAAAGGTCTCCGACTTAGTAGAACAAAGACAAAAATATGGAATGTAAGTTTGATCATTTGGTTACTTCAGAGGACATAAAAATTAAAATTGACACACATTGCATCCCCCAAAAGGAAAGTTTTAAATACTTAAGGTCAATTTTTCAGAGTGATGGAAGAATTGATGGAGATGTTATGCGTAGAATTAATGTTGGTTGGTTAAAATGGAGAGGAACATCAAGTATTCTTTGTGATAAGAAAATACCATTAAAGTTAAAAGGTAAATATTATAGAGCAACAATTAGACCTGCCATGTTTTATAGTTGTGACTTATGAGTGTTGGGCAGTTAATCTTGAACATGTACAAAAGATGTTTGTGACAGAAATGAAGGTGTTGAGATGGATGAGTGGTCATACAAGAAAAGACCGTATACATAATGAGGTTATTAGAAACAAATTAGGAGTGACACCAATAGAGGATAAAATGAGAGAATATCGGTTAAGATGGTTTGGACATATAGAAAGAAGATCAAAAGAAGAATCTATAAGAATGTATGAAAAACTAAATTTGGAAAGTATTAAAAGAGGAAGAAGACAACTACAAAAGTGTTGGAAAGAAACAGTAAAGAATGATCTAGCTTATTGTGAGTTAACTGCTAACATGGCACGCGATAGGGATCTGTGGAAACAAAGAATCCATGTAGCCGACCCCGTCTAGTATGGTAAAAGGCTTAGTTGTTGTTGTCTTCTTCATAACTTATGGTTTATTCTACTTTGTCAGAAAACTGCATGGCTTGCCGTATTCTACATGTGCATTCCAGCTGGAGTTGCGCTTGGCTATGTATATGGAGGCATGGTGAGTTATATGCACAATGACATTTCAATATTTTTTTAAACAAAGTTTTAAAGATCATGAAATTGTTGATTGTCTTAAAACTTTGCTCTTGACGTTTTTCTCCTTGAGCCCCATTTTGATGCAAACAGATTAGATCATTAGAGCACTAATCTGGTTTCAACCAATTGGAGGATTTTTAGATTCAGTTAGGTTTACCTATATCTTGGATGGAATTTGGTTTCACAATATGGTACTTTCACTTAACTTTTTATATTGCGAATTTGTGAGGACACTGACACAAGTGACATGTGGGCCCTGAATGCGCAACTCTGGGACATGGCATTGTGCCTGTGCCTACGTGTAAGGAGCTTGTATAGGTTACTTTCTAAGAATCTGTAAAGATGACTGCAAATGGTGCCTTGAGACATTTTTCATTAGCATAGTTGGCGAACTCAGTGGCTTGTACTGAGTCCACCTACCCAACTTATGGTGCTCTTTGTATAACTTGTTAAAAGTCTTGACTCGCTACATACTGAGCATCAACTAGGTTCTCTCGTTTGATTTGCCCAAGTTGTGTTAACAGTATAAGGCTTGGTGCAGTGGATACAATTTTTAAATAGGAATGACCTGCCTAATTGACATAAGATTCACATAAACCAATGTTTCTATGAAAATCCTTCAATGTAAAATGCTCTAGTTGTTCAACTTCTAATTGCAAGTCAATTGCTTGTGAATTAAAAAGGTTTAGGAACCAATATCGTCATGAAAATTCTTACCTACTTAATAGTAATAAACCTTCACGTTGGAAAGAAAAAATCAGTATCTATTGATTCTAACACTTGGGTTTCTCCATTTTAATTAATTTCAGAAATAAGAAATTAAATTCTCATTATTTGCATTTGATCAGTTAATGTTTACAATTTGTTTACATAGATTTAGTGTATGATTATTAAATTCTTTGAAGTTATTGATCTATTGACCTATGTGTTGCGTGATGGTTAAGTATATCACTTAAGTACGGTAAGATTTAAAGCAAATGTACATGGAAGCTGTGTTTTCCTCCACTTCCCGACCCCCTTCCCCCCCAATTTTTTTTAGGAGAAAGATCATTTCCAAAATGAAAAGCTCTCTTTATTTTTGTCTAGGAGGATCTTTTTTTATTAGTACTTTATAAAGGACTAACCATTGATTCATAATGCCCTCTTAGTGAGAGGGAGTTCCTTATTCGCTCTTTGACAGTAACCAAAAGGGACAGGCTAAGCTAGGTATCTGCTGTGTTACCCAGCTGACAAAACCCTGGTACACTGGTATATTATCATGCCCAATGTGTGAAGGACTCCTTTCATTTGAAAGCCTCTACTTTCTTTCAGCATAGTGTACCATGCGCAATATGTCAAGGAGTCTTTCTCTTGAAAGACTCTTCATCTGCCCCTCCTGGGAAACAATAATTTGTGACTTCAAGTTGAAAATTTGTATCCTCTATGGGGATGGCAAACCAATTCGAGGTTAGGGGGAGGTGATTTTGACTAGCACGTGAGTGTCAGTGTGTGTGTTTATCATTAATGTACAGACACCTATACAGAGGGAGGGAGGAAGATGAGGGATCATATTAATATATTGAGTCCCCTGCAGTTTAATCACGATTATTGCTCTAGAGAGTTCGATATAGAGCTCAGCCATTGAGCCTGCTGCACTATGCAACATATGGTACAATGTAATGGACATAAATCTGAAACTGGAACACACTACATTATTTTGTTGGTATTGAGTATGTGTAGCTTGATTACAATTTTGTACATCACCAAATCATTCTTATCCCAGATCTTGTGACATTTCATTCTACTGTACAACTTGCGGACTCTTCCAAATTCCAATAGGCAGTAACATGCGGTATGAGTATGCTGGTAGTAGATCAATTCTTGATCAGGCCTAAGTGAGTCTAAAATGGACTCATTGTCCTTTGACAAAGGCTATTTTAATTCTTTTTCAAAGAGCTAGTAGAAACAATTTTTTTTGAAATCATAAGAATATACCATTTTCATTGATTATTGCAGTAGAATTAAATGCAAATTCTACTCGTCTGATTATGAGATATACTTTATATTCTTATAATGTGTTATAGTTATAACCTTGTACATATGATTTTTAAGTTGTGGTGTCATATCTACCATATCTCACCCGTGTGACATAGGACTCATCTTTCTTTTTTGTAAGTAGGTTCTGTGTATGATGCATAATATGATGTGTTTATGTATCCTTAGGTTGGAGGCCACATTAATTGGCGAGCAGCATTCTGGATAGAAGCAGGATTAATGCTTCCGTTTGCGATTCTGGGCTTTGTCATTAAGCCTTTGCAGTTGAAAGGTGAGACTTTCTCATCCACAACTCTCTTAGGTTTCAATGTTTCATGATTACTATGTCTCTACATTGGAACTAAATTATTGCTACTGCAGGCTTTTTTCCATCTTCAAAATCATCAGTCATGCCAAGTTCCCAAGCAACGTCTATTGATATTCAAGGTTTTGTATCTGCACTTTATATATTTAATAATTTGGCATTCTTTTAGTGTTTTCATTAGTTCATGGGTTTTTTTACTCATTAAGGCTTATGTTGGCTGCAGTAGATGCACATGAGCCAAAGGCTGTTGAGGATACAGAGAATGGAAGAGATGCTAGCAACTCCAGAAAATCTCCTATGTGTGTGGATTCTTGCACTCTTTGTTGGATATAAATGCATGCATGCGGCCACATTTTTTTGTACAAGTTAACTTTGAAATAACCTGAAGAGTTAAATATTCTATGATGTTTGGGTAGGATAAGTAGAGTAGACGTGTCCATATCCTTTGTAGGATTGCAATTCAATGTGTTCACCTGATGACCTACAGAACATCTTAGCTAATGAAGCTTCTGTGATATTATCAGGATCAAACAACCTTTGGACGGTGTGACATTGTCTAGAAACCAAGTCCACATGATTCTAATTTCCTTCTTCTTGAAAAGATATCTTAGATATAAAGGTACAAGAGTGTGGATGCTATTTAATGTGGATGCAAAATAATTTGTCTTGTCCAATGACTACAAAGTGGTGTACTAGATTCTTGTTTGAACTGTTGGGCAAAACCGCCTTTCATACCCCTATGAATTTACCAACGTTTTTATTCTCCAGATTAATTGGCATCCTGTTATGAAGTCCATTTGTTATGCACTCAGGAGTTCTTAAAAAACAGATGTTTAATTTTGTCTTATGTAATGATCATTTAGGTCAAAGACTGAAAATGTTAGAAAGCAAATTTTAAGGTTCTTCTGCGATCTGAAGGTGCTGCTACTCGACAAGGTTTATGTTGTGAACGTTTTAGGTATTTGGTCTATCCCTCGTTTCTATTCATTTCCAAATGCGCTCAAGCCCAATTTTGGACACGACCACACATTTTGTTTCAGTGCATATACTTTGAGTAGGGGAGCTTTGTGTAACATTCTGTGCCGTTGACAACTGAGTAGTTTAAATTGCAATTATTTTCTATGCAATTCACTAGTTTGATATCTCTCTATGATTTTGCAGGGTACATATCATACAACTTTGTTATCGGTGCTTATTCATACTGGGGACCAAAGGCTGGTTATGCTATCTATAAGATGGTAAAAATCGTAATCCAACTTTTGTGTTTTCTTTCATTATATGTGCTTTAATATCCAATTCTTGTGATGAATGTTAAAGCACAAGTTCTCTTTTTTTAGCATGAATTTGAACATTTATAAGTTCATTTTGTTTTGCTACTTGACAATTACATACCTGCTGTAACTTTTAGTTGGTTGAACTTTATTTTCCTTTTGCTGCAAGTGGCAGTCATGTTTGTCTGTCTGAGCAGTATGTTGGCATTGTCCTTGCAGTTAAGAACTTTAGGGAACCACTATCTGTTCCTTGGCGGAGGCATCCATGCCTGTCTGCCCTTCATTTGTAGCTCTTCTAGTTATTGTATCCTGTCTTGTCTTGGTTCTTCTTTTCCTCCTATTCTAGCAACTTCTCGTTACACAAGGCTGAAAGTTCTAAGCGCAGAGCCTTGGTGTTATTGGTTATACATGTACTGTATGTTGAATTTTCATTACCTTCCATTTGCTTTTATTGAGTCATTTTCATTGTAAACCATCAAATGGAAGAAACTTCAGGTACAGTCTGGTCTGTTGTATTGTTTGTACATGTACCATCTTGCAATTGAGTAAGCAGCTATCGGTCTGTCTGGGTAGGTGGTCAGGTCTGTTTGTCCCTTCAGGCCACCATTCTCGTTTGTCTGCTCTTCATTTTTAGCTCTTATTGTTCCTTGTCTGGTATGGGTTCTTGTTTTCCTCTTATGTAGATTGGTTTTTCATTACGCAAACAAGAAAGTTCTCAAGCACATCATCTGTGTAGTCAATGTTTACTCGTATAGGATATGTTGAATTTTCATGACCTTTCAAGGGATTTTACTGATTACTGTAAGTCATCAAATGGAATGGGTATCATTAGAAGTTATCCTGTGTAATTGGATGGATAAATCGATTAGAGGATAGAAGTAGAACTCTATGTAGATTATCCTGTTTTTGTTACTTCTATGCTTGTCAGTTGTCACTTGTCTGACATTTTTCCTTTTCAATGAACAATATTTGTGTTTAGACGGTTAAGTTCCCTGTTGATATGCTATTTGAGAGAATCAATTATATTGCTTATTAGTTCTTTCCCTTTTTTTCTTTACATTTTATGCTTATGAAGTTCCCTCTCTTTTTTTCCCGGTAGAGCAATGCAGATATGTTATTTGGAGGCATAACAATTGTATGTGGGATATTTGGAACATTAGCTGGTGGCTACTTTCTAGATTACATGAAGTCTACCATTTCCAATGCGTTTAAGGTAACATTATTAATTCAAGAGGAAAAGGCTGTAGAATGGTTGAGATAATTATCTACTTTCACATGGTTATCTTTTTTTGATTGCTGGAACTTTCTTTTCTGAAGTCCATATCTTATGGTTGGGTTAGAACACTTTAACGTTTTCCTGCCTTGGCTTGCTGTACTTGCTTTTATAGATCTCTTGTTCCTGTCATTGACAAGAAAAGAAAAAGACAAATAATGGGATCAATAAGTTGTATATACCATTAATAATAAGTTATTTTCTGAACTTGGAGCATCTAATATAAGCATTTCTGGGTATATACTATGCTTCTTAATAATTCATCATATAAGATATGATTATAATTTAAACATTATCCTTCTTAATAATATTACTTGTGATAAAGTTTACCTCAGTGATTGTTTGAAACTGGTTTTCCTTGCTTTACGAGGTAAAGCAGCACCTCATGGCTTTGCTGACTCATGCTTGCAGTATTAGCGTGTCCTACCATCTGGTATATTATGTGACAGTATCTCATTGTTGAAATATCGATATAGTGCCATGTCATTCGTATTCCACATGATACAATGTGGGCAATGCATACCGATACATATATTTTTTTCTTCTAAATGAACTAAAAATCCTAAAGATCACAAAAGAAAATCTATAGAAGTCCAAAATAATATAGAAAACCATAGATGCACATTAATTTGGACTAATCAGCAACATGAATTATCTAACAATTAGGCATGAAAAAGCATTCATAACATGATTCAGAAGGCCTTTACACAAAATAAATTCGCAACATGAATTTAGTTCAACAGACAACCATGTTCTACTTCAAACCACGACAATACTGTCATTGAGGGAAAACTTCTAAGGCTCTAAACTCTAATACAAGCAAACCATAGTCAAGTATTTCAATCTTGTACATAACAAGATCACAATATCAATTAAAATATTAAATGAAAAGCTTCAGTCTCCTTCTGGATATTCTATTGGTATTTTAGCTTTGACCTCTGCTGGCTTAGCTGACCTTTCTCAAGCCCTAGTTCCCAACTCTTCATCATATTGTCCTGGGATACTATGAGCACACCAATGACATACTAAGATAGTCGTATTCCTGTCTGATTACACCGACAGAACATCCACTGTTCTCTCTAGGGAAGAAATTGACATCTAACATGCACAACACCTTCCTATTGTCTTTCCACAAGAATACTTGTTTCCTATGCCTTGTCATTTGCATTACCAATAGAGTTGGCCATTTCTATAACATTTTCTTGCTGCTAATCCTTGAGTACTATCCTCTTCAATAAACCCCTGGAGCCATGACCCGCATACCTATCTCATTGTTAGTTGCATTTCTTTGTTGCTATAAACTCCCAACTATCACACCCTCTTGTTGTCAACCCATCTCCCATCTTTCGAGCATCCCTGTTTGCCTAATATCTCCAACCACTGCCCATCAATAAGAGATCTTGCTGAAATAAATTAACCAACCCTACTTTTCTGTAACACCCTATTCTAAACCCTAATATCTTATTTATAAACCCAATATAACTTGAATGACCAATCTACCCCTATTACTAAAGAAGTATTACCGATAAAACATAAGAAATAAAATGAATCAAATAAGTGAAACATGTCCACTTTGGGACCCAATTTCTGCCTCTAACACTCCCCCTCAAGTTGGGTGAAAGATACTGAGAACACCCAACTTGGACAAACTTCTTATGAAATCTCTGAACATTCCACAAACGACAAAGTGGAAAAATTTCAAATCACATCCACCAAATTAGATGTTTCAATCCCTTTTCCTTTATGTGTCATTTGTGTATAAATCTGTTAATAAAGGATTTGACTTCGTAGAGGCAGCCAACATGTAGAATCAGTCTTCAGAAAAATATTTCAGAATCTTCTCGAATAACTTTCACCTGATCGATCTTCACATCAGCATCCCTCTTCTGAAGACTGTGGCTGAACCACGATTGATAGTTGCTTCAAAAAAATAGTTGATCGACTTATCAAGCTCACTTCTGTCACCAAGCAGTGATGGATAGGTTCTTCACTATTTCATGTGCAGGACTGATCAATCATCATCCTTTTAATACAGTAGCATGCAGAGGCGTAGTGACCAATAAGATAGATAAGGTACAACTCTTCTCAATGCCTTAAAGAGAGCAAAAGAACAACCCTCTGACTCAAATCTTTACAAAGTCAAGCAGCAGAAATCTATAGACCGACTATAGGTTGATAGTAGGGCAGCAGGATGTTATCCAAGGATGAACCAAGCAAAAAACAACGATGCCGATCGATTGACAATAGACACTCACTGCTAGACCTAGCCAGACAGGTGGCAGAAACACCAAGCTGGAGCTCAACCTTTTTAAAATCTTGTGAACAGTAGCATCTCGTAAACAACAACAAGGATTGTTTTCGTTGATCTAACAAAGAAAATCTGATATGAAATAAATTCTGCACGCTTACCTTCTGCAAACACTTTTGAAAAATTCTGCACAATTTCCTACGTTTACTTGCAGAAAACACCACTTTATCGCCTTATAGGCTTTTATACCATGAAATAAATTAACCAAATATGATATACTTACAAAATGTGGTAGATTGGAGACATACCATCTAATATGCCTAACACAGAGGGCAACCCCCAGTCAGCTGCCTCTCTCTCTACTTTTCTGTAACACCCTATTCTAAACCCTAATCTCTTCTTTATAAACACAATCTAACTTGAATGACTAATCTACTCCTATTACTAAAGAAGTATTACTGATAAAATATAAGAAATAAAATGAATCAAAGAATGAAACATGTCAACCTGCCTCTAACACTTGCCACATGCCTCCTTTGTTGGCAGTTTCATTTTCGCTGGCTCATACTGCTCCCATCAATACCAACATCGTATCTGCAGCTCTGATACTATGTAAGAAGTCGGGAACCCAATTTATAGTTCAATTCCACATTTAAACCAACCTCCTTTGCTGGAAGTTTCACTTTCGCTGGCTCATACTACTCCTATCAATACCAACATCATATCTACAACTCTGATACTATGTAAGAAACCGGGAACCCAATTTACAGTTCAATTTCACATTTAAACCCAAAGCAGCATAATATTTCTTCCACTCACAAGGAACTAAACTCAGTCAAAGAGTCACTAATACCATCCAATACAATGAATCAAACTTATTTTTCAAGAATGCTACACTAATTGATTTTCCACTCATGAGGAACTAAATTCAGTCAAACAGTCGCTAATACCATCCAATACAATAAATCAAACTTATTTTTGAAGAACTCTACAATCAGCATTAGTTAGCAATGCACAACCTGAATTTACATTGGTGAGAAGATGAATAAAAGAGGGGAGACTAGTTGGTCATAGCTAATCAGCTAGCCATTAGGACATTCACTGACTAGTCCACCTAAGTTTAAAAGGGAAAAACAAATACAATAAAACACTAGATTTTAACAGAAAGCCCTCATGTTGCACCCTCTAGCCTCCTTCTATGGGAAAACACCTGCCTGCTGAGGTTAAGGTTAAAGCTTAGTGTCATTCTATACTTAAGTATATAATGAGATGAGTTATTCCTTCGCAAAATCTAAATATGATTTTTTATGCTTATGGTTACTTCACATATGTTATATTTATGAATCTTTCTCATAATAGTTCACTGTATGTCATTTTTTACTTCACATTGTCCTGCATGTGTAGATCATGTGCTAACTTGTTTCACAGCTTTCTACATGCCAGCATTCGTCAGTTGATGCATGAACATGTTTCACATATTTCGGCATACTTTGACATTGCAATTGCTGTAGATCCATAACAGTCTGAAGTTTCTTTTGCAGCTTCTTTCTGGCACAACTTTCATTGGGGCTATATTCTGCATCAGTGCTTTTCTGTCACCCAAACTGTATGGCTTTATCATCCTTTTCTCAGTTGGGGAGCTTCTTGTTTTCACAACACAGGTTTTTTAACACTTCCTTAGCTCTTTCTTTCTTTTTTGTATGTGATACAAGATGTGCAATGTCGAAAGACACATGGTTATATTGCATAATACCTTGTATCTTAAGTAAATCAGTTTGTCTTTCTATATCTAAACTTTTGGATTTACTTTGTCCAAGAAAAACAAAGGATTAGGATTAGTATATTTAATAGGGTTATCTCCTACGCACTTCCTATCCTCTTCCTGGCTGGAGAGTGACGTTGCTGATTGAGCTTCATAGTCCAGAGACATGGCCGTTTGCCTGAATTTCTTTTGTATATCTACACTGAGCTAATAATGATATTTTAGACATCATCTATCTTAGTCAGGAAAATGCTAAATGTTTAGAGTGTTTTGAGAACATTTTTATTAGATTTTAGCACCAGCATGTTTTTGGCTGATGCAAAGGCTTTTATTATCCCTTCCTGAGGAACCATGAATTTATCCTTGATCATTATGCTATGGAAAAAATATTTGTACATCAAAAATATTTGTAGATAAATGCCATATTTGTCATGAAATTGACTAATATTATTCCAATAAACTTTGGGGAATGAACTGAAATTTTACTGAGGTCAATGATGTGAATGAAGTGTCCATTAGAATTTATATAACTCATTGCAGTAAGTGGCAGATATTGTGGCTTAACTGTTACATACCGCACGGACAAGGAATGCTCCACCATTTACCTAATTGAGACATTGGAATGGGGGACAGTCATTTACTATATTCTTTTCTACACATTTTGAGCTGTTTTGCAACTTTTGTTTCATCTCGTTGGTAGGAGGAAATAGGACATCATTTTCCTAAAAGTTGTCAATATAATAAAATCAAGTGCAAGCGATGAATGTCTTGAGATGTCTCTTTATGGGGCAAAGAAGAATCATCCTGTGAAACTCAGGTGCCTACATGCAGGAAGGGCGCTTACTTGTATCAACAGTCGGGTCAAGTTTTGGATATCCTTAGGTTGCGGAAAAACTAGTTTATATGTTTTGACAGAAGAGGGAATGTTTGGATGGTAAATCAAAGCAATAGATGCCAGATACAGGGAGTGGTGCTTGTAGATTGAACTGCAAGGGTGCTGCCAGAGACAAATAATGGCATTATCGAATGAAGAATATGAAAGGCATATGTTTTTTCTTTTTCTGGTTTGTCAGCCAAATAAGTAGGATCCTCGTTCCTGGGGGTCTATGCTGGCCGTGTCTTGCACAAAATGGGATAGCACATGTTGGAGGGTTGCTGGTTTCAGTAAGAATAACTGAAAGGTGTCCTAGACCAGATCTTAATGATGCTGCACTTATGGATAGGGTGTAACTAATTCCTATAATTAGTTGTTAATTGTAGCAAGAGCGCTAGCTCAATATCGTTTGCTACAAGAAGCAACAGATGAAAGCATAAGCTTATTTATTCGCTTCCTGGTCTACACAATGTGTAATGTTATCATGGGTATAGTTTAGGCTTGCTTTATAATATTATTTGCGAGACATGGGAACATGCTTTTTTTCCTGTTGGCTGAGTACACCAAGCAGAGGGGCAGATGGCAGGACTGGCTACTTGAGCATGAAGGGACAGGGAAACTAATTTGAGAAAATAATTCGTTATCCATTTCATTTCACTAGTTTAATGCATTCTCATCAAGCAGTAAAATTATTGGACAAAGAATGGAAGGAATTTCTTGATTCAGGTTTCTTTGAGAGAGTACTGTTGAGCACGAACCTCTTTGCAGGTGCATGTCGTAAGCTTCTATTTAAATCACTTTATTTAGCTTAACTTACAAAATTATTCAAGAGACATTTTGCAATATCTCTCGTTTAATGCATGACTGCAGTCACAATTTCTTGTTCTCAATAAAAGATTGGGGGAAGAGAGGTCTAATGTCTTATTAAAATTCGAGACTTTTCTGGCAAAATAATCACTTCACAAAATATATCAAGACTAAATGATGCATAACTTGGGACAAACCCAGAAGGGACTTTGTCGTTTTAATGTCAGGTTGAATAAAACATGAATACTTGGAACACAAAATAAATTGAAAGGACTTGTTTTGTATAAATAGTCCTGTAAAATTGCTATATTAAATAATTACCTTTAGGAAAAAAATCTTTTGCATCTATGTGCATTACAGTTCTGCCTTTCTTTCAATTGCTTTTTTAGCTTTACATTTGAATGAGAAAGGACTTGTATTTATGTGATACGATCATCTGCTTGGTTGATGGATGTTAACCAATTCTACTGGTATGCAGGCTCCCGTGAACTACGTATGCCTTCACTGTGTGAAACCCAGTTTAAGACCACTATCGATGGCTATATCTACGGTTTCAATTCATCTTTTTGGAGATGTACCATCATCACCACTTGTTGGTCTGCTTCAGGTTTGCTTTCAGTAATGATTCTTGTATCAGTTAAACCACACATATTTTAGTGAATTATATCTTTAGTTTTCATAAGTTTCTCGGTCGTTTGTGCTTCAAATGTAAGTATCAAGTTCCATGTTCATATGAGCAAAAACCAGTTTGTTGTTTGTTGGGTTTACACATGTATGTGTATGGTTGGAGCACTTTGGCACGTAATTGCTTGTGCCTCTCTCTCTCTCTCGCGTTCTTAGTATCTGTTGTCATGGCCCCTTCATGCAGCATCTTAGTTCCTGGTTTTTACTTGAACAAATTATTCATTTACCAGCTCAAAAAAGTTGCAGCTTGATGTCCCGACTTTATTCCTTCTTCCTTTGAGGTGCTTTTTCTTTGATTTCAACCTTGCGTCACTTGATGATGATGCTAAACAGTTCCACAGTTGTCATTCATGAACCACTATGCTTTTAAAATATTCTGCTATTCTTTTAGTAGATTATTCCTTTCAGAATACGGTAAAATTTCTCTTCCATGTATTTATCAACATTGTGAGCTAGTTTTGTCCTGCAGTTTCATACATTGTGAACTTTTTCCTGCAGTTTTATACTTTAGTTCCAAATGTATGTCTTAGAGTATATCCTGAGTTCTTTTTTTTCACGGTGTGCTTCCTGTGATGATCATGCTGCTTGACGGTTCTACAGAATATTGCAAAGTGTATGATTGACGTGCTTAAGCCTCTTGGATTAGAGGACCTGAACATTAGAGAACAGTTTCTGTTTATATCCTTGGGCTATTTGTCTGAGTTTGATACTTGCAGGACCGAGTAAACAATTGGAGGGAGACTGCCCTTATACTGTCATCTATTCTCTTTGTAGCTGCAGTTATATGGTTTGCAGGTGCGTAATCCATTCTTGATATGTTGTTTTTGCCAGGCAATTTTTTTCCAGCAACAAATTGTTCTAGTATGGGGAAAGGCTTAGTTGTTTGTTGTTGTAACAAATTATTTTAGTAAAGGTTTCTCATCAGTTCTTCATTTTTTATTTTTTCTCTAACTTATATTATTTCTGTCTTTCATGCTTCAATTTAAATAGCATTTCTAATTTCCTTTTATGTTTTATAATCAAGTGTTAGAAGTTTTATCTTTAACATTTTTACTTTTGTCATATAAGCATAGGGCATTGATTAGGTCTGGAGGTTAAGGATAAAAAAGGTGCACCTATACTCCCATGCGTTTCAGCACTTTGTGCTTTTACCTTGAACTTCTGAACCAAGGATTGCCGCTTATTTTAAAAGCTAGATGCTCTGAAACAAGGATAGCTGCTCAATTGTGTGGCATGCCACGCTAAAACTTGAACTGACTACTTTGACCTGCTTTCCAGGTATGTTTCTTCGTAGTGTGGACCGGTTTAATGAAGAAGATGATCCTAGAGAAGTCAATGGACTCACGACGGCAAATCATACTCCCTTTCTGGATGGCAGAGTTGAATCTTGATATGAAGCTAGTCTGTGAGGTATGACGAGCATGCCAGTCTATTTCTCTTGCTCATGAATCCTGGCGTCCTATGTGTGCTCGTCATTTTGACCTTCTGGTGAGCTTGAACTTCCTACTTAGACTCCTTTCCCGCTGCTAAAGGAGTGCAAGGAAAAGAAATGTAATGCAGACAAACATATTGTATATGTGAGCAAGTGTTTGTTTTTTCTTTTCGTTGTCATGAATATTTGTTTTTCTTTTGTTGGTTATACCAGGTTTATTGGCAATGCCTTTCAGGTAACTGTGGATTTGATTATCGTTCTTGAGATCAAGGTCTCGGAGGAGAAGAAACAGAAAAAGACACCTCCATCTTAGCTGCTTGAAGGGTGAAACTTTTGCAGCAATCAGCGACTTGTTCGCTTTGTATATAAATGAAAACGAACTTGGTTTCATCATCATGGGGGATGAGCAAATGAATGGAAAATATTGAGGCGTTCTATTTCTGTCTGCACAAGACTCAGACCTTTCATTTGATACCTCCACAGATCCAGATTTTAGTTCTTTCTTTTTGTGATTATCCAGTTGTTAATTCTTTGAAGGTGATTATTTGATTCAATTCATTTTTGAATCCTTTATATTGTGGATATTGAAGCTTTGTACTGGACGGAGGAAAAACAGATGGTACTTTGTACAGAAATTAGTTTGAAATATCTATGTTATCTTGTAAGTGCATCTGTTTTGGGTACAATGGGTTTTTAGGTTAACTCCTGTCACCTTAATGTGAAGTCACCTCATAACAGATTCATGTGCATATGGATAGAGACCTTACCTGCGTTGGCAAAACTTAAGAAGAGAGTAACTTCTTTTACGTAGTCATATATCTTCTTGACCTTTTAATAACTAAATGTCTTATTTAACATGCTCTCGAACACTATATACTGTGTTATAGTAGACCAACCAAAAACCAAGCCTTCTCTCACACTAAATGGGTTCGCTACATTGATTCTTAGCCGTTGCCGTGCTGGATCTTGTTCATATGGGTATTTTAATTCTGAAGAACTATTCTTTTGGAATATTTTTGAGACCTCAACCGCTGGCCTGTGAAAAATTCAAGCCCTCTAAGTACCCATCCAGCCAAGTGTCACTCCACTGACAAGCCTTCACTCTCAAGTTCTCAATTATCGAACCATGGGTTTATCCGGCGTCGCAGTTTTAGTTTTCAAGAAGATGAACAATAACAGGAAGCAATCTTATTGAGTTACGTATTGGAAGTACGCAAGATACAGAGAAAGACAGAATTTACAGGAAAGAATACGCTTGCAGGAGAGGATGCTGCGGCCCCTGCTCACACCTCGATCAGGAAGATTTATCGCAGCAGCTAGCTGCTCGACAGTTCACGAGCAGAAACCAGAGGATCCCCAGTCGTCTCCCTCTCTGCTCAGTTCCCCTCGTTCTTCCTGTGTGTGTGTTTCTTTTATCGCTTCCTTATGTGATTAGGCGAATCCTGTAGAGAACTCTGTGGCACAAATCTGTTATTCGACTGTAACAGCAAGCTCCCCAACTATATCGATGCCACTCATCTTGATATACACTTTTGGTGCACACACATACACTAGCTATACAATTACATTATAGACTCACGCACCAACCAGCTAGCGTACACAGGTGCTGTGTTGCGCACATCTGCAGATAGCTGAACTCAATCCGCAATACTGCACATATCAAAGACGCATCCGAATTAGCAGTTTGTAACAGTTCATCACTGCCCATTCGAGACAATGACGGCAATTGTCTGCTGCTGATTACACAGGTGCTGTGTTGCGCATCAAAGCTGACTCAATCCGCATCCATATCAAAGACGCATCCGAATTAGCAGTTTGTAACAGTTCATCACTGCCCATTCGAGACAATGACGGCAATTGTCTGCTGCTGATACTCCTGCAGCATATCTTCGTATTCCTTTCGGATGAACAAAGTACAGCGTCTGCTTTGTGCTGTCAGAGTCAATTGTCCTATGTGAGATTATCTTCTCGGATTGTCGTAGATCTTGATACGCTTGTGGTGGCTTCTTCAACACTTGTGACACATCTGCATGAAACTTCTTCAATTGGCTGACATGGAAACAGGGTGATTACAGAGTTTTTTTCGGTAATTCCAGTTTGTAAGCAACACGCGGTGTTCTCTCTATGATGGTGAATGGACTATCATATTTCGGCTTCAAACTGAGCTCTGTTCCGCGATAGACTTGTCACATATCACCTCTAGGATCTTCAACCAAACCTTGTCGCCAACTTCGGAATCTAGGGATCTTCAATAAGCATTGACATTCTTCACCATCCTCTTCCTTTCGAGCTCCAAGGAAATGTTTGCCTCTTGAATAAGTTGCTATTCGTTTTTCAACTCTTTTACAGGACAGCTTCCTTCTTAGGGCATTTGTGAAAGATCCAAGGGGGTTAATGGCTGCCAACCGAGGGTTAATTCGAAGAGATTCTTCTCTGTTGAAGTGATGCATTGTAAGTTGCAACACAGCTTCGCCGTATCCAACAACGTCGCACAATCGCATTGGCTCACTGCAACGAAATAGCGCAGGTATTCTTCCAATAGCACGCTAACATGCTTCCTCTGCTCATTCGTTTTTGGGTGCTGTGGTAGACCAAAATTTCACATCACTAGTTACCGTTATACCCTCCGAACAACGAACAATTTCAGAACTTGTTGCAGAAACAGCTTCACGATCTCCTTACCAGTGCATTCCTTCGTCAAAGGCACCAACATGACGTATTTAACGACACGATCGACTACCACCATGATCGACCTTCGTCGGCCTGTTATCAAGTTCATGAAAATCTATTCCCCGACTCTTTTCTAGAATAAGACTGGAGAAATTCTTTCTTAAATTTTGTCTTCGTATGCTCAGGACCAAGAAAAGGAGATATGCATCTAAGCGAGTTCTTTGTAAATAACAAAACTATGTCTGCGAGGGTGCAAGTAACCTGGGCGGCTTGTGAGGTGGTCGAGATTGATCATTCCGGTCAGGCCGGACCTAGAGATTTTGGTTGGGTAGGTCCAAACATTGGGGCTGACGCAAACGCAAAAGCACCAATGAGGGCCGTGTAACGAGCGTCTCACAGGCCCACTTTTGTTTCATAAATGACAACAATGCCGCTTGATAAGCTCTTCCTCTCTCCCACTCTCCTTCTCCCTTGATTCCACCGCTCTGCCGCCACTTCCGCGCCTTCCTCTTCCACTACAAACGGCCATTTCCAAGGTACTGCTCCTCCATCTCCTCTTCTTCCTCCTCTTCTTCTCTCTAACTCTGTGGTTTTCTTATTTTAAGCGGTTTTCGTTTTCTGTTTGCATTCTTATGTGATTTATTTGTAGATTGTGATCTTGCAACATGCTTTGTAGTGGAATATATTTGAAATCTTCAAATTAGGGTTATATTACATGAATGGTAGCTTATCTTTGCGGATGGTGGGCTGAAACAATACTTTTACATTTTCCTCCCCTTTTCCTGTTCAGAATTAGGGTCGCGATCGAACACCGTTTGCGATCCTTCTTTGAGTTAGTTTATTTTCAGTATTTTAAAATTCGTCATTTAGCATCTTATCATGTACTTGATTAAAATGATATCTAATTTATATTTTCATAACTAGTCCAATATTGCAATAGAGATAGGTACCTTACTTTACATTTATCATGACCTGGTATGTTAAATGTGAAGGACTGCAAATGAGCAGATGAATTACCTTGAATAAATCTTTCACTCCGCATGGATCGGCTTCTGCTCTAGCACCCAATTTGGAAGAAGTATGATGGATATTTGTAAGGCACATTCTTGAAGTGATTCTAACTGCAGAAATATGTAGATTGGTGCAAAATGTCAAAGACACAGTCGTGTTGCTGAGTTTGACGGTGTTAAGCCTAAAAACTAGCTACCCTGCTCCCCAAATAGGAGTTCTTCAACTTCATCCTTACTTGATTGTGCATGCCAGTCCACCAAAAGCACTCGCAATATATCAAAGGATACTGTTTTGAACTAAGTTTCACAAGATCATTAATTGAGAATGGACATATGACTTATTAAGGAACTCTCGGATGTTATTGTTCTCGGCATGAAAGGCCAATTTGATTTAGCTGATGGCTCACATTGAATCAAAGGATCGAAGATTCCTAAGCAATACTTAGGGCTTTATGTTAATCATGGAGCATTATCCTAAGAAGCACAGCCTGAACCATGAACATGAGCAGTGTTTAAGATTTCAGCCCCAAATTTTGACAGCAGAAATATGAATTTTGTTTTATTATTATGTTGACATAGGGAATGGCCAAGGTCAATCAAGTAATATTGATCTAATGTCGAGCAGTCTCTTTGATGACTCTCCTTTTTGTTTCTTTGATTCCAGACGTCCAAGTACTATTTGTAGACCAGACTGTAATTGTCATTGGAAAATAAATGTATGTCTAAGCGATGATTCAGGTACAGTGGCTGGTTATGCTCATTGTATGCAGGAACTTCTTGTTAGTGTGCTGTAATTGCTATTGTAGTGATTTCTGAATATAGATTGATGTTTTGGATGAAAAGTTTTAGTTCACTGATTGTATTATCTCCATATATATATATATATATACATATATATGTATATATATATATATATATGTATATATATATATATATATGTGTATATATATATATATATATAGGGTTTTACAGAAAGTATAGAAAATATGGTTTCAGTCCCACGCACGACACAAACTGAGAACTCAAGGTACCGCATTTCCAGCTTGCACTAGCAACAGGGAGCAAGTTGCCCTATGATACTGATGTTTCCAGCTCAGCCCGGCCCTCGCATGGTACTGTGAGCAAACACCCCTTAGACGTATCAATGGATGGCAAGGTGTTTTGCTCCCGTGGGGCTACAAAGAGCTCTGGTCTTCTTTGGCTGAAAAGGCCTTATTTTTACCAAGGAGAAACAGGACGGGTACGGGTTACATGCTTCTCATCTCACACCAGCCTCGTACTCAGTCTAAGGGTATTCGGTTTTTCCTTCCTCGAACCCGAACTCAACCAAACCGAGTAATCCCCGCTCCCTGGTCAGTTTGGGTCGGGTTCATGGAGCGGGCCAGTACTTACATCACTACTCACCCGTACGGCGGTACCAACCGTACCATCTCCCTCTCTCTGGGTGTGTCTGGAATTTCGGCGGGTGGTGAGGGCCACTAGGGACACGGGTAGCGGAGACTGACGGTGTTGCAGTGCTACTTTTATTTTTATTTTTTCTGTTTTAAAATTTTAAAATAGTGGACGTTCTTATATTGCTAAGATCACGTCCTGGTCTTTGCTTTGAAGTAACTCTACATTGAGCAGTTATACTTATAGCCATTGTGTGTGCAGATGATGCTTAGGACTTTATTTCTTCGTTTCTTTGGGTCCTTAATTTCTAATAGCTCTTTTATTGTCTAGAATATCAGGTGATCCTTTTTGTAACTGTAGTAGAATGGACTGCATTGACCATGAAACGTTTCTTGTTCTTGACAGGAAGTGTTATTCATGATGAGGTAAATTGCTATATGTTTCCTTCTTTACAAATTTTGAAAATTTATTAGTATAGTTTCCATGCAGAGTCATCTGTTTTACGGGATATATCCTGAAACCCACTTTGATAATGTTTTCCCGGAGAGGTCCATGAGAGTTTTCTTTTCAAAGTCCAATTATGTTTAGTTTTTTGGCAGTTTATCCATGACAGCATCTGCCAAAGGACATTTTTGGTGCCAGAATGTAAATTAGAGTTGTTCATGGGAGGAAATTAACGTCTACTCGAAATTGACTGCTGAGTTATTCGACAATTCTTGGCTGTTGAGCACTATTTATGAACTCGTGCAGCAGCTCAATATTAAGTATTAAATCGTAATATGTAAGTTATGCATTTCTGAATTTTGTGGTTTCTATCATGAGAATGGTTGACAAATAATTTATCCATTGAAGCAATAAGTGGTCTCTTTTTTATTAATGATCTTTCATGTGTTTAGAAGATTTGACTATTTGATAATTGTTGGAAAGGAACCCAATCCTTTCATGTGGATTTGTAACCTATTAAATTTTCACAATGAAATATACGAGAAACATAAATCTGTCATAGAGTTGCTAATTTCCATATTTGTTCAAATGTGCTTGTCCTTGATATTTTATCTCCGATTAAAGTTCATCTCCTTAACTTTTTATTCTTGGGAATATGAAAGCATGAAGCTAAATTCTTGTTTTGTGCTTACTTTTGGTAATTCTCAAGTTACTTAATCATTCATTAATTCTTTGTAACATAATACTGGTTTTTAATAGTACAGCTTGTGTGTTAGCAGTTATTTTCCTTGTGATCGTTCCTGTAGTGAATTCTAATGGCAGGGTTACCAAGTTTGAAGACTTGGTAAGAGCGGGTGGTCAGATGCTCTCAGCCTATCAATTAGATCTCGGCGGGTATGCTTTTCATTTTCACTTTTCATTGTCTGAGTGCATTTGATCTTTGGCATGCATAAACCATCATTTCCTGTATAATAGTTAACATTTCAAGTTTCATAGTGGTGTTTCTTTTCACAGATTTTAGCAGGATTGCACACTAAGAGTGTAATGATTCTCTATGTAAATGGAGTTGGAGCGTTGAAGTACATTCTCCATGTTTTACACTAACGTGCATTGGTTTTCAAGAACAGGATGTTATTGGTCATCAAATTACAATTTGCACACGGTGTTAGAACTAATGTGTTATTTCTTGGAACATTTGTTTCCTGTCATGTTTCACCTATTTGTGGTCATCGTTTAGTATTTTGAGCCAAATCTAGATCTCAACCCAGATCCACCGGCTTGTGTCATGGCACATCCTTTCATTCCTTTGTGGCGCTTTCTATTGTGGCAATGGTCCGGCATGTTATCTTCTGTCTCCCAGATTGTTCTTTTCTGTCCCTTTTTCTCATATTTAATTCTGAGCATCTCACATCAAATATCTAGGGATAAATCACCCTTCTTTCCAGCTCAATGTTAAGGTTCCCGTGCCATGACCTTTGATTTCTGTAGTTTTTCATGCATCATTAATGTAGACTTTTTGTAGGTTGAAAGCATGATATATTCTTTCATATTTCCTTTTCCAAATTTGGAACTTGCTGACTTACTATATGGTGCTTAACAGAGTTATTCTGGAAGCCTCCATTAGATATGGAGAATGCTGTTATTGGAAAGATTATAGAAACTAATAACAGTAAATGGATGAAATCATACATTGGAGCAGGATGCAGGCATCATCAAACAGATATACATAACGTAAACAAATGTAAGAAATGCTGTTTATTTCTTTACAATCTAGTTTTGCTTACATGACAGTACAGGTACCAATTCACATACATAAACCTTATAAGAGACATGTATGATGTGCAAAAACATGTGTGAGGACTCATGAAGGAATGACAGACTTCTTTGAAGTTAATATTGGGTTATATCAAGGATCAACTTTAAGTCCATACTTATTTATAATGGTGATTGATGAGTTAACAAAACATATTTAAGATGAAGTACCTTGGTGTATGTTATTTGCAGATGACATTGTATTAGTGGAGGAGTCTAAGAAAAAAGTTAATAGAAAATTAGAACTATGAAGAGAAACATTAGAAAGTAAAGGCTTCTGACTTAGTAGAACAAAGAATATATGGAATGTAAGTTTGATCATTTGGTTACTTCAGAGGATATAGAAATTAAAATTGGCACATTGCATCTCCAAAAATGAAAGTTTTAAATACCTGAAGTCAATTTTTCAGAGTGATGGAAGAATTGATGGAGATGTTGCGCATAGAATTAATGCTGGTTGGTTAAAATGGAGAGGAGCATCAAGTATTCTTTGTGATAAGAAGATGCCATTAAAGTTAAAAGGTAAATATTATAGAGCAACAATTATACCTGCTATGTTTTATGGTTCTGAGTATTGGGTAGTTAATCATCAATATGTACAAAAGATGTTTGTGACAGAAATGAAGATGTTGAGATGGATGAGTGGCCATACAAGAAAAGACTGTATACATAATGAGGTCATTAGAAATAAATTATGTGTGTCATCAATAGAGGATAAAATGAGAGAATATCGTTTAAGGTGGTTTGGACATATAGAAAGAAGATCAAAAGGAGAACCTTTAAGAATGTATGAAAAACTAGATTTTGAAAGTATTAAAAGAGGTAGAGGACAACCACAAAAGTGTTGGAAAGAAACAATAAGAATGATCTAGTTTATTGTGAGTTAACTGCTAACATGGCACATGATAGAGCTCTGTGGAAACAAAGAATCTATGTAGCCGACCCCGTCTAGCATGGGAAAAGGCCTAGTTGTTGTTTGTTGTTGCTTTTTCTGCTTTATTATCCTACTTCTACTTCTTTAACCTTCTTATGTTGATATTTATGTTTTTATTTTCTTTGTCTTTCTTGCATGCACATGGAAGTAAATGCGTGCCAGCCAACAAGGACTCTATGAACACAGAAAGAATGGTAGGGTCTCCAGTCTTAAATTACAGTGATATTCATCGAGAATTTACTTTTGCACCTTATAGCTGTCACAAATAATCTGAATAAAGTAGACCTTAATAGTAGTCTTGAGGTTGAATTATGATGGATGATGCTGATGCCCTTTAGCCGGTTTTCTTGGCAATAGTGCAAATGTGATCTTATTGTGTCATGGCTTAGAGGAGGATTCTACAATGTCTTCCCATTAGCGATATACACCCTTAGCTTCACTTTCTTGACAAAAATGGAGGCTCACAAGTCTTATCATTTGCTTGGGGCTTTGAAGTTGCTAGATCGGTATCTTGACAGTCCCTAGTTTCTTTAGTCTTGTTTCCTCATAACTAAATCTGTCAATGTTTCATCACCTTTGGCCATGGCTTTGAGTGGTTGAAATTATATTTGATGCCTGTATATTACAACCAAACTCATGAACTTCTCAACTGGTTTCACAAATCCAAGAATTTGATGGATAATCTTGTATGCTTATATTGCCTTGTTTGAGTATCATACGCATTCCCATCAAGACAATTTGAAGACAAAACCATCTTAGTTCTCGGTTTTGAAATATTCCCAAGCATCAGCTACTTTTTCGTAAAGGTAATAAGCTCTTATGAAGTTTTTTTATCTTTACCAAAGAATATAAGTGATGTTTGCATGAATTTCACCCATGTCCTTTTCGATGCTTACCTACCTCATCATGTTTGATAGTCTTGATATCAAGTTTAGGCCCTTTAGCCATACAACGAACATAATCCAAAATCTTGAGTAGATACTGACCATTTGAATGAACCAATCTTATTTTTGTCCTCCATCTCTACGCTTTTCTAGATAGTAGATACCAACCCTTTGAATAAAGATGGAAACCTTCTAAATTCAGTGTAGCCACCCTAAATATCAGCTCCGCTAAGTTCCCAGAAAGTAACCAAGATCCAAAAAGCAAGAAGTTTTAGGCACCAAAACAAGGAGGGAATGGGTCATTGGAGGGGACCTTCAAACCAAGTTCTGATACTTATGTCAAGAAGATTCAACAAGAGTAACAAATATCAATAGCTATTCCACAATATCACCAACAACATGAATCCCAAGACAGCAAATGCAAAATAAACACAAGATGAACCTCAATTACGTCGAGGAGCTTGAGTGATACCAAGCATAATTTACAAGAGAAACCTTATGATAACAGTGCCAACGCTAGTATTCATGAACAGTGTGAATGGCTCTCTACTAAATACAACTACTACAACTAAGCCTTTTCTATAGTAAATGGGATCGTCTACATGAATTCTTTATTTCCACGGAACCCTATCATAATTTATAGAATCCATGGTAAATAAGTCTGACAAAGTTTTATGCTGACTGTCGGAAGCCTGACGCAACCCTCCTCCTTTATCCGGGGTTGGGACCGACCATGCAAGGGTGATCCCTTACATGGGCAGAGTTGGTCCTGTTCTTCAGGCTCTCTAGTAAATAGAAAAGAAAAAAGAACACTTCCTGAATAGATTCGAAGAAATAAAGTATACTTATTACAATTTAACGGTGGAAACATTCTTAAACGTCTAACATCACTACAAAAATCTCGAGGGTGTATACAGGTTAACGTTTGGGGATATGAGTTTTCATCAGATTGAATGAGGATTTTGGTCCCTTGTTCCATACTTTAGGAGGTTACCTGTTCAGAATCCGTGCTTTACCCTGCTGTGTTTATGTCCTTGTTCCTAAGCTGTAGCTATCTTTGAGCGTTTGAACATGCCGAGGCACATTTAGCTTGTCCCTAGCCTCAACCTCCTTTTTACCATAACACAGCTGCAGGAGAAGCCTGTAATTGCTCAACTTGAAATTTATCGAGTTGATAGCTGCTCTGCTGATGTGGGGTCTCCATGGACTAGACCTGGCTATAATCATCATCCTTACTGACCCATGTACCCGTTCTCCTGCTTGTTCACACCTGAAGGTGGGCCGATAACAATACCTGTTTCAAACATATCGGACATTTGACAGGGAAGTTTCAACCCATCCACCCTTTTACACAAAATATGATACCCGTGTAACTTTATTCCTTTACTCAATGCAAACTTCAGACATGCAGATAACTTTTTTGATCTGCATCCATGCCAGATATTATTGCGTTTTTAGGAGAAACGTAACACATTCATGTTTCCCACAACATAGTTCATGGTATCAGAAAGCACAGTTGCATTTACACACTTGTTATGATGTTTTATACTGAGGTTATTCTCTCTCAATTTCTATTTGGCTCATGAATCATTATGTAATTCAAGAAATAATAGCAACTTCTGTTTATTGCTAAGGCTCCAGGCGTTTTTCCTTTGAACCTGTTACCAGAAGTTCTCATGATCATCATTTAGCTTTTGTCTTCCTTTTTTCAAAGTTCTTATTAATCTCCCATTTGTCATTCAGCCAAGTCTCTTTTGAACGAGCTTAGACATCTCTTGGAGGACGGACTTGCATTAGTTATACAGGAAAATGAAAGGTTGTCCCACTGTATGTTTAAATCATTGGATGACATTCTAGTTGTTCCATCTCTTAGTTTTGAAGAGGTAAATGGGTCGCCTGTCTTCTTGTTTAGAGATTCTTATCTTCTGTATATTACACGAAACAGTCCTTAAAACATTGACATTCATGTTTGCTGATAAATGATTTATTTATAATCTAGATGGTTTCCAGTTCAAAGCTCATTCAAGTAAGCTGACATGAAGTTGCTCCATATCTGCTAAGCTGTGCTTTAGATTTATATTTACTGCTTATATTCATCAAAGATGCCCACTGGCTGTTTTCTTGAAATGGTCTCCCGATGTGGCATCTATATGTTCGAATAGTTCAGAAAATTTTCCTGTTAGAAATCGAGTGGTTTCCATGCCCTTGAACGGTGAAGATAATACCTTTATCTTGTTTATTTTTCGCTATTCTTAATCCTTATCAATTTGCCTTTTTTCTTTCTGAAAGTTGGTCTCTTTTGTGCACCTTGAAGGACTCGGTGAGAATCAACATCTTCAGAAAGCTGGTGTGTCAGAATATGCCTTCATTATGCAAGCTGTAACATGTTGGAAGCTGACTATGTAATGCAGGTAACTTTAAATATTGCTATCAACCAGCGTAAAGATGAAGATCAGGTTTGGAGAATTATACCTTGAATATAACATTGATGAATCCTCAAGAGAAGGTGGTTTCATCTTTAAATCTTTTTACACCATCAGCACAATTAGAAAACTACTGGTTGATGTGGGAGTTTCGGCCCTTTGTAGATGATGAAATTATTGCTGCAGCTTGGAGGCATGTGAAGTAAGCCCAGTCGGCACCTTTTGTGCGTTCCAACTAGGCCAGGTGCATAGGGCAAACTTATGTATTTGTTAATTTCTTTGCTGCTTGCGAGTCATGTTACTTGGGTTCTGATGGTTTTGAGCAAACAATTGGTTGAACCTGTGTTTCCAAATGTACACTAAATTCAGCCTAGTTGTGGTTGTATTTCCTTCTTACTGGGAAAGTTTTGCCGTGTAGACTGAATCAACTAAATAATTTCGCAATTATACACCCGTTTTACTATTGACACTTTTTTCCCCTGAAAATACCTGACACCATTTCTCTCCCCTCTTTCAACTCACTCCACACAATTTCGGTATTGTTTCTTGCGATAACACCCTGCAGCTTTCGACAAATGTATTTTTTCTCATATTTCAGGCACTACCGATTTATATGTGACTTTAAGAAAAGAACTGTTGAATCGAACTAGTGAATCATAGTGTCCATTAAGTGATTTGGATTCTAGCATCCACAAGGATCCGATCCACACTTGTGGAACAGACACAGTGATCCATTCCATGCGCGAATCGATTCCACAAAATGAAACAAGCATGACCAAATATGTCAAACTCCAAAGCAATATCCCTTTTTTTTGGTAGAGTTGGAGGCTAAAGCGAGATGCATGCCCCGGGTGTCGAACTCATCAAATTGGACTTGTGGGTTGAACCCCTTACTCCAGTGACTTACTACTCATTGTGCTTGAGCTACTTGTATGTCTCCTATGGGCGCTCACGTGTGGGCTTCCTTCATCTTGTTTTCTTGCTTTTAGAAGAAAAAAAGGACCCAAATGATCTTATTATGGGAGAGAAACTTGTGAGCCGTAGGAGCCAAGGTAGAAAGATCTCACTCCAGATAAACATGGCCCATATGGATATGATTCTTTTCTTCTTTTTTGTTTTGGAGAGAGATGCGAATGGATATGCTTTAAAGTCATCTGTGTGAGTCCTCATCAATCAACTCTCATGCTCTTTTTGGAAGATATTATCATGATATTTATTCTAATAGTTGCCTCATGGCTTCACTCATTAGGGGTTTATATTGTTCCAATCTAAATAAGCCTGAGAATGATCTCCTTGGTGACCCTTGTGTGTTTGATACACGATTCCATGTTGTGTAGACCTCCATGGGCTTGTAAGATTCATGAGTGGTAGTGATACTTGGGTTTTTGCTAGGACTAGATAGCACACAAGAGAAGAGATAATTGAGTTTTCATGAGAACCCCGTAGATCCAATTCATGTGGCTCACCTCTTACTATGGAACCATAATTTCATCCCGTGACAGGTTTCATGTTTGTTGAACAATAGAACTTAGGACTGCGAGTATCAAAAATTGACTCATTTCTCATGAAACCACAAATCAAACACACCAGTGCTCTTTTGTACATGGCAAGCCGGAGATCAAGAAAGAGTACCATTGCCATCTCCAACCGTAATAAAATAAGCACAATGATGATGAAAATAGCGGTAACATACGTGCCTGGGGGTTCCATGCCACTTATAATATACCTCTACAGTCCTTTCACAAAATCAACTCGAAAAAAGTTTGAAAAGGTCTTCTTCATACGCAGCTCCATTGTACTACAAGATAAACACTGATGTAGCCTGCTCCATTTAATACGTAATACAAGATAAGCTTTACTTTCAGCTTGGATTTTGATTTTGGCAAACGCCATTGTGTTTTGACTTGATAAGAATAGGTGTAGTTCTTAGAATGATGCCAAACTATTAACACATTTCATGATTATGTTTGAACATCATTTACGTGTGTGTGTGTTACATAGGGCACGATGATCAATGGCGGATCTACATTGAGCCAAGGTGGGTCAGCTTCATGACCTATTCTTATGGTTGAATTTGTAATATTAATGTACAGTTTGCCCTACCTTAAACAGTCTCATTACCTATTCGCCTCACCCTATACATTTGTGAATCTGTCATTGACGACCCCAATAAAGCATCTAAGTATCCTGTCACCTGCCCTTTCTTTTTTCTTTTTAGAAATGAACACTCTAGGTATCGAACTCATGACCTTTAACTTATAAGTTGTCCTCCTAGCCTAGCCATTCACCAGAAAAGCACAAAAGAAGTAAATACACCAAAATATCCACATCTTATCCAATAGGTAGGCCCGATAAAGTGCAAGGTCAATGACAGCAAAGGAGTGGGACGCACCTTCCCTTCACAAAACCAGCGTCTCCTGCCATGGTTTTCTTTCTTTGTGCTGATTTTCTTTTTTACTTTAATAAGCTGGAAAATAAAGCTTTTCAACAAAAAAACGCCCACCGAAAAAGAAAAGGAAAAAAGAAGAAGAAGACGATCTTTCTTACTGAAGTTTTAAGGTTAATGGAGAAAATTAAGACCACACAGTTAGCTAACCAGCTATTTCCTTCTCCCACCTGAAAACACAGATTTACAACAAAAAAGAAAAAGAAAAAGAGGAAGACTGTATTTGTTACCAAAAATAAGGTTTTGAGAAAATTACAATTACAAATTTAAGTTGATATGTACTAGTAACCAGGTAACGGCTAATAATATTTTGATTATTATAGTATACGACTAGAAATCTAGATCTAAGTTACGTTTCTAAAGTAGACTTATTACAATATTTTCTGAAAATATAAATCTAATTTACAGTTTGGAACTAGTTTTATACAATTTTCAATTATTTTACAATTTTACTTGTGGGAATTTCTCCTAACTCCTTATATAAGGAAGACCATTTTTTTAAATTGTGTAAAAAAGGAACAATCATATTACAAAAATCATGAAAAAGAAAAATCCACTGCCCATGGTTTTAAGATGACGCCGCGGGTTGCCTGCCTTTGCTGTCCGCATGGCCCCCCCCACCACGCCCTTCCCTTTTGCCACCCCTTACCTTTTTCAAGATTATATTGCATGCCACTCTTGCTTCCCATCTATAAATGTTTCTCGTCTTCTCAATTTGTCTGCGAAGAATCGCTAATGGCACCATCGACCACAACACCGTCCACCTTCAGCTTCTGGACCGACTTGAAGGGCCGAGTCCAAACCAATCCGATGGCGACGAACACCAGCAACAACCGAGAAACCGCTCAGCCACAGCCTAGCTTGTTCGGAGAGTGGCTTAGCACTGTCCTCAAAGGGAACGAGCTGGAAAATCTCTCCCTTGGCGAGCGGTTCCAAAGAGCCCTGGAGATTAGTTGTTGGGCACTTTGATTCATCGCTTTCTTGTTGCCCTTTATGCGCACTCGGGTTCTCTCTTTTCCGGCGACCTTCACTCGTCGTATGTAATTTTCCGGTCATCTTCTTGTATATTCGTACTTTGCTTTCTTGTATCCATCCGTGAATGCTTCCTGTGTACAATCTAATGCTTAATTATAAAAGATGGTTCTTGCTTAATCTGACCAATTTTATGAGATGGGAATTTGGGGTCATTCTGTTGGAACCGTTCGACGGGGATTTGGTAGAGATTTTGAGACTTGCGGAAGGCCCTGTGCGAGCAGAGATTGTTGAGCGACGGATTAGCTCGGCTTCTTTGTACAGAAAGCGTGCCGAGAAACGACGTTCGATTCGTTCACCTTGTTGACTATAGCCTTTGTGTTGCCATCATAGTTGGGAGAGATGATGGATATTGGAATTGTCGAAATATTAAATACATAAATTTAATAGTATTTTTAATTTTTTTGTTGTCTCGATCTTATGTCATGTTAGCAGTTACTTAAAAAACGCAAAATCATATAATTTTTAATAACTTTTTTTTAATGTCAATCATGTTTAATATTTTCCTCCAGCAAAGTCTAAATTTGTGATGAAATCCAATATGATTCAATGTATACAAGGGGTTGGCCACAATAGAGGAGGGTCGCATCCGAATTTATATAAAGAGTGGCCACAATGGAGGAGGGACGCATCTGATAATGTCTAATAATCCAGGGCTTTTATTTGAAAAATACCCCTTTAAAAAAATGAGAAATACAGTTTTTTTATTAGCTAAAAATAGCTTTCTTCGAGCTCTTTTTTAGTTCAATAATCAAGGAGCCTAAATGCAGACGAATGAAAGAAAACTTGTTCATGGATGTGAATAACGGTTTGGTTCGAGATTGAGACTAAACCGAATCAAACCAAACCGTGAATATCCCTACTTATATATCGTACTTATATGCTTTATATGTATCCTTCATCCTTAACACTTTTTATGTATTCTAAGTCCATCTAGACCCGATCGGATCCATGTTAAAGCCAAATCACAAGTTGCCTGAAGGTTCTTACTGTTTATGACAAACTTTTCCCAAGAACAAAGACAGGTTCCTTTAAACTTTACATGCATGTGGATATCTTAATTTATTGGCGTATAAATGCTGAGAGTGACAGACGAGCCAAGCGGTACCCACATCTTTAAGAGTATGACTAGAAAGAGAAAAAATGTACTTGTTTCAAGAGGTTTCAATTTCAGAGCTGATCCTGTTGTCTTTTCTATTTCGTCTACTTGTGATCTGCTTGGGTTAAATCTAGCATAGAGATGATGGCAATGGGATGTGGGGGGATGGGTATAGGTATAACCCGTTCACGACCCGCACCTCAACGGGTCGGGTACAGGTTTTGGGTTCTCTTTTCTCCATCGGGTAATGGAGTAGGTATGGAGCATGAATAGAAAGTGTGTATGTACGTGAGTGTATATAGATGTAGATATAAATGCATAGATAGGTAATAGCATATGGGTCGAGAACAGTTTATCCTCATACCCGAACCCAAACCTGACCTAGTAGGGTATTCCCCACACTGTTCAAATCGGGGTTGCACGGGCCGGATCAATATTACCGTTCTAAAAGTTAAACGATTTGGCGAGGTCCAGCTTTAGTGGCCGTGCCGTTCTGTCCTTCCGCCAGACCCTTTACGTTACACGAGTATTTTGCAATTAAAGGGTGGGTCTCACGGTGTGTGATTTTAATATGTGAACCGAGAAAACCGTGTGCTTGTGAAAGTGATCAACTCCATGTGGTCAACCATCGGTTTAGATTTACCAGCACACGTCTTTCGTTCCTATCCATAAGTATGGTATAGTTCGTTGATTATCATGCATATGACGTATATGTTAATTAATGCATTGCTAAATGCTAAGCTTAGATCCTTCACGTTTTTTCTTTAAAGAACAGGACATAAATCTGCAGCGAAGGCAAAAGAAAAAAGAGCAGTGATCGACCCAGGAATTTTTTTAGAACAAAGTATTTTACGTCCACAAATCACTTGGATTTTCTTATATATAGTGATGAACTCATAAAAGTTTCAGATCTTTTATAATATGTTTATATATGATAGTTCTACCTGATGGGCTCGATGAGTAGCCTCGGCGGATTCCTAAAATACAAATTTTTATATACACATGCATTAGGTGGTTTGGTTAGATTCCAATCTCACGATTCCGACGGAATCGCGAGATTTTACCCTCTTCAAACCGAGCCAAACAAATTAAATAGTTATCCGAACCGAACAAAACCACCGGTTTAATTCATCTCTAGTGGTTTGGTTTGATTCAGTTTCAACGGTCCGTTGAACACCGTTCCTTTCAGGGTTCAAAACCTGCACTTCACGTTCTGAAGCTTGCCCGTCTTACCCAAGTTACCCAAATAAGTTTGCCCCGAAAACAATTAATAAGAACAGCTATATCAAATAATTACATGAATCAATATTAAATCGTTAACGAAAATTGTACCCCGGGCGGATCGGTGCGGGTTTGCCCTAAACCAACCCGCCCGGCCCAACCCTATTTTTGACAAGCTGGATGACACGTGCTTGTCACGGGTCTTATCCGGTGACCGAGGCACAGCCAAGTGAATATCTACCGTAGAAATAACGATTCGACGGTTCAGATTCAGCCAACGCCCAACAGGTCAAAAAACTCGACGCCCCCTCCTCTAAACCAGGTTCCAAATCATCCGCGCCCACGGTTTCCTTCTTCCTTTTGGTCCTCCCAATCCCATCCCGATACACACAGACACGAGCGCGCGCACGCACACAGGTGAGAAATCCTTATAATTGAGGCGATGAAGAAAAACGCCATCAGGTTTTCCCAAACCGTGGGTTCCGTCGCCTTTTCTCTCCTTTAAAGCGCTCTCTTGCTGTATCCTTGGTCATCTCTCTCTCTCTCTCTCTCTCGCTTACTGTCAGATTTTGGTTCATCGGGATGTCTCCGACGGCAGCGATGCTGACGCTGTGGTACGGATCGAAGCATCTGACGCCAACCGTGCGCGCCTCCGAGAATCAGGAGCCTGAGAACTCCTATGGCTTCAAGATCTTCGGAAAGAGGTTGAGCGACTTGCTCCGGCGATCTGGAAGGATCATCCTCAAGGGCGTAGAAGAAGATGAGCAAGGCGATCGGTACTTCGAGGAGAGGATTCAGTATGCTCTCGATGCCAGTTCCTATTAGGAAGGAGATCGACCGAATGCAGGTTGTGAAACGGTTCTGCTGATGTGTAAATTCTCGTCTAGTGGTGTAGTTCCCCGTGTCTCTTCTTCTAGTCTCCGAAACTTGATGGAATGTGTATAGAAATGCTTGCTAGAGCAAGTAAAATCCAGATAATGTTCTGTGACGAACAGCACTCTGCCTTTCCCGTTTCATTCTTTCATTTTTCATTTCGTTTCGGCAATGCTTTAAGCGAAATTGTTGCACAAGCGTGATGCAAGTTTTGAGATCTAGAGAAAGAAAAAAGACAAAAGGAGGAGGCATGCTCGCACGGATTAAAGAAGCCTGAAATCTGATGAACACGGTGAGACTCAGGCAGGAAAGAACAAAACAACTGCAGAAAACGCAACGTAATTCTTGGGTTGAAGATGAAATTTAGGTATTCTTGCTAATTGTTTAGTTATTTTTTTTAGCATCTACGGCAGAGCTGAAGCTCTGATTGAAAGAAGCGTGTGGTTTACACGTTCCGGGAACGCGCTTCTCGGCGGAAGAAGGGTGTTTTCGGACTTTAGGGTTTGAGCTCCCTAAAACTGGGGGCGGTTGGTGCCGTCAGTTTTGTCGATCCAACGGCGATGGTGTTCTGCGAAAGCGCAGCCCTTGTAGGACAAACGAACCGACCGGTTCATAATCTTTTTACGGACCAAGCCGAAACCGAGTTGATATCCACTGTTATATCAAGACTTTGTATTATACCCTACGAATACAACCAAATGAGCTTTTCCTTTCTAGAAGAAAATTCAGGGTAGGGCATATATTAGCCCACGCTCGGGGAAAGGAGCCTACTCTTATCTATGAGCGTTGGTGTTGACTGTTCGGTTTGCTTCACTTCTAGACTCAACCTCGATTGCTCGCGGTTCCTGGTAATTTGAGAACCCAACACACGGTTCCTGATATTTTGACAACTGAACTAAATCGTGACATGTTCTGAACTGAACCGATGATTTGCTGTTCTGGTTAGGTTCGATTCTAAATCACGGTTCGTCTTAGTGAAGGTAGGAGCGATAGTTGAGGAGTCGAGTCACGGAAGCTACCTCGAGCAACACTCTCCTTCACAAAGAAATTAATTTAATATCATATAATCAAAAGAAATTAATTCAATATCACGTGATTTATCTAACTGATAGATTTTAGTCAAAGGTTGAGAACTACACTTGTTCTTGTCCAAAGACCGAGAAAGGGTGTCTGTTCGGACTACACTTGTTCTTAGTCAAAAGGCCCGTCTTGTTTGGTGCCTCTTCAATGGTTTTTATAATGCTCAATGAGTCCTTCACACCATGTTTCTTCCTCAATACGAGGATAAAATCATTCATCATGCACTTAATTCGGCTTGATTCTCATGATTCGGTTTCAGTACAGGAACTGTAAACCAAACCACTAATTTTAGTTTATAATAGAACCAAATTGAATCAAACTGTTCGACATCACCGTCAGTGATGTTGGTTTGGTTCTGTTCCAGCGGTTCCTTAAAACACTTTTAGTGCCTTTTTTTTTCAGACATACTAGATGGGGTTGGTGATTCTTGATTTCTACATAGATCGAGCGACATATCGCCTTTTCTGGACTAGTGGTTGTGACGGAGCTCGATCTGGTCAGATGGCTCAGTTCGCCTTATTGTAGTGCACCACTGAATAGACTAGTGAGTTTGGACCAGTTACTGTAGTGTCCAAGACACACACACACACATTTGGAAACGAATTGAAACTTAGATCTTCGAAACTCACTTTAGGGTCAATAATACTCCTTTCTGAGCTAGATTTCAATGCATGTGATCAAAATCAAAGTATTCTTTCATGTCCAATCTTACAATAACTCACTTTAGATTGTGTTATTTGATAATTTTTTATCAGATAAAAGCTGGCTTTTTGTGGACCATTGATTTTTTGAACCGAAAAGGAAAAAACAGTAAAGAAGGTTGATCTTCTGTGATCCAAGCACGCTGAACCAATCCAGACTCAAGCAACCACAAGATGGTAAATTGAGAGGGATTCTCTACTCATGGTTGTGTTTCAGTTAAGGTTGAGCAAGAATTGCCAAGATGCGAGGTTACTTGTAGACACTTGACAATTGAAGCTAGTTGAAGAACTGATTCGGATGATTCTCGGAGACCTTTCTGAAAAACTATCGATTCTAAAACCAATATTAATTTTGGTGTACTATATAAAATTCCCATAAAGTTCCTAAAGAATTGGTGTACTATATACTGTTACTAAATACCGATAACTTGACAATATATAGATTATAAGATCTTCGTAAAACCAAAGAAAAATTTTGCATTGCTATTTATCTTTCTCGAGGCTACAAATTGTTAGGGACACTTCTAATAGGGCCTTCAGTCGTGCTTGTCTCAGCACTAACTATTTCTAGTATTTTTAGAGAAAGTTCTAAGCAAAGATTGTTTAATGTAAGTTTCATAGTGTTAGTGTAAAAAGTGCTTGTTTCTAAAGCTTTTGGATCCAATTAAAAATTTAAGATCTCTCTCTCTCTCGATGTATATATACGTCGTTGCACCAGCACCCATATAACATGCCAACAGATTGCATTTTGGCTTGCTTCATAGCCAACCTCATCCATAATGAAAATCAGCCTGAATGTTCTAAAATTTTGAAAAATCGAGTCCAATAAAGAATGCTTATAGCTTCTTTTGTAAAGAAAAGGATAATGAAATTGAAGGAAGTGATAATTATAGAATAATAGCTGTGTCCATGAAATCTCGGATACCATGTTTGAATGAGTATCAGACATGCCATGGGAATGACAAAAAATAACACTTCCTTACAATAAAAGTTTTATTACCAATTCAAACGCCACTACACCAGTGACAGCTCTCCAGCAGGAATTGATCTTTTTATCAGTTTAGCCCACGATGCGTTTGTCTCCTCAATCACCTTTAGAGCATACTCCTGAAATCCAAAATAACACCAATGATTTAGATGTGCACAGAGAAAGAATTGTCTTTCTTTTCTTTGTGGTGCAAAACAAAACATCCAGCCAAATGCTCTTCATTCAGAACAAAGCAGATAAAATGGCCCTTGTGTCTGGCAAACAAAGCAAAGAGCAACGACTTATCCTAGGGTTTTTTTCCCTGAGCCAACAAATTATCCTAGTTAGATAACCCTAAAACCTAATGTACAAGAACGACTGTTAGTCATAGAAGCTGAATTTCAAAAGAATTACAAAGGCCAAAAGTTAAATATAAGGGTAAATAAGGATGACTGTTAGTTGAAATGGCCCTTGTGGCTTGCAAATAAAGCAAAAGGCAAGAACCTGTCCCCATTAGATATCCAGACCGTCTCCTAAAGTTCAAGAATGGTTGTTAGTCGAACAATTAAATATCCAAAGAAGAAACACCGAGCTGAAAATTTTGGACTGCGTGCAAACAGGGCGATATGTAACCCCTTTAGAGACATCAGATAGAGGCAGCAAAGACAAAAATAAAAGCAGAAACTTCAGGGAGATCCTTTAGACACAGACCATGTTCTACAATGGAGAAACTCCATACGCACCTCAAAGCAGCATCCTCCATTCACTCCAAAAAAGTTAATCTTCTTCACCTTTTTTTTATTGATTATCATATTGTGCGTGAAAGGTTTAGGTTTTTTAGATCAATAACTCCACGACTTCCATAAGTTATCCATTATTGTTTACATTTTGGATTATACCCCTTCAATTGCCAAGTTGGGTGACTTTTGGAAGTTTTACTTTTAAAAGTAGCGTGGAACTCATGCCACATGGAGTCGGCAGTTTCCGGGCAAGATAATCTAGTGCAATAGGTTGAAATCCTGTTCGGCATATTAACAACTAGCAGATAGCACGATCGTTTCTGTCCCATTTCACCAGATATATGCGTGATGCAAAACGTATGGAAGGATCAGTGGGAAGCCTACAAGCAATATGTTAGGTGAATTGAAATCACCGATAGAAAGCAACGATGGTTGCAGATGAAGCCGTGTAAGTTGGTCGTCTACACCTATCTATTTATAAATTTAAGAAAACAAATTAAACTGTACAAAATATTTTAACTCAAAATCGTAATACTTTTCTCTCTACATGGACTTCAAAGTTACAACTCAATTAATACATATAATGTGTTAAAATACGTGTATTTATCTATATATTTTACTGTATTTTTCTTATTACGAAAGTATACATACATGTAATCAAGCACTAGGGTCACCTGACACCATGGCCACCAGGCCACAGGAGGACCCAACGAGTACTTTCACCAGCCAGCTCTTGGCTGCCCACTACCACTCTCTCTCTTTCTCTCTTCTCCACTCTATAAATACTTACCTTGTAAATAATAAATGTAAAGCCTTTTGACGAATTTATGCACATTATTTGAATGTATTTGCTCTTTTTCTTAGTGCATTTCATATTGTTCTAGCCTTTTCTAAGTTATTTTATAATCATCATCCTTTGGTGACTTGAGATTGTTCAATACATGTATTGGATATCCATTGCTCCAATTAATATGTTAAGTATATCTTCATTACATGAGCGCTTATTGCCGGTTTTGGTAGTGGTCTTGGCAAGAAAAATATGTAGGTGTTGTTCAAGATCAGTTTCCAATTGATTGAGTGTTGTTGGCACGTAGGAGGTTACATCAAGTGTAGATCAAGTGGATATGTGGTATTGCGCCCTTGCTGACATCCCACAAGGTGCGTAAGAGCAGGGTGTGACCTTAGTTGTATTTTCTCTTTGTAACCAAACAAAAAAAAAACTCACCAAAATTTCCACGATTCATCCACAGAAACTTGGTTCTGTGTTGCCAAAATTTCTGCAAGCTCCGATAGAAATCTCAGCCAATTCTAGATCTCCCAACACCAGCAATGACTGCTGCCACTTCTGCCACCATTCGATGGCCCCCTCTAGGGTGGAAGCTGCTGTGGAGGCACTGCCATTTGCCACCCCTGGCCACCGTGATGAAGTTGGAAAGTTTTGCACTTTCCTGGAAAAAGCAGTTGTTGCTAAGGAAGGAAGCTGGTGGAGGGTGAGCAGGAGCCTTCCGTTTTGAGTGTTTGAAGCAAACTGCTAAATTTGCAAATAGAGAAGACTGGATTAGGACTCCTGCCCATTTTCAGCAACCTTCCCCAGTTGTGCTTGGAGGTACCTCACATTTAGAAGGTGGAACAACCCACCTTACAATTTGGAGGTCAATTAGGTAGGCAAGTTTTCCAACTTGCCATGTTCCTTAAAGGCGAACCTTAGTTGCTGCTCTTGGAAATCCCTACCAAGTTCGTCCTCTTAAAAGGTTTTGTATAGACTTAAACAAGCTCCTAAGGCTTGATTTGACAAAATGAGTGAGTTTATGACATGTAATGGTTTTACTACCTATTATACTATTCCTGACAATAATTTGTTTATAAAGCAATCTACTACAAATATTGTTATTCTCTTGCTATATGTCCATGATATGATCATTATACGTAGTGATGTCCTTGGGATCCAAAATATCAAATGAGACATTGGTAGGATGTTTGAAAATAAAGATCTTCGACATCTAATGTACTTTTTTCGTATTGAGGTATCAAGAAATAGAGTTTTCTTTTTATCTCAAACTAAAATTGTTAATAACATTGTTATTAGATCTTGACTAATAACATATGATAAGGTAGTTGAGACACTTGAAGTAATTAACCAAAAGATGAGACTTACACATGGTTAGAGACATATGGTCGTATTATTGACATACATAACCGTCATTCGTCCCGACATCACTCGTGTTGTACATATTGTAAGTCAATTTAACGTACACATGTTGTATATATGAGTGTCGTCATACGGCTCATACGTATATGTACGACATACTATTGAAAAAAAGAATATTCTTATCCTCTTCCTCCCTACCTCAGTTAATTGAATATATTGATGTCAACAAAGACAATGTGTTAATGGGAGACACTTTATAACATGCTACTGCATTTTTCTTTAAGACTCTCTTATCGCATGGATATGCAAAAAGCAACAAAATGACACTCTCATCTACTTAAGTAGAATACAAAGCAATGACCAACACAACTACATAACTAATCTAGCAAAAAAGACTTCTTCAAGATCTTGGAGTATCACTTGAAGTTACTTCTATAATGTATTATGACAATAAAAGTGTTATGTTTATAGCTAACAACAATACATTTCATGAGTGCACCAAACACATCAAGATGGACTGCCACTACATTCGAGAAGAACACTTCAAAGGACAATTGACACTACACTTTATGCGATCATAGTAACAACTTGCAGATGTCTTCACCAAATCACCGTCGACCCCGCGCTTTCAATTTTTAGTTAGCAAATTTTTGGTGATGATATCGTTAGTTTGAGGGGGTGTTACAATACATATATTTATCTATGTATTTTACTGTATTTTCTCATTATAAAAATGTATATACATGTAATCAAGAACTATGGCCACCTGGCAGGACCATCAGGGCCACCATGGGTCCAACGACTACTTTACTAGCCATTGGACCTTGCCCAATTGTTACTTTCAGCAGCCAATAGCTGCCCACTACCACTCTCTCTCCTTTCTCTCTTCTCCGCTCTATAAATACTTACCTTGTACATAATAAATATAAAGCCTTTTGGCTGATTTATACACATTATTTGAGTGTATTTGCTCTTGTTAGTGTATTTTGTATTGTTTTAGTCTTTTTTAAGACATTTATAGTCATCCTTTGGTGACTTGATATTGTTCAATACTGCTCCATTATCGTCTTCATTACATAATGTTTGTTTGGATATCATCAGTACTATGGATATCTGTAGCTAAAGACAAAAAACACAAATAGTAAGATTAAATTAACAAAGAAATGAGAAATAATGGTACTCATTATAACCAAGTGTACCTTGCTTGCGGCTTTGTTCCCCAGACCAAACTGATTTGCAGGTTTTCCATCAGGAATCTTGTAATCTCTGAACCAATCCCTTATTGCAGTAAGCGTCCCCTAACAAAGACATTTAATATTGATAAATACTTAATCCGAAGAAACACAATAGCTTGAATAAACTCCTCCACTCCACTCTTCATATTTGTGGCTTTTATTGAGATAATGATGAGATATGCAAAGTTTTCACAAGTTTGTCATGTGACAAATTTACCAACTCATGAATTGTAAGATAAAGAAGGATGAAAACATTACTGAAGAAAGTTAATCAAGAAAAGCTGGAGCAGAAAGCATTTGGACAAAAGGAGGCTCTTAAGTACAAATTGCACATACAAAAATCCGGTGATCCATTATATCTTTTCTTATATAAATCATTACATGTTGAACAAACTCTCTGTGACGTAACAGATGGAGGATAAGAACATGGAGACATGTTTGTAGGAAAGAGATGATTTTTATTCCAGCTGATGAACTTGTCGATCAATTTCACAGTTAGAGAGACAATTGCTGTTGTGTCAGAGCAACTAACATGATTGTGTTAGTTCCCTTAAGAGCGGTCCAACTTATTCAACAAAAAGTAAGAAAGGAGCATGTGCTCACAGGAAAATGCTTCTCAACATCTTGAACATCATTGACAAGTGAAGCCTTAGGGTCATCTAGTGAGATGGCAACTATTTTCCAGTCCAGCTCTCCCTCGTCAATCATTGCTAAAGCTGCTAAGGGCTTGACCTTGAGAATCTCACCAATCTTGCCTTGTCTTCCTCCAATTTCGACAACATCAACTGCAATAATTCTATGACCTCAGAAAAAGGAAGACAGTTGACTACCACTAATGTTTCAATCAGCAGTGAATGGTGATTAAACAGTTAAAGAACCTGGGTCATTATCACCAAAAGCCTCCTCCACTTCTGGGTTTGCAAAAGATGGATCTTCCCACGTCTGTGGAAGTAAACCATAATTCCAATTTATATTGTACCTGAAAGCAGATAAAGAAAACTCATAGCAAAAATAGGCAGCTGAGAGTGCTAGCAGCTTAATCTCTCCAGAACAACAAGGGAATTTCAGCTCTTAGCTAGACCATATCTGTGATAGTAAGGTCACATTATCGTCTGAGCTGCATAAATGATAATATCTTACGGGTAATATCTAAGTTTTCCCTTTTTGGTGTCTTGCTTTATTGGCGTGTAAGGCTCCTCAGTAGCAACTTCCATTTTTGCACTAGTTTCTTTCGGTATTTCAACTACAAAATTGAAAACACCATCGCCTAATTGCAAGGGGATATCATGCCATGGTGAAACCTGCATTTCAGAGTCAAGAGATAAATCAATGTACGAACAAGTATGATCAGTTGTATGTATGTAGAAGAGTATAATTCAAACATTTAGTTAGGTAAAAGGAAGACAAAATGACGACTGAAGTAAGTAAAAATTCATTTCTTCACAAATAACATGAGCATGTAACAGCTACATTCTTTTATGCGCTGCATCATTCAACTTCTAAAAGCACAGCTTAGGTCAAACATTCATTTGTACCCAAAACCTTTCAAAGACGCTCTCTTGTTTTGAAACCACGCAATAAATTTGCTGCTAATGAAAATGGATATTCAGAATTCATCATCAATCACAAGTCCAAGAATCAAAGACATGGTCGTAACAAAAGTCATTACTGATGGGCGCGCGCGCCCACACAAACACATACACACATACAGACCTTCTTTCCAGACTTATCGAGGAAGAAGACGCGGTAATCGAGGGTAACAGGCTGCCCATCTTCCTTGACCTGGACATGATCGGGTCTAAAGATGGCCCTGCAACACAAGGACCTCACCACCCTCTTCCCACCACTTATCATCATCATCCTCTGCTGCCTCCTCGCCACCGCCCATGAATGCACCGACGCCTCAACCATCGCCACTGCTCCCGTCGCCACCATCCTCACAGCCGCCATGCCTCCTCCCCTCTCTCTCTCCCTCACTCAGGGGCGAAGGACATAGATGCCAACCCTGCCTGGGAATCCTTTAGTTGGGATTCCCTGCACGCACACGAACGCGAGCGACGGTTGTCTTTCCTTCTATCTGCCTCTCCTGCTTGGTGACCAATTGGTCATCTAAGAAAACAGTTCCTTGGTTCTTTGCTCGACACTCTAATGCAAAGATTATAATTGGACCACTTTCGACTATAATAGTTGAATGTTTCCTCCAACCACCTAAGTGTTTTCCATTATGACATTTGACAGCTTGTTTTCTAATTCATATGCCAAAGGAAAAGGATGGGATCCTTACAATCAAAGTCATGATCCAGCAATGTTGGTAAGTTGGTCGGCCTTACATTATTCATCCTGCATTTTAAGAAATTCTCTTTGTCAACTAGGCTAAGTTCAATCTTAAAGTTTCTTTTTTCTATAAAGGTGATGAACCTGTTGTCAAAAATCGTGACGCATTTTTAATGCTACTTAAAGGAACTCGTTGATGAGCTAGATGTGATGCGAGAAGAAGATGGGTAAAACTTTAGGTGATGAAAGTAAGTACGTGAGAATTCGATGAATGTATCCGTGTTACATTACATGCTCAGACAAATAAGATAATGAAATGAGATAGATAAGGTGTAACACTATCGGCTTGAAAGAAACATTCATAGGTTAAGTCAAGATTACTCCTACAAAAATAAGAAAAAATACACTAGAAACAAAAAAAAGTTGTAATGTGATTGATTTGATGCTTTTCTTCAATACTAAAATTTCTTATAAGTCTTTCTCGAGGAGTCAATAGTTAAATCCGTTTTTTCTGCTCACCATTTCCAATAACTTTTCTTGTCTTGGGGCTCGTTTATATTGTACGCCTAAATTGATGTTTTTTTTAAGCTATCAAGAGATTGCCACATACTCCCTCAATTTTTCCGAACTAAATTTCTTTTTTGTAAGTAGACCACTAATGAATGTTGTTCCGAGGTGTTAGGAGAGCAAAATATAACCAAACAGCTGATATTCTTTGAAAAATGCAGTCGAAATTCTTTGTCTTCTTTTCAAAAAATCTCAAAAGAGGGTCGCTCCAGACCTATAGAGTGAGAGGGTGGAGAAAGGTGGCCATCAGCTTCTGCCCACTCCTCTTCTTTCTTTCTTCCTTCACACTTTCTTTCTCTCTATTTTGGATGACAGAGAGAGCAAGAAACA